>OX388311.1:20054337-20672007 GCA_947579605.1 Athripsodes cinereus
TAACAATTTTTTGTTAAACTTTTTAGTCTAGAATAGCATCGGCATTTTGATTAAATTAATATATTATTATTATTTTATTAATAGTAAACACATATACTTACCAGGCACACTGGCACAGCATACATACTCGTAAATATACTTATAAAATAATGTTATTAAATATTTACGTAACATTTTAAATTGATTGAGAAGAACGGCTCATATATTGAATCATCTTAATATTTATGATTTTAATCTATGTTAAGATTATCTGCATATTCATTACACTCAAGAATGTTTCTAGGTAGCAACTGTGTTAAAATTTCCTCCTTCAGAAACTTTTCTGAGTTTCGTTTTGTGTATATAAAGGTTTCACTCACTTGGAAACTCCGAATCGCTCTAAATGGAAGAAACTAGCTTCCACACACTGTTCCTAAACATGGCGTTAACGGACGGATTAATGTTTAAGCAGGATTGCTTTAGACCAATATCTGATTTGTTCACAATCAGAAGTTGAGACTAGAGACAAAAATACTTTACAAGAATTATCGAAAAGTAGAATTTTATCAAAACTATAATAAATAAAACTATAATCTTGCTTTACATATACAACGTTTATCTGAAATGTATACTATATATTATTACGTAGTAAAACAAGAAATTGTATCATGAGTATTTAGCGTACGTATAAGTAAAAACGATATCAAATAAACTTTTACAACAAAATGTAATATATCTGCGCATTGTATGAATATGAGTATGCTTTATATTATTATATGTGATATAATTACATACTGTGTTTTGTCTCGTATGAAATATGATTTTCAATAAAATGTAACAAACGCTATGTATACCTACTGCCTACACTTCGGCGGCCGCCTGCAAATGAAACATTCCATACATACATAGTTCATTAAGGATCCAGGCATTCATAAAAGCGATTATCATTGTAATTTATGTTTTGTTCATTTCAGTGGCATAGAAACTGACATTCCTGTAACATCCATGGGTGAGGGAAGGTGCAACCCTTAATGTGCAATGCGTGTTAATTTCAGTATGTTTTTATCTACAAGATTTATCTTTTATCCTTAACGTCCTTTGGGAAAACAAGAGGAGGCAAGTTTTTAATTTGTCACATTATGGTACCGAACCAGCTACCCACTTTATTATATTTGGCAAATTTAAAACATTTAAATGTTAAAAAATCGTACTTATTATTTTGAGATCTATACTGTGTATCAGTACTATTGCAATTTGATAAAAATAAAGAAAATTACTTCAATAGACTATTCTTATATATATATTTTTGTTTTCATTTATTTCTTTTAATATTTTATCAACTACACTCAGTTAAACTGACCAATCATTTGAAAAAAAAAAGATTTTTCCTCGAATGAATATGCTGCTTGATCTTTTTCCAAAAACTGCCCATTAAAGGTTTCATGTTCTAAATCGGAACTCTCTCTTGACATATTATTATTTTACTACCGAGGTCAATTAGGGTTGCAATGCTCTACTTATTAAAACTATTAAGACTCATCATTCTAGTCTTCGTAACTACTCCTACTATTATATCATCATGGCATATCCCACAAGTGAAGTAGCCAATACACTAACTGCATGTAATAAACACTCAGATTTTCCTCTTCGTGCCAATAAAAAAAGTAAAATATTCAGGATGGGTGGCATGCCTTATTGCTGAACTGTAAATGCTAAATATCTCATACGTGTTATTTTACGAAAAGCTGCCTTTTACAGGACACTCGAAAACTTACTGAAAAGAGGGAGAGACCTTTCATTTGTCGGGATAAAAATATCTTAAAAAAATATCTAAATAATTTGAGTTCGTCGGCAGCCTGGAGGTAGAGTCTCGACCTCGTTAACAAGGGGTCCGTGGTTCGATCCCAAGTACCGGCAAACTCCCCTTTCACGACACCAGCTTTTAGTTTACTGTGAAAGGTGTACAAGGTTGTATTTGGATTTTATAACAAAGACCAGCTATATATATATATATATATAATGAGTTACAATCCATTGGATTGGTCTGCAACGAGTTTGGTTTTTCTTCTCCATTCGTCTCTATTCTCAGCCAGTCTTTTCAGCTCTACGTATGAGCCACAGTTCATGTCCCTCTTCAGTTGGCCCAGCTATATCTTTTGAAAAAAAAAACGAGTGGAATTATCGCACTGGTACAGTGCCTATATTACGAGTACATACAATATTTAATGCTGCTTTAATACTGTCACATAATATGATATCTAGTCATTACTTCCTTGTTTCGTAAGCTGAGTATGCGATTAGGCTTCAGAATTTGATCAACGTAATCCGATCTACAATACTAGTGAAAAGACGCTTATATATTATTATTTAATTTAACTTAATTGTTAACGTATACAGTTCTTTCCTTATCACTACTTAACATGGAGAGAGATATAAGGGATGCTTCTCCCCCATATCTTTGTAGGTACTGATTTTTTTTCGTAGATGTTCTCTATAGATTCTTCAATTATGTCATCGTGTGTAGAAGGTTTTCTTTCCACTTTTCAATTAAAATAAAGCAATAATTAATATTTGGAACTGACTGCACACTGCAATGAAAAATATTTTACTTTTAACCACACTTTACATACATAAAATTTACTCCGTTTTTTTAAAATTAAAATTAGTTTACAACAGCTGATTAGCCTCTTACTCGTAGTTATTTTTAATTTGTTTTATTTATTTATTTATTTATTTATTTATAACAATACACACGGCTTACGCCTTTAATACATAGTTATAAGCAACAATTGTACAACACCACCATCGTATCAAATTAAAATCAAAACAAAAACAAAATATACTGCATCACTTCAAATTATAAAAATAAAAATCAAACACATTGTGTCACATAAACCACATAATAAAATTACAACATATCAACAGCATCATGTCAAATCATAAAAAAAAACTGTATCATATCTAACCATAAAATAAAGTTACAATACACTGCATCACATCGAATTTCAAAATAAAAATAAAACACACTGTCATGTCAAATTATAGAATAAAATTACAGCACATTCATCATTTTATGCAAATAAAGCAATTTTATTTTATTTTTACTATACAAGGAAATTTTTACTATGATCTACTGCTGGAGTAAGGAACTAAACATCATAAAAATAATCTCATCATAGAGTTTGTTGTTATACTTTTATTTATTTATATATCGAAACAATAAAATGCTTTTCCCTATTAATATACAATACAAAAAATAACTCCTTAACGTAATTTAAATTAACTTGAAATTAAATCCATTTCAAACGTAGACAAACCGAACTTAGCGATCGACTACTGGCGAACTTTTCGACAAACTACCTACACGTATCGTGTAATTTGGGGTTATTGTTGCGGTTAAAGTCGAAAATTCGTTTGTAGTCGATCGCCAAGTGCATGTTTGTCTAGAAATCTGACCCCCAGGTTTCCCACTCTTTTCTGAAAGTTTTCGAGTGTCTTGTAAAAGGCAGGTGTCCGTTCATATTACGAGATATGCCATCTATCCTTAATGTCTTTAATTGACACAGAGATGACAACTTGTATAATTATTGCAATCTACTTATGGGAGATGTGTGGGTAGGTACCTATAAATAAATACACTATAGTTCAACGTCAATCTATATTTTTCAAAATAACTGCAAAAAATTATGACTGATTACTTCTGAAATGTAACGTTATATATATTTTCAAAACCTTTTCAATTAAAATTCTCTACGGATTAATAAATAATGAATAATTATTGTAATTGATATAACAATCATTGCAATTATTGTTAAGTAATGAGAACATAGCGTAATCATAAATTCATGAAGAGCATGTGTCATTTGCAATGTGTTATTACTAAATGCAACGTAAAATGACAAAAGGCGAATTAATTTAATGTTGGATTTTGCATAAATAAATACAGAACAAAACATATTATTATGTAGACTGTTAATACGTTGTAGGTACATACGAAATATTATTTCATGAATTTTTATTTGCAGTGTGAATTTTATGTTAATCATATTTTTCATTATTAAACTAATCTAGACTAATCATTCCAATCAGTTCAAAGACCGCTAGTCAACCTATTTGAATAGGTATTAACTAGATATAATATAAGTTTAATGGAAACAACAGTTATAATGAAAAATATTATTAATATCTACACTTCTTATTAAGTAAATGCAGTCTCCAACATCCAATTGATCCAATTGTGTCAAAAAATCATTACAATAATTATTTGAATTTTATGTACCTACAATCCATAGACGCATATTCACTCACTCATCGCCCTCAACGCTCCTCTCGGGAGCACATGGCAGAAACCAGCCTCCTCCATTCAGAGCGTCTCTGCGCCAATTGCGTCGCCTCTTTCCACGACATTCCTTGTGCTCTGATGTCGTTGTCATAGGAACGGTGTAGGAAGGGACGCCCGGGCCAACGGAACCCTTGCGGACGGAAGCACGGCGCTCTTTTTCGCCAACTATCATTGGCGCATATTACTTGATTATAAAATTCTGTTTTACACAAAATCCTAATTGATAATGTTAGTTTTCGAGATTCCGGTAAAATGCGGGATATTCGTCAAACACCACGTTTAATATTTAACATTTTCAGTTCAGCGATGAGGTACACTATACATTTATATAACATGCAGTTAGTCTGTTTGCTACGCCACATTTTGGAAATGCAGTAATGGTATGAATGAAGAAAATTCTGTCAGTTTTAATTATTTTGTAAATTAAATAACAACTAAACTCTTGTGTTTCAGAAAAACAGCAAATCACAACGAAAAAAAAAATAAGCTTTCCGTGGCTTGAAGGTCCGTGATTCAATACTCATGATATTACTAAGGTCTCGTATAAAGTGAGGCTGTAAAAATTAAGGGAGTGATTGTAAAGCATGTAGGTAATATTGGGCTTTTTTAAACGATGAATCTAGAATCAAAATAAATTCAAAATTTTATATTTAATACACCCTCACAACAAGCATATGCTTGTATTGTAAACGTTGAGAAGGTCATCAGCAGGTGGAATTCAACTCGGGATGTCTTGGTTGATAGACGAAAACTTACCATCGGATCGGAGCACATTTTTAAAGAAAAAAACATCTTTTTATTCCACCGCGACATCATCCACAATTACACCAGTCAGCACAACTATTGCATGTACCAAACATGCAGGTCGCCATTTCTTCACTAATAAATAACACCCCAGTAAAGAGGGAAACTCACAATGGGTGGAATATTGAAATACAACACTTAATTGAAGATACTAAATGTATGTATGAGTATTGTACGGGTTGTACATTATTTGGTAAGGAAAGGATCTTAATTGGTTTGCTCATTGTTATAATTAATTGTTTCAATTACCTATTGTTACAACTGGATGATTTATAATAAGGAATTAATAAATATATTACGAAAAACTGCCCATTAAAGGGTACTCGAAAACGTACAGAGAAGAGTTACAAAGATTGAAATCATTGTATCAAATTATTTTATCCCTGTATTTTACATCGAGTGATCAGAAAAAATGAGGTTAGACCTTCTAATAATAAGTCTATAATATCTCGTAACAACCTTTGTGAGATGTGAGAAAATCATAAGCAGGTAGGTGACTTACATCAAACGAAAAAAATGTAACCACAGCAAAATTATTCGTAACCTCGAGAGTGCCACCAATAAAAAAACTGTTATTTTACAAAGGTAGACAAAATGTATTGTATAAAATGTAACCTTTAGTTCATCTTGTTAAAAAAAATAGGTCAATTGGCTTCAGTCACCTCTACACACTAGATCATTGTATATGTGTGTGTGTGGGTGTGTGGTTTGTCACAAGACTCGTATTGTCATTTCAGTATCTGACTTTTCGTAATAACTATGTAGGTGTAGCCGAAACAATATAGTCTTAAAATTGTACTTATCGATTAATGATTTTTGGTGAAAGGTTATTTTATTAATAATCTTATAATTTAAATATTCCAGATGACCAGACCAAACTCTCAATCCCTTGCTTAAAAGGCAATTAGGTCAAAAACTATTCCACCAAATTTGAAATAAATAGGTGGGCATGTGTAAGAAATTCAATCAATGTGAATAATTAATCTAAAATTTAAATCCGATTGTGTCAAAATATTCAAATCATACGGATATTTATTTATGTATTTATTTATTCATACCATTATGTCATTTCCGAAAAATAGCGGACTAACTGCACTTAATACACATACAAGTCGTCTTCTCTGAGCTAATAAATGTTAAGAGATTCAAGATGGGTGGTATATCAGCTCATCGTTGAATTAAATATATTAAATGTCTTATATGGGCGATTTAACGAATACCTGTTTTTCATAAGACACTCGAAAACTTACAGAAAGAATTGGACACGATTTAAAAGAAATATTTCAATAACCACTAGTAAAAAAATTCGATTAAAAATGTTGTGTTAATGTAGGTACCTACCTACTTACTTAAAATAATTTATCTTGATCATGTGAAAAAAGACCACGGTAAAACTGATTCATAGAAAAAACTGGTTGACCTTTTTTATACATCCAAAGAAGGTTTGGAGGGAACTATGCCAAAAATAAATAACAAAAGTATTTTTTTATAAAATCTATCGCATTGTATGTATAAAAAACGTTCAATCAAAGTAAAAATATTACAGTCCGTTCACATGTAGGTATATAACTATACCAAAAGTGTCTATTTCATGCATTGACATATACCTAAACACAGACCAGAAACGTAGTATTGATTCTTCATAAATTAGGTTTCATAATTAATATAACACAATAAACATTTGTTGTTTCACTTCATGACTACATGAAAGTTGCAGTATGAATGGGAAGAAAATGAAACAGAAAGCGCGGACGTCCAAGAACCACGTGGCTTAACCACGTGGATCAAATTCTCAAGGACAGTCGCGTGTTAAGTAAGAGGAATCGGCGTGCATATATGAGAAACTGGATGAATGTAGAGGAAGCGAAAGAAGTATGTAAGGATAGAGCGACATGGCGTTCCGTTCTCTCTGCCTACCCCACCTGGGACACGGCGTGAGGGTGTATAGTTTAGTAGTTAGTCGGCCGGTGTGGCGTGGAGGTAACGCTCTTGCCTTTGAGTCACGAGGTCCCGGGTTCGATTCCCGGCCAGGGCAAAGTGAAGAATGACCTTTTTCAAATTGTCCTGGGTCTGGGTGTTACATGTATATGTGTGTAGTGCATTGTATATGTGTGTATCGTCGTGTTAGTACCCATAATACAAGATTCATCTTAGTTTGGGACTAGCTCGATCTGTGTGAATTGTCTATGTATGTTATGTTATAGTATAAATTGAAAAAAAGTATTAAGTTATCTTCCAAGTGACTTATTAACTTCATCGAGATCGCATCCGCTTTTTCTCTTGATATCCTCATTCTATTGCTAACAATATGTCTATATAGTATGTATTCTATATATCTTTCAGCTGTTGTGGACCATATTGAGATAAATAAATAAATTAATTAAACGACAACGATAAATTAGGTATAAAAATATTATTATTATTATTATTATTATTATTTTATTCTTCTTGCACATCATCATTATTATGTTAGTTTCTACTTTTTATCCGCTTGCTTTTTGATTACAGGATGATTAAAGCTACCCCAATCAAAACGGGTTGATATCTAGTAAACCAATGTATAGTGTGGGACACAGACGTATTATAAAAAAGGTTTTATTGAATACTTTGACTTGGGTCATTTCAATAAAAATTTACGATTTAATGTCTCTTCAGATATGAAGTTTTTTGCCGATACTCCCTCTCTCTGTCTTTACAATCCACTATGAAATCAAAAATAACAATAGACATTATACAAGTATACAACAAGGGGAGTATAGTAACTCATATAAACCGCAACCGATATTATTTTTTTAATTTCCAATAGAATAAGAGTTTGGCTTGACAACGTTATTTCGTTATAGTAATAGGTACCTATGAATAATGTTATATTTGTACACACTTGATATTATATTCTATTTAGGGTTTTTAATTGTGTTGTAGGTATTTTATAACTTTAAATACTCTAGAACATCCCATATTAGGGGAAAACAATAAACTAATTGCATTTAAGGCTGTCTAACTCTTATCCCGATGTGTGTTGTCTCGGATCCCCTCTCCCACCCTTTATTATATTTGTACTCTTTTGTATATATGTATTGTTTATATTTGTACTTTTTTGGATATAGGTATGAATGTATGTTTACTTTTTTTCTATATATACTCGTACATATGTATACCCATGTGTACCTACATTTATATGTATATAAATGTATGCTTTTTTACACTTTTTGTATATTACAGTCATTTCATATTTCCAAAGGAGTAGGTATGTATTAAAATACTTGAATCTTTTAACATAATATTTATGTACCTATATCCAAATGAAAACATAGTAAAACACACCTGGCACGAGGCGTGTTGCAATTGTGTTTAACTGCATTAATTCAGAAATTAGCATAGCGCATGATAATATTATATTTCGTATTCATGCATTTCACATGCTGCTCCAGTTTATCCACAATACAACTCAAAGCAGAATCTAATTATCAAATACGTAAATTATTATTATAAATAAAATACTTTATCATTTAGTATATACTACTAAAGTGGCAATATTGACTGTGAAGCTCCTGAAAGTAAAATCAGTGCGAAAATACCAAATATAAACGTGTTTAATTTCTTTGCTATGAGCTTCTACCAAGTACTGTCGGTTGGTTCAATAAATGGTGTTTGATATTTTTTTACGAATTTGGTTCAACATTTTTAAATTTCAAAAACAAATTTGAAATCTTGAGATATTTCACTATCTTTGTGAGAAATTGTCTTTCACTTTATCGAATTTTATAAAAAATAAAAAACAACAACAATCAACCTACCTAAAAATATACTAGGAACACATTTAAATCTTGCAGTTAATGTTCCAATTTTAAAAATGACATCCCCACTCCTAAAACTTTTATTACTACCCTCTCCCACTATTCTTATTCCCCCCACCTCTCCTCTCACAGCTCATACATTTCTTCTTATTTCATTTTACAGCAATACACCCGCAATCGAGTGAATGATGCAGCTCATACATAAAACAAAAAAAAATAGTTATTAAGTTTGATTTTTGTAATGAGCGCAGTATTTTCATTGATAATGAACAGATATTGTTCGAAAACGTTCTGACGTTTAAATAAAGTGAAGTGAAAGTAAAACAGTGTTTTGTGATTCTTTAATTTTATTATTTTAGAAAATATCGTAACACAATTTCGCTCGCTAATTTCGAAAATTTATAGGAAGGTACATACCTACTTATGCTAGTTTTATCATATTTTGTTATGACATATTTCAAAGTCCAAAATCACAAATTACTATTCAGCAACACATTATTATTTTTATTTTCCTTCGACTGTATTATATAAGACTAACCAAGTTAACTTTCTTCACATTGAGTAGCTAATACAAAAAACCGTAATAAAAATACTACCTTTAATAAAAAAGATTCCAAAAACAATAAACAACTATCAAAAAGACGTGAAAGTAAACAAAGTTATGAAGATACTAGAAATATTAACAGTTATATAAATATAAGATAGGTAATACATTATTTAAGACTCCTATCTTAGGTATGAAATAACTGCCAACCTACAATATATATGGAGGTTAGGATTTTATAGGCTTTTTCACGCGATAGTTTAGAAAGATTTTTATATCGTTTTATGTGAATTTATGTTTCTTGTCTTCAAAATCAATATTGTTGTTTCCTCAAACTGTATTATCGAAAATTCAGAAGTGCGTCAAGCATTTTTTCATACTAATACCATACCATATCTGATCTTACAAGCATGCCATATTCTAGATGTTTTTATAAAATGCTGTGATACGATCATAAAGAATAAAAAACCGCATGCATCTTAGATATAATGCTGATAGTAATCCAGTTAATGTATTATTTATGAATACGACTTGTTCATCAAATTCAGTTGGTGAATATAAAAAAAATGTGATGATCGACAGCGTTTTAATAATTATATATTCTCAAATTCATAGTTTTATCGTTTCGTCAATAATAAATTGTAGGGGAAGAGGGGGCAGAACCGGGTATCTAAGGAAGAAAGGCCGTTTTACCAATCACAACAAACTTTTATTCAAAATAAACATCTGACACGAAGAACACGAATGTTTTCATTGCATATACACATATAAAAATACAATAATCTAAAAAATAATCGAATAAAGTCATGAAATGAAATGTATAGTAAAATACGGTTTTGCCCCATGGGTTGGGGCATAACCGGGTAGGGCTGTGGGGCAAAACCGGGTACAACTTAAAACTTCTAAGAAATCAGAATATTAAGTTATTTAGTCAGAATTCGACAATAGTTCGTTTTCTATTTCAATATTATTCAGAGAAGGAGATTTTTTTTTCTTCTCGCCTTGATTTTTTTTATTCAGTGACCGTTCCTTTTTTTTCTTTTTTATATTTGATAGGATGATAGCTGATTCTAATTCATTATAATAGGGAGAACTTGTCAGGACTGCCTTTTTCCACGTTTTGGTGCTTTTTTTCTGTGCACATTGCCAGGATGTCATTTGGTTTTAATTTCATTAACTGACCATGTCCAGTGTTAAGCTGTACAGAAAAATGATCAAGGGACAAGAAGCTCATTCTCTGTCTTTCACGAACATCTGGAAAGAACTTGTATACAAGTCTACCCGTTCTTCCAGTGGTCAATCTGTCTTGCTAAACACTCATTGTCCTCTCACCAAACCTGTCGATTGCCCTAGATATATCCCTTATCCCAGTTCTTGCGAATATATGAAGATATAAAATGTCGTAGCCATTCTTCAAATATTTTTGACTGAATCCACCCTATTTTATGACGTGCAGCCACTGTACCTGGTGGAGCGCCATTCATAAGTTCTGGCTTCATTCGTTGCTGAGGGATAATCAAAAACGGTGGTACCCACGTTCCTCCAGCAGACACACAAATTTCGGCTGTTATAAGTTGACCTCTTTCAGCGGATGCTATGCTGCCTACCTGTCGTCTTCCTTTTAAAGCAATAATCTTACTTTGGGTGTTAGTAACGTCTTGTAAAGTGATAATCACTGCATTTTATCATAATATATTATTTTGAAATTGTTTTGTTAACTTTGTTGCGTAATGATGCTGTGCAAAAAGAATAAATAAATAAATTATTTGTTCTGACAATTATTTCAATGTCTCTGTAAGCTTTTAATTTCAAGTATAAAAAAAAATATCTTTTACACGTGCGTCGTTATGAAGAAGCAACGAAGATATATTGTTTTTAACATTTTATTTTAATATATGGTACAATGGTACATACCTACAAAAGACAGGGGCAAAACCGGGTATACCCGATTCTGCCCCTCCTTTGTGTACCCGATTATGCCCCAAGAGCACGTGTTAAAACTAAAGTGTGTTTTTTTTACAAGCGTTACAACACGAATATTAAAACACAGTTAAATGAGAAGAAAAATAACTATTTTAACACCGTGCATATACAAAATAATGAATATCTATACATACACAAAGTGTAGGCAAATTCAATATTGGTGTCACAATTAAAAAGTACGAAAAACAGCAAAAAATATTTTTAGAATATGCTTCTGCGATAACGAACACTACCACTCACGTCCAATTTTGTGCATCGACTGACACCATTTTGAAGTGCATTTGGGTTGTTTGATCACGGTCTATATTCGTGTGATATTGAAGATATTACTAGTACCCGGTTCTGCCCCGATACCCGGTTTTGCCCCCTCTTCCCCTACTTCAAAAGCGTCAGCCGTACATCTAAAGCACTAAAACAAGAATAATAAAACATAATGCATTCAATATTTATTCGTTATCTGTGAAAAATATAACGGCACAATTTCATGTCGTAAATTGAGCATTAAGCGAATGAAGTCACATGTTTTATTTACAGATCGTGTCACAAAATGTTTTATTTCACACAAAGGCATTATGTTAGGTTTAATTGGCAAAATTATATCAACATGAACTCAATACACTTGATGTCATATTCGTAAGTATAAAATTACTTGAAAACATATACTTTATTCTTCTCTAAAACTTTGATTATTCTAGATTCAAAAAACAGGCCATTAAGGAAGAATTCAAAAAAATTAAGTTAAAAACATTGTTCGAGCAAAAATAAAACTTTGAGCTTGTGTTGCTCGAGGTCATAAAAAATATGAGTTTTGAAGAGTTTTTAATTATTAAAAATTAGTTTATTATAAAAGTTTTAGTATAACACTCGTCAATGACGCATCTTAGCGTTGAAACCGGTAGTGTTTTAAAAAATTTAAGTGGTGTAGTACATAATAAACTAATTTTTAATAATTAAAAATGTTTAGTGATTACCACATGGTTAGTGCCAACAAAATCAAACAGTTTTGAAGAGACCTACCTAGAATGAAAACTACCAGGGTATGATATTAAGTTTATATTTGTGATAAATTATTATGAATTATTTCTTTTACAGCAAAAAGTATCATTATAATTGATTTATATTTTTTTTCAGCCAAAACGAAAGCAACATTAAATAGTTTTGAATATTTAGCAGAATAACTTTTTCACTTCGACTCAAACCGTATCAGTTTTTATTATGTATTTCTACAAAAGGATCAATTCGCATAATCACACAAAAAAAAAACTAATCAAAATGCTACTATGGAACACAATGGATACATTTACAATCATTTTTCACCTTTCTTCTTATTATTTCCAGTGTATGAAAATGACCACCTTGTTTTTATCCCTTTTGTAGGCGAATAAGAAAATAAATTCGGACTGGATATGTGATCTGAAAACTAATGGTTTTATTGAAGAAATTTCGTTACAAAGTAGAAGAATAAAGTTGAATCGAGTATGGGTGTAATGTTCACTTAACAATGGAGCAAAGTGACCCACCGTCAGCAATTATGTCGTGCCCTGTTTGATCATCACTATAAATCTCAATTCTTTGTGAATTTATTTAGACAAGTCGACACAAAGAATTCTCAAAATGTTTCAGCAATAATTGGTTTTACACTATTTCTATCACAACACCATCACGAAATCTTCCATAAGTGGGATAGCCAGCAGACTAAATACGTGTGATAAACGTGCAAGTTGTTCTCTCCATGACAATGAATGAATACAACATTCAGAATAGGTGGCATAATTCATCGCAAAATTTAACATATTAAATAACTAATTTATGATGTTTCATAAGTACCTGCCTTTTAAAAGACAAACAAAAATAACAGAAAATAATGGAAGATTCGTTCTCTACCAAGGACTTGGTAAATGAATACACAGAGCGAGTTATAATGTACGTGCTCTTTGGATAAAGACTATTTCAATATATTGATAGTTTAGTGTTTTTTGACTGATTGCTATATACATATTTTGAAATTAAGTACAAAGTGACCTAGAGTACTATTTAAATTACATACACTATCTTATTATGATACCATGTATATTTTAATCTATTTCGTGTTATTATTACTAGAAAATACGTAAAGAGGAGAAGAGACAGAAGTTGTGACATTATTTCTATATACTATTCTATATACTATTTCTTTTTCTTCATTTGAAAAGTCTAATTGACATCAACAGCTGATACTGTGGTTTATCACGTAAACCAAAAATGCTTTTGATTTCAGCACTTATTCTTCGCTTGCACCCATAAAAGAATGATGATAAATGTATATATTATTGTGTGCAAATGAAGTTGCCTATGCACACATCAAAAAGGAATTAAAAAAGCTCAAAAAATTATCGTTATAGTAGAATGAAAAGATATATACTTATTATATAAAAAATCTAAGCTGTGGATACTTTATCTTCATACCATCGCGGTATTTCCCTCAAATAAGGTAGCTTGCGGATAGCTGTATCTGATAAACATGCACATCGTTCTCTCCGTACCAACATAGGCCAAAGCATTCGGAATTGGTGGGATACTTTATCGCCTCATCATTTATGTTTTATCTTTTATAGGATGTTTTTGAAATACCTGCATTTAACAGAACTCTCTAAAACTAACGGAAAACAGTGGGAGACCCATTCTTTTCTGGGACTTCATGTGACTTTACTGCACTATATCTTATGAACATTAATTCAAATTGTTATAACTAGTATTAAAATGTATAATATTAATGATCGCAAAACTATAATTACATAGTACATATTTAGACATATTTAATATTCTTTGAGAAGCATCGGATATAAACCATAATATAAATATTATTAAAAAAAACATAATATTATGATTTGTATTATAATGACTTGATATCATTAAGTGACAATGTAAATACAAATACTTTTTATTGCCTCAATTTGTTGGTTGTTTCTTAATGTCGTAATGATGGCGCCATCTCTACTGTCCAACAACAGTAGCTGATAATGTTCATACTTAAAATACATACATAATAATATCTTAAAAATAATATCTTAAAAAATAGTATCCATTTGAACAAGTTGTAGTAGGTTAAGGACAGTTTATTTGACCCGAATAAGTGGAAATTCAAGCAGTTTATAATCCTTAAAATTGAAAATGAATATGCAAACTATAAATTATTTAATACACAACTGCTGTAACATTAAAGATAACATTTTGTGGCTTAACTTTTATTTTTTAGACATTTGTACAATCACGATAGCTTAAAGAGGAGTTCCTGGCGTAACAGTGGAGTCCCCGCCAAAGAATAGGTCTCCCAATTTTTTCTATAAGTTTTCGAGTAAAGAACAGGAAAAGAGGATTCGTCATCATGAGTAAGACATTTAAAAAATCAGCTATGGGGCATGCCACCATCCTGAATATCTTATTTTTAAGAAAACTTAAATGAAACAAAATAATAGTAGTTTATCGATATTCCACAGGTGACTTAAATGGAAAACCTATTTAATTTAGATTTCGCATTATAAACCAATAATCGTCGGTCAGTAAATAAAACTTTCCCTTATTTTTTATGGGCGCGATATTGGTTTGTTAATTTATTTCTCGTTTCTATGTGAAAAACGTGATATAGATATTTTTTTAGATAGATAACAAACGACACAAGTATTTCAGAAGACATTTTGTATCGAAACTGCGTATGTATGGTAGTTCTGTTCTCGTACAAAGCACTAGAGAAAAGTTTTCTATTGTGCAAGTATTAGATATATCGATTTATATGTTCTACTTACCTTGAATGGATCCTGATGAGCCGTCACGTACGACGAAGTTCTCCTTCCAATCAAAGATCGACATCCTATAGAGCTGCTTCTCCTTCCGGACATACGATCATGTGGAACAGGGAGCATATTGACACTCATTCGCAAAACACAATGTAATACACAAAAACAAAATAACTCATATATTTAAAAAAATATTATGAAACTATTGTTTTTCTTTTTTAATATTTGTATTTTTACTAATTTGTACACTCTCTTCGCACTAATCGACATTTTCACGAATGACTGGCACACGGGAAGAATAATTTAAATCGTCATCATATTTGCCATCGCTGTGATATATCTTGAAACTTGACAAATAATAATGTCTCTATTTTTTTATTTTCAACGTGAAAATCTTTCTTTTTTTTTTGTTTGAAGAAGAATAGCATAAATGGAGTTGAAACACTCAAGCGAGAATTTTTATGGGCTTAATTTGAATACACGGTTTTTTTTACTGAAATGATTGACACTAATGTTCCTCCATGAATACGTATGAGGTTAAGAAAGTGTTGTTTGATATTTCTGAACTTTTTCGACGACGTGTCGCCTTCGCAAATCAGCTTCAGTTGAATTCAAATTCCTGAAATGAAAAATATTTTGGGTTTTAAAAATATCTCGAATAAAACACAAATTAGGTAACAAAAGTAAAATACAAATAATCAAGTATTGATAGGATTATGTTACGCTGCAGTGGATCCAATATTTTTTTTATTAATCATAAGTTAATTTTTTTTTCCAGAATATAACTAATATTGGCTAACTTGTATAGAATAGATCTCGCATTTTTTCGGTATGTTTTGTATCCTGTAAAACTCAGGTACTAGTAAAATATCGCGTTTGAAATCTTCAATTCAACGATGAGGTTTGCCACCCATCCTGATGGTCTAACTTTTTTGGCACGAAGTGGACGACTTGCGTGTTTAATATTTGTAGTTTGTCCCCTGGCTACCCTAGAATAGATATTAAAAGATTTATAAATAAAAACAAAGCTTAGTCCAGTAACATTTATATTGAAAAAATTAATAAAAAAAACTACACAAAAAACAGTTATAATGTATGAATTATTTCCACAGACTCAAAAGATACTTTGAGGGTTAAAGTTCAAATGGCAAACATAACAAATTTGTGACATCAGTTTAAAATACAAAGTCCCAAACATAAGTCCAAAGTATTTGATAATGCGAGTATGAACCATAAACTTGTACCTTCTTAATCCCTTCAATTTATGTTACGAGAATCTATGTAGATCTTGTCACACACCTCTACCTATCTTATCCCTTAAAGTTATACAACAATTTGGGATATTAAAATGGTCCCATGTAATGGCACCAGGGCTACGTCGGGACTAAGAAGTTGGACTATTTAGTAGTAAAATATATTCAATTCGTAAACATTTTCGGCAACGACAAACTCAAACTCGAGTTTCCAACAGAAAAAAATATTTTTAATGTCAGAACATTTTTTCTAAAATAATTGATGCATGAATCATATTCACATTAAAGTAGTTTCGAATCTCAATTTTTTTTATGAAACGAATACAGCGTCTATAGTACCCTTCGTAATAAAAAAAAAATATAATTTATATAAATTCAACATCTCACATTAGCTTTGTCTTATGCATTTTGCAGAGATAAATACTAGAATATCGAATATGTTTAATTTGAATATATTATGTGTTAAAGTGTTTGAAAATAATCCACACATAAATATTTGAGTCCGTTCGTATGTATGTATGTATGTATGTATGTATGTCCTTAATGGACTCGGAAATTAGGAAAGACCGAAGTAAAATAATACACTCTATACAAGGTCTCATCTTCTGGGCAGGTTTAAGGCTAAAAACATTTTAAATATCTTAAGTATTGATAAAGATATTTTAATTTTAATGCGACCATGTCACAAAATTAGCAACAAAATGTATGTAAAATTAATGCAAGATTTAGTAAATAGCAATATTCACAGTCAAACATTTTTCATTGTATTGAATTAATATCAAAATGGATGTAACAATAAATACAACAATTCTGAAACTAAATATTTAGGGTTAATTTTCGTAATAAAATATCGTGTTTGCTAATGAGAAAAGCTCTTGAATTACGTGAATAAAAATTGCATATTTTTGACATATTGGGCTATTTTCATAATGGAAGACATTATGAAACCATAGAAAACTATACTGTAGAATAATAATAGTTTTACCTATAAAATCCATAAACAATATTAAATGATTTTCAATGAGTGGGAACCTATTTATTTTCACCTAATATTTTTTACATAAATTATGAAATATTTGATAGTAAAATATTCTGAAATATTGAAGGATGCAGATAATCCATTTTTAAGGTTTTTTGGGAATAAAGAGTAAATAATTAGGTGACAATTTATTCTTGACTTTTTTAATTTCATAGCAAATACCCATTTATGCACTGCAAACCAAAAATACAAATTCGAATGTGGACAATTATAATATTTTAACATTTATGTGCCTACAATTTTTTCACGAAATGGGATGTTTACCCTTTTTTCTTATAGAAATTTGGGATAACAATCTTCGAGTTTTTACACATTTGGAAGAGGTTTTTAGCACTTTTTCCATGTAGGTACCTACCAATATGTGGGATTTCTTAACTTCAAGCTTTTTCATCGGGACGAGGTTCTTAGTACTTTTTTTCCATGTAGGTTCCTACTTATTATTTTTTTACATAAATGTGAACATCTGAGGTGCCAAACTTCAAGATTTTTCAATGGGAAGAGGTTTTTAGCACTTTTTTTCGATATAGGTACCTACCTATTTTTTTTACCAAAGTATGGGCATGTGAGGTATCAAACTTCATGATTTTTCATTGGGAAGAGTTTTTCAGCACTTTTTTCGATGTAGGTACCTACCTATTTTTTTTACCAAAGTATGGGCATGTGAGGTATCAAACTTCATGATTTTTCATTGGGAAGAGTTTTTCAGCACTTTTTTCGATGTAGGTACCTACCTATTTTTTTTACCTAAATATGGGCATGTGAGGTATCAAACTTCAAGATTTTTCATTAAGAAGAGATTTGCAATGCTTTTTATGATGTAGGTACCTACCTATTTATTGTTACTAAGATATAGGCATGTAGGGAGTCAAAAATTAAGTTTTCTAATTGGGAAGAGCTTTTTACTTCTTTTATCCACGTAAGTGCTTACTCCTTTTTTTTCAATAAGATTTTGTTGTTTTAACCCATGTATTTGCAAGGTTTTCTATTTAATTAAACCCGAGCGATGCCGGGTTACATACGCTTGTATATAATAATATAAATATTAATCCACCTTCGCGAGACAAGAAATTTTAGGTACATTTGAGTTTATTTCAAATTCAGAATCTTCTAAAAAAATCAGTATAAATACAGCCAGGAGGCACATTGAAGGTCCCACCGTCCACCCGGATACCGCAGAAGTCTGGGGACTTCCATTTATCCGAAATACTACACTTAACAAATCTTGTCCACACCGAAGGTGCCATAGTGGGCAGCCTGAAGGGCTGGCCGGCCAAAATACCCCCGTGTGTGAAATCTTTTGACTACACTCCTTCGATGCCCCTCTATAGCCGAGAGAAGCAAACATATCAATAAAACATATATCTTTACAAAATAAATTAAATAAACAAGTTTTCTTAACCTAGGTTACAAAAGTAAAAAAAATGGCTTGTTTCACTGTATCCGATCTATCTCCATGTATGGCATATAATCACGGCATCTCCTATCAGTAAGGGAGTCAGCAGACCAACTACATTTAATAAATATGCAAATCGTCATTGTTAGACAAAATTTAAGCGTCACATGTCTGCTCGAACGGACATATGTACTCCAAAATGAATTAGATATTTCAAATTGAGTGAACGAGTGGAGGAATAAAATAATATTTTTTTTATTAATTCATTCATTAGTACCATCACGACGTTTGCCACGAGTGAGGTAGCCAGCGGAACTAAATGAGAGAAACATGCAAGTCGTCTTCTCAGTGCCAATAAATTATTAAAACATCAGGATGGGTGGCATATCTCATCGATGATTAGATGATATTAAATCTCTTTTAAATGATCTTTTGCTGACAAGAATTTTCATACATTTTTTATTACGTTTTCGTTTCGTCAAAGTACTGATGATAAATAAATAAAATTAGTGACTTATGAATTCGTAATCATCATTATCAATCATTGTTTTTTCGTCATTGTATAAAGATATCAGTAATTTACTTATATTTACATATTTAATAAATATTTGTGATGCATGTTGTTGGTTGACAACTTTACTGTCTTATTTAAAATTTACATTTTTTTAATCTGTATCTATAGTTATTGACTGTTTTTTTTTATTACTTTACATTGGAATTTTACTTTAAATATACTCCTAGTAATAGGTACGAAAATATAATGAATGAGAGCTTATATAAATCAAGAATCATAAAACATGCAATTATTTTTCCATCGTCATATTATGACGCTTCAAGCAAGCAATAAAAATCTTCATTATTTCTTGCGAGTGGATCTGAGATTTCAGTTTATTGTTCAGAATGCATCATTCTTTTTGCAGCTTTTCATTTCACGGTACAGAAAGTTAATCAGCTGTTAAATTACATTTCATACTGAAAATAAATATCATTCTCAAATATTCTTTATCAACTTTAAACCAGACTTTGCTCAAAGAGAAGCAACCATTGTCATTTATTGTAAAAACTTTTCAACTAAATAATATATAAAAATTATGACCCAAAAGCTCTTGCAAAATTCTGAGTCAAATACTTTCATTGTATCTGTAATATATTTTTTGATAAATAAAATACCACAATTTTTGTTATGCTCAATGTATGCAAGTTGGCATAGAATAGAGGGAAGTAATTTTTGATACTTATTATACAAATGTTTATGGAAACGGACCAAAATAGGTATTTATAATATTTTTTATCACTCCAATTTGTCCAATATCCAGATTATGTGTAGTCTACATTATCTTCTATATATACAATATAATTATCTACAGTTCAAATGTTTTTTTATATAGTTTATGGATAGAGACACAAAGAATAGGGCAACGTAGAAACATGAGTTTGGTGTAGGTATGAAAGCTTAGAATAAACTTCAGATAATTTTTGATAGCAAACTTGCTCTAAAAAAAATTGCATTGATACATTCAGTGAATATAAAGAAAAATATTCCTTGATATTATATATCTAGCTTACGCAGAGTGTGAATACAATAGGTTACATACAATGATTACATCACTTATGGGGCAAAATAATATCCTTATCGTCACCAGCGGTAGGCTCTAAAAGTTTATAGTTCATAATATCATCCGTAATAGATAAAAGATATCCATTTTTTATATCGACCATGGTCGTTCAACAAACATTTACAAAAATAATAAATGTGAGTGTGTGTATATGATTAAAGATCACTATTTTTTATGCGTACTAAACTTTAGCTCACATCTTAACCCCTCCAGAATTTGAACCCTGAGTATCCCAAATAAATGTCTTAGACTAATACTAATCATCGTGTTTTGATTCGGTAATTTTATGAATATCCAACAACACGGGTTCACGTCATTTCCTACTATTACAGTTCACTCTAGACTAATCGTATAATCAAAGCTTCAAACATCTTAGAGATCTGTGAAATTGTATAAATTACTATATCACACATTTTTCTGGCAATTCACAAAATAATTTAACTGTGAAAATGTGAAACACCAATGAATTGGTATGCCAAATATTACATACAATTTAATTTATTATAAGGAAATCTTATATAAAACCCTAATGAAATATGTAAACATATGATAATATACGCGTACGTATTACCTCGCCTGGAGACAGACACGTGAAACACATTTGCTCACTTTTCCGAGCGACAAGCAATAAAAACGCTTGGAATGTCTGAACCTACATAGAAAGCTATTAGCAAGTGACAATCTTTACCGATTGTCAACGCTAAATACCTGCCAGGTCGCTATTCACAGCATAAAGTTAAACTTAGACTCAAATGACTGTAAAAAACTGATATAAACATATATCCAATATATTGTGGTTGAGATACTAAAAAAGGGTAAACTTTTCATCAAAAGTTACACTCGCGAAATGATTCACGACTATATTTGAGACAAAGAAATAATAAAGGTACGCATGTTGTTATAGTGTGATCGGAGAAGGTTCATAAAAACAAAATCCATGATTGTACTTGTACTTACAATGCCATACGAGCCTCCGTTTGCATGTGTACGTGCAACGGGCTCAAACACAACATCGCCTCTAGGGCTGTTGTGGGTGTTAAGGACATGGCACCCGTTGTGAGAAGGCATGCAAGTCTCAGAATCTTGTTCAGGGCATTTATTTGTATCTTCTGCTGAGTTTTCTAGCACCATGCCATTCAGCCTTTAAGTGCAATAATTTTTGGTATCATGGCAGGTTATACTCGTGCAATTATGTATTACATGTAATATTCTTCTACTCATTTTAAATTAATCTCTGACAGCTTGATTGTAATGGTGGTTAGAATGTCAAGTATTAGTATTCAGAAGTAGGTTAAAATTTAGGATCTTGATGGAAATTAAGAAACTTTCCATGACAATGAAGCCTTTGTTTAGTCATCAATTTTAGAATAATAATAATAATATGAGTTTCGGATGACAATGGCTTTATTTATCAGAAATAAAATGTGAAATGTTAACAAGGTGGAAGTTTTCAAAGTTATTTTCGCTTATCATAGAAGATGGGCTTATATTGTGAAGTTTTTCATCGTGTTAAATTTACACAACCCCCATCCGTTTCAGCCCTTCCACTCTCGTGGTGTAATTAAGCAGTTTTTAGTTGAAGTCAAAGTTTTTAATCACGTTTAACTGAAGCCTTAAATTAGGTTGCAAAAAAGTTTTCTCTCGACAGTTTAGAAGAGGAATTTGAACAACAGTGTCCTGCTACGTGAATTCACTTTACCGCATAATATTATAAATCAACCTAAGTGTTTTGCAAAGTAAATCTTATTTAAGAGTAGGTTTAAACCTACGACAATGCTTTGGTTTATATGTACTTTCTGAAATATTCTATTATTCATACTCGCAATCACGAACTAATAGTTATTCCACGTAATTTGTCTGGATAAGTATTACGTCACTCGCAAATATAGATTAGCGTTCTGACAAAACTACAGCTAACTAAAATTATTCTTCATATAATCTACACTTCATAGTTTTTTTCCTTCACTTATGGCATACTCCTAACATCCTATAGGGATGATTTGTGCCAATATATGTACTTCATAGTTTATGTAGGTATCTACTTTTTTCAAAAAATTCCACAGGTTTCATAAGGTGAAACAAATTCTCCATTCTTATAGTCAACCAATTAAATTCAGATTGCAGATACATAGGTAGCATACCTCATCGCTGAACTGGAACGTCTAAAACGTGATTTATTATGAGTACTTGCCTTTCAGAGGACACTCAAAAACTTACAGAAAAGAATGGGACAGCTATTTTTAGTCGAGGTTCCAATAACTGACCACTTTTTGCAAAAGTTACTACTGTCGATTTTACATCATTCAGGTCCCGGGTTCAGTCAGCTGGAAGTATTTGTTCGGAATTTTCGCATTCAAAGTTTTGAATAAAATCTGTTTCAGCAGAGTTGAGAGAACATTCGTTGTCAGGATCAAATTCCGTATGCGATAATTCTGCCAGTTATACTTGAGATATGTGCATAACAAAGTTTAAAAAAAGTTTTATAAATAATGATTGAAACTGTGTCGACAGTAAGATCCTGAAATCTCAATAGTTAAATGTGCATGCCGGAATATTGTGGGTATGGTACAAATTTGGTAGTATGTTGTTATATTATATTTGGACGTAAAAATATATTGTAAAAAGATGATGAATGATGACTTGGAGGAATTACTTCCGAAGAAGGATATTATGTTACTGACAAAAAATGAAATGGGCTTAGATTACAAGGAAAAGTGTACAGTGTACCTACCTACACATAAAGTAGCTCTACGTACAAATAAACTTAGGTAAGTATATATTTTCCTTTTGTCCTATGTAGTTGGAACAGTGTCTCATCGTCTTTAGATACTTATTCTGAAGACCTCCTTATCGCATAATTAATTTTCATCATGTTTTCTGGTTCTATGTTGAAATCAGTAGTTAAGTTTATTGGTGCATAACCAATAGAACTTTATAGAGAGCCTTACTACCTACCAATTAGAATTATTTAAAATTAAAAAGAATCAGTTCCATCTTCCAATAAAATGACAAATCAGATTGACACTAAGTATGCCTCTGTGAACATATAATTTAGTAACAAATTCAGAGCTTCTCTTAAATGATAGAGTTGTGAATCAAGCATAGAGGGAAAAAATGCAATTTACGCACATTTTTTTAATGCTGAAAACAAAGTGAATTACCTCAAAAATATGAAACATTTCTTCTTTACTATATTTTTTTATACATCACAAATGGATGAAATTTTAGAATACACAAAATTTATATCGTCAATCTATTCATACGTTCCGCCATCAAATAAGAATTGTTTTTTTTATATTCATAGGCAAAAGGCAAAATATTGAAAAATCAATAAAAAAAATATCCTGTGCATATTAATGTAAGATGTTTAAGAGTACGTAGAGATTAAGGCACATTTCTTATTTCATCTCGAGGCTACGAATGTTCAGTATATTCGAGTAATAATAGTAATTATGCATTAAAATTAATGTTCTTATAAAGCACTTTTACTATAGTACTTATATTCGAAACATTAAATTTGTTTTATTACATTCAAAAGGATTAGTATTATAAATTAATTCCACTTTAGAGAGACTTTGAAAGCGACGAAATACATAATAAACAGTATGTACCAATATTATGTATTGTTACTTCCAAAATATATACACGCGTTGAACTGACACATAAAAGGCAAATCTTCTACTTATATTCAACTCGAGAGAGGAGAAAAGAAGGTGCTATATACAGGACTTTTCGATTTGTAAAGTCAGTACGTATAATTAACACTCTTGTCGATTTTGTTAAGGACCTTGGTGTATTTCTAGATTCAAGACTTTTGTCGTGGAAACAGATTAAGCAGACTAGATTAACACTAGATTTTCTAAAATACTTACAGAACTTCCTTGCTACTAAAACAAAAGCTATCTTAGTCTTTGCTTCAATTCGTTTTCGATTATGGTGACGTTAGTTACCTCAATTTGAGTAGGAAGTTTTGAAATAAGTTTTAGAGTCTTCAATATGCACTTCGTGTATTACAAAACAGTAAAATTAAGCACACTTTTAAATATGTTATCAATTAATAATAAATAATTTATTGAACATTGTGAGCCGGACCATTCAAAAGATTTATTATAATTTCGTTACTACAACAATTATAAAGTATGTATGAAGAAACAAAATAAAATGATATACATATAATTAAGCATTTCACTTACACATCTATCTGAAGGAGAGAAAACAAATGCAATTCTATTAATTATTTTGCTCAATTATATAAAGCGAAAAACACACAGAATAAAAGTAGAACAAAAACATTATCTGTGGTGCCATACAGTGTAAAAAAAATGGAATAAAAATATCGTAACGGTCTCTGTACGAGTATAATGTCTTCTATTCATGCTATTCCGCTTAGGTCCATCACACAGAGTTCTTTTTTTTTTTTTTTTAAAAAGATATCTAATCTCCTCTATTTACCATACATGTTGCATGACTTTGGAATCAACTTTCACCATAGATCCGAAATAGTCCAGCATTTGCTGCCTTCAATAAGCGTAGAATTACACAAAGCAACAATAATCATTCGTTAATCACAGTCAGCCTATCAAAATAATGAAATCACCCTACAGAAAATTATTAATTATTAATAAAAATTATTTTTCATTAAAATGAAAACTTTTATTAAATCTTTTTTGTTTTTTTTCTAACTTTTTTGTTTTTATTATCTACTGTTTAGTATTTATGCATGCCTATATGTATTTTATTATATTTTGTTTTATTTTTTGAATTTCTTTTTTTTATTTATTTTTTTATTATTAGGTTTGACTGGAAGATATTGTCTTACAACAAGTCCATTCTTTGACTGCTCATTGTTGGTGCATTGTTTTATACTTTTTTATATTACTTCAATTTTTATTTTCTTTATCATTGCATTGTATCAATTATGTGGTGAATAAAGATTTATTATTATTTTAAAGCACGATATTGAAATAATAATATTGCAAATTAATTTGGGTAGGTATGTTGAAAGAATGAATGAAGACAGAATGACAAAGAAAATAATTATATTTGGCTGAGAAATAGTGCTCATGGACTTATTCTTATGTGAACAAAAAACACGTTTTCTTTGATAGATATACCTACGATATGTTTGTTTGAAAAAAAATCTTATGTCTTCTTAAGCTTGATTGAAAGTAGAATAACGCTATGAAAACGTGCTTATGGTCGCAATGTAACTTCACTTGACTTGCTTTTTAGCAACGTAAAACTTGTTTCAAGCAAGTGTATTGTTATAACATTTATGTATCTGATGACTTTTGATATTTAGTATTTTACCTTACTCAGCACAAAGTTCCATCCATGCGTGATAAAAAAATCTGAAGAGCTTATTGAACAAAAAAGAAATAGTCCCGAGAATTTATTAAAGGGTTGTAAGTGGTGATTTTTACGAACCATCTCTTAAGTAAGTGATGGTTGAAACGTCTAATATATTTGTTATAAGTAAGTATTAACGGAAAATATTTCCACAGTGAAATATGATAATGGAAAGGCGGTTAAATGTGTGGTGTATATAACGGAAACTTATTTAATATATGAACCTGGTTTTGAGATGAGCTAGGCACAAAATCCTTCCATATGAAAAAAAATACTTCATACTTCCATGTATGTGTATCGTCGCGTTCATACATATAATACGAGATATCTACATATCTAAGTTTGGAACTAGCTTGATTTGTGTGAATTGTCTATACATGTCGTGTAATAACTTCAAAAACAAAATTAAAACGAACTTAAAAGTTATTAGCCTCATTACAAATCAAATATTATTCTTAAAAAAAAATTATGCCGTATATAAATTTCTTTATATTGCTATGTCAATAACTTACTGAGACTGAGAGTTCAAAATAAGCATTACTTTAAATGTTGATTTGAGTATTTAAAGGCTTTTGTAATTTATATGTTACTGCAATATTTGTAAGGAGTCTAGTCTTAATTTGGAAAGATATTTCTTAGTTTAACTTAACAGAGTTTTCACGGACGAACGCGTAGGCAATGCAATGCATCTCTTTAATGACTTTGAACCATCTAAGACAGACACTTTTCACATCTACATATGATATTTTGTCGGCAATTTGTATTTGAGCAATCCGCAATCAAAAAAATATGCATATAATTTCTGTATGTGTTAACTAATGTTTGTACCTACAATTTTTGTATTGAGATTTTGTAATTTGATGTTTGTATTTATTATTACGGAGACCAATCGCCAGTTTTGCATCTGTGGTCTCTGTGGATGGTTTGTGAGATTCCTGTGTAGGAGGGTTTTTGGATGGGGTAGCTCAGGACATAAGTTTTGGGTAGATAGCGCTCTTGTATCTGACTGAACCCATAACTTCTCCAATTTTTTAATTAAATATAATAGTTTATCAATTAAGTTTTTATTTTATTTTTATTTTCCGACCAAAATTAAGTGTTTTTTATTTGATAGTATTGTTTTTTGTGTTTGTTTCTTAAAATTAAGTGATACATTTTAATAAAATTAAATCTAATACCTGAAATTTGTGACAATAAAAATAGTTTGCATGATTTGTATTTTAAAAGTATGTAATAAAAATAAATAAAAGTGACAAATAATATTGTAAATGCGCTCTTGAAGTGATTTCATTACAAAAACAGCGCAATATAAGTGATCCGATAATAAATAATAATAAATAACGCGTTTATACTCACCTGTAAAAGGGCACATCATTGCTCATATTTTTGTTTTCAGTCATATTATAAAAATTATATCATTTTTGACTATTTGACTTTTTTATAATTCTTAAATGATATTTTTATTTTATTTCCTATCAATTTCATTCAATTCCAATTTATGATTTTTTTTATTTGATTATTATTGTTTTGTTTTACAATAAAATTATTAGTATTTTGCATTATACTGATAATTTTTACGGATTCGTACAGGTGACTGTTTATTTACATTTTTATTTTTTTTATTGTCTATCAGATTATTTATATTTATTTAAATATATTTAACATTTTCAAGGTACACACCGTGTATGAATGGTAAATAAATATTTTATAATGTGTATA
This sequence comes from Athripsodes cinereus, assembly GCA_947579605.1. Taxonomy (NCBI): domain Eukaryota; kingdom Metazoa; phylum Arthropoda; class Insecta; order Trichoptera; family Leptoceridae; genus Athripsodes; species Athripsodes cinereus. The sequence goes on from OX388311.1 coordinate 20,081,929, forward strand.
ATTATGTTGGGCCTGTTGACGTTTGTTTGTGCTTAATAAATAAATAAATATTATCAAATTTCATAATATCATTTACCTATTTTTTCTGAGGTCAAACTATTTTTTTTCGTCAAATGTTCTCTACTTCAGAATTCTTGATCTTACAGTACTTTGTCTACTCATATCATGTCCTGCCTGTTGTCACTTTAACTTCGCAAAATGGTACACGTTTCATTTATGTGTAGCTATTATTGAAATTGTTTCAAGAGCATAATTATGTCAACATAATATGGAAGATGTACACAATTCTTTTTTCTGAGTATCTGACCAGTATCCGAGGTAAGTCTCACTATGAAAAGTATTTGACAGTTTTAGAATTCCTCGGATGACATTATCACAACGAAGAGTGCCCGCGAGTGTTGTTGGCAGCGGTGCATGAAGCCATGTCGACTACGAAAGCGTTTCATTATTCAAAACTCAAACCTTTCCTACGACATCATCAAATATAACATGTTACTAACTGAATTGGTTAGTTCTAAAAGGGACTCATCTCACATTTTTTTGATATTTTTACTTAAAATTATAGTGTTGGCTAACCGTGGAGTTCCTGGCAAAGAATAAGTCTCCTACTTTTAGACAAGTTTTCGAGTGCCCCATAAAAGACAGGTATTTGTAAGGTATCGTTATTGAGACGTTTAACAGCTTTAATTAAGATAAAATAAGGAGAATACTGATCTTGAATGTCTTAACTTAACTTTGGCACATAGAAGACGACCAGCATTTCCATAACAAGTACATAAATAGTTCGCTCCTTACACCACTTGTGGGTCACAGTGATGGCTTAGATAGATTATTTTCTGTTCATGATGCTCGCTGTTGGAATAGTCAGCCTTCTAAATGAGATTGCTCGCCACTCTTCACGATTTTAAGCGAGCGGTCAAGGACCACTTTCTCAGTGAAAAAATGGCATCTGTTTCCTAGTCTCTTTCTACCTATTCTTCTCCTTTGTTCCTCCGTTCTTCCTTCTTTAGAAGTTGTGTTGTGAATTTTTCATGGAATCGTGTTAGTCAGAAGAAATCGTACCTCTGCGCTCGCTAAACTCGCTTCCTATATATTGATTGTATATAAAATATTTGTATTTCTATATAACATTGTCAACGTACAGTAATGAATAAATAAATAAAGATTGAATTATTATGTAATTTTGCAATGAAAATTATTCATATTTCAACCTATTGATTTAAACTTTCGTAGCAACTAGTAATCTTTGTATATTCGGGTGTATTCCGAAGATAACTCCGTGTCTGCTTCTGTTGAACTTCCGGCCTCAATTTGCGGCCATCTTCAGGAATGATTTATTATTAAACGTTACCCATTTCACCTACATTCCTGTGTTTGATTTATGATGGATTTAGATTCACCATTTTGATAACATAAATAAATAATCTATGAGTGTAGATCACCAATATGCATAAATAATATAATCTTACACTAAAACAGCTTGATATAACCATGGCTAAAGTATCGTTCCTAAATTGAAGAAAATCTTTCTCGTCATATTAAATTTTATTTTTATTAACAATTATGTATCAAAAAAATATATATTTGAGAGCGAGAAAAATTAAAGAGTTTTATGTAAGACTTATCCAATATAACTTATTTTAGACTCATAATGATGTCGCTAATTAATTCAAAAAGAAAAATAAGATATTATCATAAAGAAAATTTAATAACAATAGTTAGGTACAAGTAATAAAATTAAATTAAGTCCTTCCTTTTTCACGATGGAAAAAATTCGTATACTTTCTCATTAAATTGCTCAAAACTTTGTTTCCTGAAAAAAAAGTTTTTAAATTTATCAGGTTCCAGTTTATGAAGAGTTACATTTTATCAAAACTTTTAAGTTTTTTTTAACTGACATTGTCAAGGGTATATTTACATTAGAAGTGAAGTACCAGAACAGAATAAGACACACTCATTTCAGCGAGACTTAAAGTGTCACGTAACGACGGGCTTGTATCTAGTACATATTTTCGCAAGACAAAACAAGATATGCAGCTGGTCTGCTGGCTACCCTACATGCGGGATATGCCGTGATAATATAGTTGTAGTAGTATCGAGACAAAACTTGACTACATAATTATTTGTCTACTGCCTACCCTATTCATGGGACGTGCCTTGAAAGTAAAGGTAAAATTAAAACAAAAACAGCCGTTTTTACTCTACTGTTGTTTTATCATTTCTAGTCTTTCTGTTTTTCTGCAAAACTGGTAACACTTATCAAAAAATTCTTTCGTTTATCTGATAAATAAATTATTATAAACATTTTTATGAGTGTTGCGTCCAGAATTACACGTACTTAAGTAGTTGAAAATCGTAAAGAAATGTTGAATTATGATTAAGTAATGCCGGATTGTGAACTTGTGAATGTTCATTCATTTATTGACCAAAAATATGCCTGTATGCAAAACATTTTAAGGCATAAAAAACATATTCAAAATCCACGTTGTGCTACATAACAAGCATAAATGTTTTTTGTCCCGACTGTCCCAAGCTAACCTTTCCCAAAACTCCGCCTGCTCATGAATCCCACAGAGTATCACCGAGACCCCAAAAATCATTATTATTTATAGGCTCTTGTATTATATTACGTGATGTTAACCGAATAAAAGTGTATGTGTGTAGAATTTAAAAAATAATTCTGAGTGACCGTTTGATGCCGCATAGGTCTGTCAAACTATTCAGTATCACTTCAAATAACAAATAAACAATTAAAATATGTATACTAAAAACTTATATATTTCTGTTGATTTTTTATACCGCATATCAACGTATGTATTTTTTATTATTGTAGGTACTTAATTTAAATAAAAACGCTATAAATTATTTGTGAAAGTAGATATGCAAATGATGTAAAAGTGTCATAACTCATGACACAAAGGATAAAATTGTAATTACATACATCCACCACAATAAACCTTGTTTGGTTCATCATTATACAAAATAATGTGAATGACATAATAGGGATGCCAATCATTTATTATCAAACGAAAATAATTGTATTTACAATTTTTTAAGATGTAAAAAAACCTACGTTACGTATATAAATCCTATATTTTAGAGTATAAATAGTGAGGAAATTGTGATGTCACGAGTACGATTATATCAAAGAAATTACCATACAATCATACGGTGGCCAGAGTGGCGCGGAGGTAACGCTCTTGCCTTTGAGTCACGACCGTCACGAGGTCTCAGGTTCAATTCCCGGCCAGAGTAAAATGAAGAATGACCTTTTTCAAACTGTTCTCGGTCTGGGTGTTACATATAAATGTGTTTAGTGCATTGTATACATGTGTATCGTCGCGTTAGTACCCATAATAAAAGATTCATATCTTACTTTGGGACTAGCTCAATCTGTGTGAATTGTCTATGCGTGTTATGTTATGCTATATTTTTGTAATTTCAAACCACCACTGCATTTCCTATGGTTAAAATGGTTAAAATGGTCAATGAAACGGCCAACTGCAAGTCATCCTCTGCGTTTAAATACAAGTTAAAACGTTCAGGATGGGTCGCATTCCTCATCGCTGATTGAATTAAAGATAATAAAGTTCATAATATTGACCATTCGTTCATTATTAAAGTTCATATTATTAACCGAGTTGGATTCACGGCTTAATGACTGAAATCAACTGGCGAGATAGATGTACAAAATACAGCGATAGTAAATTATTTAACATATTAACATAGTTACTAAAAACAACCAAATATTATATTACCTATTAAATAATTGTCAGTATGTCAATGAAACATTTAGTTAGTTTTTGTTTTTCACTCTCGTGTTTTGCAAAATTTATGCTGAATTAATTATACTCATAGGGAATATTTTGACAAGGGCTATCAATATGTATCCGTCGGAGCTTGTCTTAGGTGAAAGATAAATATATACGATAGCATTTCATGCGTCATCTCTCTCATACATTAGTACACTTTTATTTTTTTTATATTTTGTTTTATCTATTACTTTTTTATTCAATCATGAGATAGCCATCAGGCTAACGGCATGTCATGAACATCCAAATGTTCTCTACGTACCAATAAAATATTATCACAGGATGGCATAATTATCTCGTCACTGATTTGAAAATGTTACATACACGTCTTATAGGACACTCGAAAATTTATAAAAAAAAGTAGGTACCTACTTACCAATTTTTTGCCGAAAACTAAGCCGAGAGGGCCTTTAATTTTAAAAGACAAAAAACATTTGTTTGAAATATTGCTGAACAATTTCTATTTCACTAATTACTTAAGCACGTATTAGGCATATATGTGATTTATAAGTGGTAGTAAGTAGTGCCTTGTAGCGAGTATCTCTTCCAAGGGACATTAAGAGTTGTAATTTTGTCGGGAGGAGCCCTTGAGGCAAATCCTGAGCTCTCCCTTTGAATTTTTCTTTTTTTGTTTCGTTGAGTCTGAATAATATAGAAGCTCTGAGCCCGTAGACAATTTGTACTTAGCGATCGTCTACTGGCGAACTTTTCGACAATCTACCTACACGTACCGTATAATTATGCGCTATTGTTGCAGTTATTGACGAAAATTCGTTTGTAGGCGATCGCCAAGTACAAATTGTCTACGGGCTCAGGTCTTAAAACATCCAGGGGAAAGTGATGGGAAACCCTTAATACGTGATATTTTATGAATACCTGCCTCTTACAGAACATTCAAAAACTTACAGAAGAAATTGGGAGACCTATGCTTAGCCGAAGAATTTTATCAGGCAATGGTTTAGGTTGGCAATATTACCTGAAGTACTTAAATAATATTTAATGGAATAATATCTTCTTGTTTCATTTTATGGCAAGCACCCGCAATCGAGTGAATTATGATGGAGTAATATCGTGATGGTCGAAGTATTTAAAATTCCCAAAGCATGACAAAGTAAGTATGTATGTTTAAACTTGTTCCATGAATTATTATTCTATTGTTACTTTGAAATAAGGGGGGACAGGTGCAGAAGTGTGGTAGGTAAGGCGAGGGAAGAAGAGTTTTATAAAATGTTCTGATTAGTCTCTAGCTAATCGCTTAATAAGAAAATTTAAACGACACCCACGCCAGAGTATTTTCTCATCTTTTCAATAAAATAAGCAAGAATAAATTTTACAACATAGGAACCAATCTAGTGACTACCTACTGAGCAGTTTCATTTCAATATTTTTTTTACATTGATCACCGATATTACAAGTAATACGTTATCAATTTTCATAATCACACCGACATTGTAACTGCTTGTAATTATACAAAAAAAATGTCTACATATTCAAATTGAATAAGTGACCTGATGATGGCGAATGACAAGGCGATGTACGTCGCTGCATACTGGAGTGGCAAGGTCTGAAGTCCGGACCCGAAAAGTAAAGTAAGTAAGTGCTCAAAACAGAATCGTTTACTCAATCCTTAGACAGTACATACATACCGTCGTTGCATATTTAAAATGACCTAGGTATGAAAATATATATAAATGTTTTCACCATTTCTTGAATAAACTGCTTATTAAGACATCAAAACCATTTTTTGAAGTGATTCTTAGTATCGAATATTAAAATTTAATATTTCATGAATAATATCACATAGGTACCAATAAAAAGTTCAATCGACAATTTTAATGCTCTAATGAATAGTTTTTTAATAGCATGCCTAAATAAAAAAAAGTACGCACACACGATAACAAATATACGGACAACGATACGGCGTTTGATTAGATTCATGTTTTGATATTTTTTTAACATTAAGTCTATATACTCGTACAATGTTAAGGATAAATTGAGATGGTTTGGTCCAATAAATTGAGATGGTTTGGTAATGTGGAACGAATGGAAAAGGAAAGAATGACAACGAGGATATACTTGGTTCAAAGAAGGGGTGTGAGGAAGCGCGGGCGTCCGAGAACTACATGGCTTGAACACGTAGATCAAATTCTCAAGGACAGCCGTGTTTTGAGTAAAAAAAATCGACGTGCGTGCATGAGAAATTGTATGACTGTGGAGGAGGCGAAAGAATTATGTAAGGACAGATCTAATTGACGTTCCGTTCTCTCTGCCTACCCCACTTGGGATACGGCGTGAGGGAATAGATAGATAGATTTAAAAAAATATAGATAAAAAATTCTAGATTCAATAGGTACCTGCCAAACAATATACAATTTTACTCTACAACTTTTTCAAACAAATGTAAACATTAATTTTTGTCTTCATAATGTAATTGCATAAAAAAAATTATTGCTTTGGGTCTGAAATAATTGCAGTTATATTTCGTCTTCAGCATTTGAAGCCCTCAGTTTTAGGAGCCTTAATTGCCTTCAGGGAGCTTTTTAGATTTAGCGAGCTTACACCAAAAGTTTTGGCATAAAAAGAGATGGGTAGATTAAGAAATGCCTCTTCTCTCAATGTTAATAATATTATTAAAGAAAACACAGAAAATCGGGAAGGGTATTCATTTGCAAAGAATGATAAATTAAAAAAAGAAGCATCGAAAATATAAAAACCTTACATAATAAATGAGCAATTAAGCTAAATAAATACGTAAATTAAGTAATTAAGTAAATCAAATTATACAGCACAAATCAAAAACAAAGTGAGCATAATCATTTCACACAAAGTAATCTAATATATAAAATTCTCGTGTCACGGTGTTTGTTATCATACTCCTCCGAAACGGCTGGACCGATTTTGATGAAATTTGGTGTGCTTATCGGGTAGATCTGATAATCGACCAACATCTATTTTTCATACCCCTAAATGTTAAGGGTGGTCCAACTCGATTTTTTTTTTTTTTGGATAATTTATTTTATTTTTATTTTTTTATGGTGTGACGTTAAAAAATACATACCGTCCTAAATTTTCACTTTTCTACCATCTTCTTCTTCTTCTTCTTTATGTGCCCTGTCGGGTCCCCCCAACGCTGGCGATCACCTCGGCGAACTTGACCCTGTCCTGCGCCGCTCGGGACAGCTCCTCCACACTTCGGATGCCGGTCCACTCCCTTATATTTCGCAGCCAGGACATCTGTCTCCTACCGGGCCCTCGGCGTCCCTCAGTTTTCCCCTTCAATATCATTTGGAGAAGGTGGTATTTCTCCCCACGCAGCACATGACCCAGATGTGAAACCTTCCGAGCCTTGATAGTTGACAACAGCTCCCTGTCAGCTCTAGCTCGTCTCAGGACTTCGGTATTTCTACCATCAACCCCTATTTTTTAATAGCGATATTAGTATATGGCAAATGTATATGGCATAATGTTTATGGCAAAACAACGTATGCCGGATCAGCTAGTAATATAATAATATTCTAGACAAATTGTTTTGTGAAAATCACCGCAAAGGCTCACATACATACATATATTTCCAAATGATTATCTTTATTAATTAATTTATTTCAAGGTTTCTTTAATTTAATTTAGTATTTGAAAAATGAACAAAATGTCAAAAGATGCTTGGATTATGAGTTCCGATTTTAAGTTTTATTGTCACAAATTTTGTTCACTGATCTTAATAATCTTGTAATTTGTAACATTTTTTTAAAACACATTTTTTCTTTATAAAATATTAAGATTAATATTAGCACTTAGACTTGTTTGTTAATCGATATAAGACGTCAAATGCTTCAGGCAGCTACTGTGAGTGCCATCCACCGATCTTATCAATGGGTTAGTTGGAAAATATCACGCTTCTGCGATAAACTCGCCCATTGCACAAAATTATGTGTTCGTTAGTAAAGTTGGCGTGTTTCTTTTTCTATTGTATACTATTTTTATGCGATAAAGATATTTTTTTTTAATTTTTATTATCTTAAGTAATAAAGTATATTTTAAGTAATAATAGGTATGTATCAAATGCAGATTTTTTTGTCATTAAGTTTGGTACATTGTTATAATTTTATTTTTAAGTAAACAAGATGTGGGGCACAATAATTTAACATTTTTTTCACTAATACAAATTTATCTACCAGATCCTAGAAAATATATTATGTGATTTTAGATTCATGTTATTATAGAGTTCAGGGAATCGCAGACGAATAATGAATGAAATGGATATTCTTAATCAACTTTTTATATGTGAAAACTTTTATAAAGCTGCTCATACGTATTTCATATTACCTGATTCATTTATAAGTAAATACATTTTACATACATCTACGTTTTATGTAATTATGTTAGGTTCATAAAACTTTGGTCTGTTTTCTGAGTAATGGCCTAGAAAATAGGGTAATAAATGAGCTTTAACTGTAAGGAGAAACGCTGTATGGGAGGGTTGGTATACAGGTTGTAACATGGATTATTTCTTGTAGGTACCAGTACACATTAGGAACACAATCATTGTGAAGGTAACAGAGAAGTTGAAACCGACATTTGAAATGAATTTAAATAATAGTTTGGTACATGAACAAGCAATTCCTGCCTATGAATGATTACGTCTGATATTGCCAGAAAGTTGTATCATGTTTAGTATAAGTTAGCTGGAATATATTAGTCAGATTATTATAAGGGTCCTCCTCTGCTTCTGCAAGTTTAAGAACACCCTATTAAAATAGGTAAGTTCTTTTAAAACATAACGTATAAGGCATTTAACTTTAAATCTTCATTTGAGCGATGAATATTGAATATCGTTTTTGTTATGGCGTGGAACATTCAACCTGTATGTTCATTATAAGAAATATGTCGACTGCTGTGGAAGATGTCGTGATGGTATAGATAGTTACATAGATTATTTTTTATCAATCACATTAAGACAAATATCGAAACAGGGGGCCTAAAATGGCCACATTGAGCAATTCATCTACAATTCAAATTTGGTGAAATGTTGCCGTTAAATCGTTTTACAATTCCTAATAATATGATCTTATTATGATTCACATAAAGTGACTTTTTGAGCCCCCCTAGACTCTTATTATCTTGACAAAAAAACGATAATATTATAAAATATTTCTCGACAATTGCAGATTAAACTTATTTCAACATTCTTATTCTGTATTATAAAAGTGTAGCGATTACATTTATTATATTTTTGAAAGTTCATTCGCTGAATATATTTTTTATACTTTTAAATCTCAACATCAAAGTAAGTAAGTACTTGTAATATCTTTTCTACAGTAGGTATGTATGTTCGTAAGTAAATAAGTAGGTACTGATCGTATTGTGTAAAAGGTTCGGAGTTTTAAACTGATATCAATGTGAGTGAAAAAGTTTACCGAATTTTTGGAAGAAATTCTCTTTATACCTACTTTTGATATTTAATAAAAAACAAACTTTCTCTAGATGTATAACAAAGCATTATTTTGTATTGCATAAGCCTAGCCAACTCGGCTGATTTGGGAGAAATATTCATATATACCTATACGAATATTTATTATCAGCGGAAAATTTTATAAAGAATAAATGCAAAATTGCCATAAATTAAAATTATGTTGTGAAAAGTATTGCAAAGTCAAATCATAGCTATTGAACAAAATGCACGTACCTATACAGATATGCAAGATTTTCGCCCATTGCACAATATCATTTATTTGTACCACATTGTTTTATAACTTGATAATTATGTATGCTTCTTATTGTGCAATGAAGATTATTATTATTATTATTATTATTATTATTATTATTATTATTATTTTCGACAAAGTTTAAACAATTAGTTAGACCTTGTTTCACAAGACACCGTTCTTATGATAATGATATCAAAGCAAATCGTAAATAGAAATGACTCTTCGGTTTTTAAACCTCGCTTCCACCCTACATTCCCAAGAGGAGCTTTAACAAATTAATAAATGTTTACAAATGGGATTGAACATTTTCTTTATTTTTCGCGTGAATTTCAAGGACTTCATAGATCAGCGTAACCGAATTTTATGGGCCAAAATCTTAAAGGGTAATTGAATTAACTGTCCTAATTTAATAAGGAACTGTATCAAAATAATGGCGGCAGGGAAGCGCAGGAATAAGCTAATCCAATATTTCATCTTCTTTGTTTATCTCTCAAACGATAAGGTGTGACATAACTTCCTAAGATAGAAAGATTTTGTTCCATAGTCTTGGCTTCGACAAATTACAAGATAACAAAAAGCTGTAAAATCAATTCACTCAGAGCACGTTAGTGTATCGGGCATATAGGACAATATTGATACAGTGTTTGGAATAGAAGATTGGATGTATCTACATAAACGTTAAAACATTTACGGTAAAATTCTATAGAACTGGAAAAATTATTATTTTATCTACATTACAACATATATCTCTATGCCTTTAAATATTTTAATATGCGAGAGAGAATGTCCCTATTTACGTCGTGATTGGTGAACTTTCACAGCCGAGTTTATCAAGACTGTTTAATTTAAGAAATATTAAATTTGGAGGATAATTTTTCCGCTGGCTTCTCCGCTAGTGAAAAAGATCGTGATGGTAAGGATAAATAAATAATAAGCAACAAACATCTTAACATCAGGAGAATAATTTAAGTACCTACTTATTACAGTAGGCAGCGAGTACCTACATATGTTAGAAATATACCCATATAATTATATAATATCGTTGAACGTGATCTCTTCACTATAAAAAATAAAAACATTCAAGATGAACTGTACCTACTCCGTATCTTATCTCTCATTACAATCATATGAATTAAGTTTAATGATCTTGTCTTTACTTTGACACTCCAAAACTTGCATAAATTAAATGGTTGGTTTATTAATTAATATCGAGGATTCGAGGCAAAATGAAAATACTGCATATCAAATATACGTAATTGACTTTTTCATTCACTTTTAATTACAGAACAAGTTCAACATAAAAATAATAGAAAATGTGGATAGCAAAGTTCAGCTATTCGATTAAAAGTTATTGGATTATTCACTAACAGAGCCGGTACGTAAATTGAAAAATAATCATAATAATATCAATATGCTCCACAATGGATACCTAGAGAAAGGATATTTTATAATATTCCATATAATATGTTTCTCGTCATATACCTACTCTTTACATGTAAATCAAAGGTAATAAATTCAAATTATATGAACTGCAGTGATAGAAATATGTACGTTGCGTAAAAAATCCTTTACCTACTTGTCATAATGAAAATGAGTCCAGATTTAATCTGGACAACATGAGTCTAAATGAAAGTATGCCCGAAAGTCACAATTAAGACAGTGGAACAAGTGTGGAATTTTTTTCAGATATATATATATATATATTTTATTGAGCTTTTCTGTGAGGTGGGTCTCTCTTCAATGAGCTTTTCCGATGCAACAGTATGAGTAAAATTACGCAAAGGATTGTAATATCTTGGTATTGTATAGATTATAAATAAAATGTTTACTTTTGCCTGACGATGTAAGCGAAAACTCTTGAAAGTTGGTTCGCAAAATTAATAAATTCATCAGTGGAAAAACTATATATCAAACAAGTTTTATCAATAAATTATAGATTCTTTCATCTAAAACTATGAACATATTGTATTTTTCACAATTTAATATCTTGACGCATACTTGATATAAAAACTGATGTTTTTTTAAAGAACCACTATACAGTAATTTTATTTGCACAAAGCATCAGATTGGGTAACACCCAAAGGTGGACACAGGAGCGGCCTCGCGATGCTTACGAATTGGCTCGACTGTTGAATAATTTTCTTATACATTTTAATTAAGTTAGGTCAAAATCTGATGTATAATGCATTACCTATAATTAAATATACTGAAAAATACAAAAAAAATAAGAATTTGATGCAAATTAAATCATACCACAAAAATAAATTATACGTAGAAACCTATCGTAATACCATGTACACAGGTAGGTACCTACATACGTAAGAGCAAAATGTCATATCCAATCCAAGCGCTTCATAAGTTTTATGATATTTGCATAAACTAGGTCACAACAGAAAGGATTAAAACAAATGTACTTGCAGGTAGTTCTAACTATTGATTTGATTGGAATATATGTAGGTAAAAAAGTGTTTGTAAGTTTTATTTATATGTATAGATATAATAATTAAATCGTCTAGTGCTATATTCTTATATGTCATCCTCAGTTGTGAAAGTCATACTCGTAATCTGCCACCCTTTGCTCCTTCACTATATATATTTGACAGCTTTCCAAATATTTTTTTATTACAAGATAATGTAACAGTACCTATAATAATATAAAATCGGGTTTCAAGCGCATAAGGTTGTTCTATTTTATTTATACCATGAGCCTCGTCTCGTGGTGAATGAAGTAAGATCGTAAAGTTTTTTTAAATATATATATATATATATATATATATATATATATATATGAAAGACTGTATGATCTAATTTTCATTCGAAATGCATGTGCAACATGCATTCCATTAATGAAAGATCATGTAATTTTACGCAGGAGATAATATGAGAATTTATTATCTCCTGCGTAAATATGAGAATAATTGAAACACAACACCTTTTCGACGAATCCAATCTGCATGTTTTGGTGACAAGCCGTGCCTCGTCCCGTATGCAAAGGCAAGAGCCAAGTCTCTGCCAGACTGTACGCAGTGAAATGGAGTAAAACATTCATCTCATATATATATATATATATATATATATATGAAGACTGTATGATCTAATTTTCATCCGAAATGCATGTACAACATGCACCTCATGAATGAAAGATCATTTGATTTTACGCAGGAGACAGTATGAAGGTGAAGGTTTTACTCCATTTCACTGCGTACATATAATGTCTTCATTTAAAAAAATGGATCATCAAAAGATTATAAAAGCCTTTGGTAAACATTGTAGTAGGTACTTAAGTAATAAAAGCAGTCTGCGAAAAAATCTGTGTATTTCGACATCGCGAGTATCTACTTGAAAATATTCAATAAACATGGTAACACAATACTCACTAAAGTAAGATGTATTTCCGAGTCAGAAAAAATTATCTGTACTTTTAAATAAATCATTTCTAAGAAGTAGAAAGAATTGTTACTTAATTTACAACAAGAAAATGTTTAGAATAAAGAAAAGACAATCGATCTTTGCACTTTCCATGATACGCTACAAATTTATATCTACTCGAAAATAGGAGTTAGCTTTTTAATCTGGAACTAAGCAATACCCTTGTAATGATATTAATAGTGATCACAAATAAAGTTTAATGAAAACATGATAGTATTTCAAAATGGCGTTGAAATCAGAATATTTCAGATACTTTTCAAAATCGTTTAAAGTTTGGTGTAAAGACAACATTAAAACATACTTTTCCAACTCCTTGCACATACATAAAATGTTTGTAAGAGATTGAGAATGTCTAGTAATCCATCCCATATTATCAAGAATAAAATACTTAACGAAACATTCTTTGTAAAGTCAAAGAAAGATAAAAATAAACGTCAGTTTCATGACAGTTTCTGAAACTAATCAAAAGTTTTACCTCAACAGGATGGGTGTATATAAATTGTATACGATAAGAAATATAACATCATAATAAATAATCATCACATATATGGACGTGTAGAATGGATTCATGGTTGTGGAACATCAGAAAAGAATACAAGGAAGGCATCAGTGTCCAAAAGAAATACCTTTATTGTCGTCTGAGGACAAATACGTAACTAGATCTTAATAGCAAGTTTTAGAAGATTGGCACAATTTGAGATCATATATAATTTCTTTAAATATGTGGGAAGCTGTAATGATAAAAATGAACGTCTGCACCGACAGGAATGTGATGAACGCTTATGCACACCGCAAGGGAAGCAACATAATATCGTGTATTAGGGATATTACTAAACTCATCAATTGTGAAAATAATTATATTCGTATATAAGAGATATACTAACATGGATAAATTTAATAGAAGAAAATTATGTAAATCTAACTTACCCTATATGTATTTTATGTAGATTAGAGAGACAAAGTTTAAATGTCAACGTTTTAATTCTTGATAGGTATATTTTGCACACTAAAAAAACTATAAATTTCAAATGAAATTTAAAAACATTTTCGCTTGTTATTTTTTTCAAATTGGAAAATACACAATGAAATGCCAAACTATTTCAAATTAATTTCAATTGTTATTTGTTTTTGTTTAGTCGTATTATATTATAAGTTAGTATAGTATGAAAGTTGAAATTAGTTTATCGTAGAAGCGCATCGTAGCGCCGACTACGACATCGCATTGACCGCGACGCGAAGCGAGTGATACTCTGGATGTTTAGATACAAACTGAGAGAAAACTGAAAACACCCCCTCGCATAGCTAAACAGCGTACAGTGTATGTATACCACATAGATAAATAGGTATGTAGATTGTCGTAGTCTCAATAAAAGAGACGAATGTGTGGGGTGAGTACCAAAGATAGTGTCAACGATTACAATGGAAAATCACACAACTGGCTCACACTTAGTGATATGATTTCTTTCATCGGTGTTATCAGCGACTTTGGTAGGTCTAAATTTTATATTATAGTATGAATTTATCGGCAAGATATGATTTTAGCATAGAGCATTTCTGCCTAGGCCGTAATAATATATATAGGTAGATGTTCAACATCATCGTGAGTTTGGATTAACTGTTTTTGGTAGTAAACTGTATTATAGTATAGTTGTAAGAAGCAACCTAAACAATTTGTTTAAAAATGTGCCGTTTTATGAAAAACCACTGCAAGGACCAAACAGAATTTTAAACCTTGTATCGAATTATTATCTTTTATAACACTTTACAAATTCAGTATTAAAAATAAAAAAAAGGTAAACAGGCACATCAAATTTCTCGTAATATTTTTTTATGAAACACCACCATTGGTTTCATTTGTAAATTTTTGAAATGGATTTTTTTTTATAAAATTGTGAATTGTTTTAGGCTAGCAATCTTTTTGAAAAGGGTTGTTTTACATGAATGAAAATAATATAAATCGCTGCTTACTCCTAGTACGAGTTTTTCTGACATTGCAACATATGTAGTTTGTAAGAGTGCAAAGTTAGGTAAATAACCTTTAGTATGAAAATGGCAAAGCACTACTGGTAAGAAATATTTTAAACGAAGAGTTTCAAACTTTCGAGTTTCTAAGTTAGTCTGTGGTTCGATACCCGGTACCGACTTGCTCCACCTTCACAATTCAAACTATTGCTTAATGAAAGGGCATGAGAAATAGAAATATTTGCATTTATTATCAAGCCAGTTTTAGATTTAATAAAAAACATTTTTTAAAGGTGGATCTTGATTTGAAATAAACCAAAAGACACCCAATATTTACGGTAAACAATATGCTTGTGTCGTTAAGGTGGAGTAGGTCGGCAGCTGGTGGAATCCAACCCGAGTCTGTCGATTAAGACATTCTTCTTTTTGTTCTGAGGTGTTCATAGAATATAAATATCAGAGAATAGAATTTTTCATCAGTAAACTTCAAATAATAGAACAGAAAAAGTGTTTATGTAATTAAAGTAGGTACGGGAATTTATAAAAATTAAAATAATTTGCTTTAATATAAAACTTTTTTCTGCATTAAAAAGTTAAATTTTCCTTTAAAAGGTAAATATTCAAATAACGATAAAATTCTACTAGGTATCTAAAATCCGACACAATGAATATATTACTCACCCCACCTCACTGGTAAGAGTTTGATATCAGTAAGGAGATCCGAAATCCATATAGAATTTCTATGGACAAGTCGAAATTTTGTTGGTAATTACCTTCTAATAATATAATTAATAAAAATGACATTGTAGATCTGTTGGATTCTCCAGTTGGTATAATTATCCTAACGAACATTATCAAGGTATTTGTGTTTTGCAACATGAAAGTAATGTTTCGTAATCAATCATCTTATAAATTCATTAATGTTCCTTGGAAAATGTAAATAAATAAATATATTCTTTCATAAACATGATGTGTTGAGGAATAAGAACAAATATTTTATTCATTTAACTTAATTATACAGAGAAATTTGTAAGTACCTATTCATATTATCTACGTACATTAATCGCAGTGACGTTCCCGTTTGAATAAGGTTTATTTTACTTTTTTTACATCATGCCGTTGTTTATGTTCACAAAAAGAGTTCGGAAAGAATCCGCATACTTCCAAAAGTTATAAAGGATCTATGAGAAACGTGACATATCTCATTTATTTATTTATTCTGCAGTATACATTGATTACAAGTAATTAAACACAAAAATTGTATAAATAAATAATTATAATCAATTACGAAGGCGAATTTGTCATAAACACGCAATTCCTTCAAACTAACACAGAATGACATACAAAATTAATAAAAAGTTTCATAAAAACTTCATTAAAAAAATCATTATTTTCGGATATTTTCCATTTCACAGTCTCCCGCCGACCACTTCTGAACAAGTGAGTCTTCCACCCTTCACTGTAAGACTATCCACTTCTCGTAGAATTGGTCTTCTCTCCATCATAATTTTCGTTCATGTTAATGCGTAGACCAAAAGTTATGATTTTTATCTGTTTACTTCATAAAAACCACCATATTATCTAATATTCATGCTTATTGACTAAATGAAATTCCGTCAGTCTAGAGTCAATACACAATTAGTTTTTTTCGTGTTATTGAAAATCACAAAATGAAGATTATGTCCTGAATTTCAAAACTTTCATAAAATATGAGCCAGAATCGGTGCAAGAAATTGTATTTTCAACCCAACACCCCTGTTAATGACAGTTCAAAGGAAGTTTTTATTTATTTTTCATCTAGAAAACTCTTACGTGGAAACAAACACAAATGAAGTATTTGCGTTATTACAAACGATCACGAGAAAAGCTATGATTTGAATAAACAAAAGTTCATTAGGTAATGAGAAATTCTTCATTTAAGTATATCTACTAAATTTATTCATTGAAACAAGCACCCTGATATTGAAATGCATCGGATCATATTATTATAGGTACCTACCTGTAGCTGATTCTTTTTAACAAAGTTCCAATTCTATTTACTTGCTCATTGTTTCCCATTATTACATAAAAAATGTGTCATTTAGAGACCAATTCCTGTAATTTTGTTAATATCTTCTCCTTTCATAATGAGTTGGACTTGTTGAGGAAGTTTGCCACTGATAAAAATAATAATGATATGGATTCGTATAGGTACACCGAGTCTTACTGTAAACAGAAACTAAAATAAACCGATTACAGTAAATAATAGATACACCAGTATGTATAGTTTATTTGTATAATGTTTTATTCGAGAAAACGATGCAAATATTTGCCGACTGAAACGTCCGAATTATTTTATAGCATTTTCTCGATTTTCACATTTCCATCTGTTTTTTTTATGATTTACTGATATATTGTATATAACAAACCTAAAATACTTCCATGTATGTATACAGTGGCGATCCTTACGATGAGCAAACAGGGTGATCCCCCAGAACTCTGTACTTTTGAAGGCCCAGTGTGAAATTTTCATAGGTAGGCATAGGTACTTATAATTGAAAACAGTAAAAAATAATGTTTTTTTTTTATATAACATGACATTGACTTACATATAGGCGATTTTGCGCCAAATGAGTCAACAGGTACTTCGTTTCATCACATCTTAAGATCAGGTTTTGTTGAAACAGGAATGGTGTGCTGTAAAAGAGTTCATTCCAGGCCATGGTAATCTGGGCAAGGGCACACTGAAGTAGAGGGTAGAAAGAGAAGATAGTGTATTTAAATAATATTATTTTTTTTTTTTGTTAATTTTGAATCTCATAATGATTTTATGAAGATATACTAATATTCTTCCGCCCGTTCTCCCCCACCTTCAAACTCCCCCCCCCTCCCACCCCTAGTATAAGTTAGTAATAGAAAACAGACTCACTACATATGAACTTAAACTAATTAGTCCTCCTGATGATGCCAAGTAGAAGCCTTGGCGAAAACGTTTGAGGTGAATAAATTTAATTTGGAAATTATACAGTGTTTTTAAAATCATTTTAATTAATTAAAGGAATAACATTGGTTGACAATGCCTATTAATTATATTGGAATGTTTAATATTTTTCTGAAAATTGAAACCAGTGGCCTCGGTTTCTAGTAAATGAGTGAGTGGCCTTTAAGTATGGAATATTGAGCTGCCTTTCTAGAAATTAAAAAAAAATGTAGGTATTATTTCAACATTAAATTTTTTTATATTATAATAATTTTAACGTTAACGCACCAACACTAAGGGTATTACAAAAATGCTTATCTCAATTTATCCAACTGTGGAATTCTACTACTTGTGTACCAACCTAATAAATAATACAACAATTGTATATATTAAACTATATCTGTACATTAGAACATGAAATAATTTTAAAATAATAAATGTAGGATTTAAAGTTAAATTTGTCACAATTCATTCATAATCAGGTACGTTCCAAGAATTATTTCATTTATTTAATTATTTACTAATGACAACCTAATGGGCTTCTGATATATAATGTACTTGTAAATAGAGCAATTTATTAAAAAAATTGTATTGATCGTATGAAATGAATAGAAGAAAAAAATCACATAAAGCAAAAAGAAATGCTGATGTTTCTTCTTGAGAATATTTCGTCACACACATTACTGTTGTCCTTCAGTTGTTGGTATAATGATAGGCTCTGACTCCTAATTAGTCCTGAAGTTCAAAATTGTTGCCATTTGCTCTTTCAGTACAATATAAAAGATTTGTTAATATTACACAGCCATGATTTTAACTCCGACTCCAACCAAGTCCTTGGGTTAACAACTACTTTCAAAAATAAAAAGGAAGATAACGAAGCCTTTTTTTGATGAGTTATCAGAAAATGAGAGAATTTGAGACCCGGAATCGTACTTCAAAGTCAATTTGTACTATTGCTGTTTAAATATATTAATCTCTCAAACAAAACAAAGATTTCAGAGCCTCTGTGACCTTATTAATATGTTCGAAGTATTACAACTGGAGAAATTCTTATCTTTTTCAAACAAAATAATAAAAGAGGATGCCCGAAAACTAACTTCTAAATATAGTAGACATGTCAGTTGATGTTTATGAACAATTTATTGCTTTGAAAACATCTTAAAATCTAAAATTACTAAAGTGGGACTCATGGAATTATTACTGATAAAATTCAATTGCCTTCCATCCAGTTTTCCAGAGGCAATAAAAGCATGCTTTCAATTCTTGATACATTCGGTTAAAACTGCAAACAGCTGAAAGAAGTTTTTAGAAATTATAACTGATAAAAAATTGCCTACTGGGAGACAGGTTAGCTTAGTTCCTAGGAGCATTAACTGTAAGTAATAACTTAGATCAGTGTTTCCCAAACTATGGGTCGCGAGCGAATATTGAGTGGGCCCTGAGCATTAAGTAGTTCCATGACTCGGTTATAGGGAATTTGAGCATTACCAAGATTTATGCCGTCTTTTCTCTAAGAGAGCAAAAGGGTAGGTCTCAAGTTTGATAATTTTCATTAGATGGGTCGAAGCCCAGTCAATTTTGGGAACCACTGACTTAGATTGTCCAGTTCCATAAACCAACAATTTGAAATTCTAATATTCCAACATATGGCACATCAAAATTTCGAAACATCAATACGACAGTACCTATACCAAGACCTCAAAACAAATATTTAATCAATTTTATTAACATAGTAAAAACAGCGGAACAATCTTCTTAATATAGATAATTTTACTAATTTACTAGTTAATGAAAAATATGTGTTTCTAACACAAAATATATTATTTTGTATTTAAGTTTTTTTTTTTGTGAATCGACATTATATTTTTTACAATTTATCCAAAAAAAAACTCTACAATAAAAAACTTTTGAGTTGTATGTTCAGAAGCAAAGATGTTCATATGTGAAAATCCTCCATATGAAATATAAGGGTAAATCAAATAAACATTTTGTATTTTCCATATTAATAAATTTATTTTTACTACTAAGTAAAAACAAATGTAGAGTAGTAAACAACATAAAATGATTAATATAACTAATAAAGATTTACTGAAAAAAAAAAAACATTTTACTGAAAAAGACATGCAAAATTTTCTTGATGAATTTGATAGATGAAAAATAAAAAAGTTTCTAATTTCCTTTAAAGATTAGGAGTGCAATATACCTAATATGTACATTCAGATTAACCAAAAAAATACTAAAGGATGATAAATGTATAAAATATTATGTAGCAGCACGAAAATATTGTGCCATGTATCCAATAATAATACATAATTTATAAAATATAAGTTAAGTTAGATACTCTAATAGGTTGAAAAGCTTCGAAACTAAATTCTGATTATTGCAATGATCTCAATACATACATAGTGAATATCTTAAAATATTATCACAGCCTACAACACATCTGGTAAACAAAATTATTAAAAACATTTTATTCCAAGATCATTACAAACGATACATGGAATCTACACTATTGGATAATTGTTGAATACATATAAAATAATTATATTTACATTTCAAAATAATCTTAAACAATATTAAAACTTTTTTTTCATTCATATAGAGATGGACAATCATTTCACAGAACATAAAATTAAAATACCCTTCTAAGAAATAAAATAAATTGTTTACAGAACTTTACAGATGTCTTGTAAATGTCTGTTGTTGGTATACATCACTTTCAGGTATACAAATGCATTTACAAGTTAGTTATTTAAAAATATTCTACATTAAAATTACAAAATCACAATTGACACTTGGATACTCTCAATTCCTTGTTATTTATTTGAGATACTTTCATCCATAAAACCAATGGCAGAATCAGTTGACACATCAGCGATGGCAATATCCATTTCAACTATTTTTCTATTATTCTTTTTCTTTTTCTTATTTTTATTGACATTGATATCATCAGAATTGGCCTTGAATACATAATGAACTTGCCCACTGCCAAATGACTCTAATGATGCATTAGAACTATTTAATGATGAATCAGGACTGCTTCCAACTGAAATTGAGTGTGTCAAATATTTCTTCCCCTTTTTTTTCTTGGCTAACATTTTTTGCTCAAATTTTTCAATAAAATCTGCCTGGTGTGTATAATCTTTAGGTTTTTCTTCTATGTAATTATTATGAACTAAAATATCTGAAAAATAAAAATACTGGATAAAAAACAACATTTATGACAATCAGTAGTCTTAATTTGTGTTTATGCTGTAATACCTATCACCCAGTTCCATAGGTCAATAATCATTTTTTTAAGTGGAGTTCTTTTTTTCATCAGAGCGCAAGGAATGTCGTGGGAAGAGGTGACGCAATTGGCACAGAGACGCTCTGAATGGAGGAGGCTGGTTTCTGCCCTGTGCTCCCGAGAGGAGCGTTGAGGGCGATGATGATGATCTTTTTTTCACTTCATAAATATATATATGAAAGACTGTATGATCTAATTTTTATATATATATATATATATATATATACAAATGCAAGAGCCAAGTCTCTGCCCGACTGTACGCAGTGAAATGGAGTAAAACCTTCACCTCATATATATATATATATATATGTTGTTGATAAGTTTTTCGCGACGAGGTATGTATGTATTGATTGTCTTTGCGTTGACAATGGATGCCTGAGCGCATTCGAAAGCTCACCACCAAACAAAAATACGCGATGTGTCCACAAAGACAATCAATACATATATATATATATATATGATATCTTTCAACAGACATCTGAGATCACTTTAGATCTTAATACACATCCCTTAACGGGTAGAGAGAGAGTATGGGTGTTTCCAATGCTTACGAATTGGCTTTTGGCTGGTTTAAGCATGCTTTACTCACACCCATACTCTCTCTCTACCCGTTAAGGGATGTGTATTAAGATCTAAAGTGATCGCAGATGTCTGTTGAAAGATATCATTTATCATAACGAACGTAGGTACCAAGTCCAGGTAAAATGCGAAAATTAAAAATAAAATCATATATATATATAGGAATAGGAATTAATATTCTTTTGATTCTACAAACAATTTTTTTATAAATTTAATATTTTTTTACATTAGACACACATTTTTTTGTAATTTTAGTCACCATCGTATACCTTAAAACTATAGCACACTACATCGGAATATTAGAATTTCTTAATTTCATAGCATTGAAATGTGGATTCCTTTTCAGTATTCCAATACATGTATTCATATGTATGACTGAAAACGTTAAAAGAAAAAGGTGTTTTTCACATCTATTTGGGTGTCTTTTGAAGCATTAAAAATCTAATAACATATCAGATCTATTCCATGTTTAGTAAAGTCTATTGAAATACAACTTAGATTTGTTGAAATAAAAAAATATTTAACTTAACATTTTATAAAAAACTGTGATTAAACTCACCATCGGCTATAACTTCATTTACCATATATGGAAACAGCCAGACCACTAGTGGGGTATAATTCTTAACATAAATTGCTTTCTTGTGATAAAACAAAAGCCCGTCTACGGGTGGATTATTATTTGTATATGCAGGCCACTCCATAAGGAGTTGACTCAATTCACCTTTAGTACCACCACATCTCTCTATCAATCTAATGGATAATTTATTTTCACTTGTAATTGAGGAGTAGTCTGCTTCACTGAACTTCGATTTTAACCAGAAGTATCTGAATTCATGCTGTAACAATAAAATCATAATATGTAAATAATAATACTGAATATTTGCACCTACCATTTGAAAACCCAAATGCAACAACCCCTACAATAAAGCTTGATGGGGAAACATTAGTGAACTGCGACTCTTAAGTATCTGGGTTCACTTATCCACAAGGATGGAGGGTGTGCAGCAGATGTGGATCATAGAATAGGTGTGGGGTGGTTGAAATTTAGAGCAGTATCGGGAATTTTATGTGATCCTAAAATGCCAGTAAAACTTAAAGGTAAAATATACCAGACTATTGTCAGGCCCGCGATAATGTATGGCTCAGAATGCTGGACTCTTTATAATACATTCAACAGGCAACTTGAGACGGCAGAGATGCGAATGCTCAGGTGGTCAGCAGGCTTATCATTAAAAGATAAGATAAGAAGTTCACGCATTTGTGGTAGCATGGGTGTGACGGACATAAATAACAAACTAGAAGAGAGGCAACCACTGGGCATAAGGCGGAGACCACTGGAACACACTGTTAACAAGGCTACATCAATAAATCTCCCTCGACATCCATCAAGAGGGAGACCAAAGAATACCTGGATGACACAATACAATAGAATCCTGCGGAGAAAATGCCTGGATGAAGAGGATATAGGAAACAGAAGAGTGTATAACCTCAGAACGAGAAGAGCCGACCCCAACAGCCTTCAGCGGCAATAAGTTGCCAAGGACAGTGCCAGGAAGAAGATGTAAATAATAATACTCTAGTAATCACACTAAATAGTTTATATTTAACACTATGGTGTATCAAGAAGTCTAATAAGATTGATTCAGGATATGATATATTTTAACTAGATTGGATTACTATCAAACCATCCCATATAATTTGTAAATATATGACATTAAAACATATCTGTACACCAGAGGGAAACTACACCATGTTGAATTTCGGCCATAATGACTTATAAACATAGTATTGTAGTGCTTGTTATGCTCTTTTAAATTACATATTCATCTGTCTTGAAAACGAGTTATATTTTGAAATATCCATAAATAAAAATAATACATATGTCAAATTTTTGTTAAAGCAAAACATTTTAAAGCAGTATTGTGATTTTTTTTCAAAAAAGTGTGAGGTATGATTAATAGCAATCATTCACAATAATTTTTAAGAGTAATTTCGTGTTAACTAACATATGAGAAGCAAATATAATTTTGTTGAAAAAACTAATGGCCATACTGAATAATGTCATCCATTGAGATAGTGTAGATATGTGTGCAGATATAATAACCTAAGCTATATAATCTAAATATATGACTATTTTTATATCTTGAATAGGTACAATACATTTATTTTCACAGTACACTGCTTTAATAAAAATTAAATCAAAACTCTAGATATGTTGAGCATTAAAGTATTTTTTCCATAAATATTATTGATTTTAAAATTGGATTGATCAGCATCACATCAGGGCCACGGTGATCTAAAGGGCAAATTGTATGACCTTGGCCTTGCGGAGAATCCGTGGTGTGTTTGTGGGTTGGGGGCGCAGTATGCCGACCATATCCTATGGGAGTGCTCTGTGATGAATGATGCTAGATGATATGAGTGAGAACACTCCCAGACCTATATGGTTTGGGGAGATTTTGCAATGCCCAAGGAACCTAAAGGCATTTTTGGGGTTTGTGGATGTTTGGGTATCTCGTTGGGAGCTCCTGCATCAGCCGGGTTCACCCTCGTCTGACGTGGGAGTGTCTTAGGGTTGGTTTTGCCCATTGTGGCGGTGGTGCGTGTGGCGAACTCGTCTTTTTGTTGTGTCGTCCTGTCTCCCTTGGTGGAGAGTAGGTTTGGTAGGGATGTCCCTTTTGGGAGGGTTTAATCTTTCCACACCAAATGGATCGCATCTCCCATCTAAATGGCGCCGGAACAATTAAGTTCAATACTTTATCGGCTGCTAGTTCGACCAGTCAGCAACAAATGATTAGATTAGATTCTGCACAATGTTGCATTGTGTAGACATGGTTCTCCAATCGAGGTTTCTGATTGGTTTTGTCATCTGCACCCAAATCCGGTTAACCAATAAAAAATTAGTAAATATTCTAAACATTCTTAGTATCTTCACCTACAGGTGTTCTTAGTGGCAGACTTTATGTGACACATCCACACATGGCATATGTATGCAACAGGAAGTAAGTGGCTTATTACCTTAGTCCACAAATAAAAAGGGTGACATATTTGCATAGATATTTCAAGTACCTGGGGAAATCTAATAAACTGTATCAAATAAAGAAAGAATCTAATAGTAAGAAGTTACAAAATCGCTCTGAATTTCTCAATGTTTGCAAAATCTACAAAGAGAACAGATGAGAGAAATATGCACAAGTACGCTTACTTCACACTCTGTCATGGTAATGTTTCCCCACGCCAGTACGTCCAAAACATAGACAGTCTGATCCTCACTCATGATACAATCTAGAACACAGTGTTGGCTGTAGTCTTGGTAACAACCTCCTGGTAAGCCAGACTTCCATTCCATAAAAAAGTTGCCATATTTTAAATATGCTTTTGTCTTTCCCTAAAAAACAAAAAATACTTTTTGTCGATAAATTAAGTTAATAGATAATAAACAAAACCACAAAGAACTATATACAATATTTTGATGAATTTTGAGATTACCATCATCCTGCTACGGCTGACTATACTAACATTAGAAATAAATAAAAACTTACATAAGATGCGACTACAAGTAACCGTTTGCCTTTCGGACAAGCCAAGGCGTACCAATTAGTTTCCAAGTCTTCAGGTTTCTCAATCATCCATTCAGATAACATCAAAGTATCTGCATAAAGAGGTGTTGTTCTCTGAAATCCAGGAACATGTACTCCGGGTTCATAGCCCTAAAACAGAAACATGCTTATTTTCAATTACGCAACTCTATTGGGTCAGCCAACTTCACAGTCAGGCAGTATAATCATGATGATGGATGATTTCTGCAGCGCCGTTTAATGGAGAACCCATCACAAGGGCGCAGGAAGCTCTGTTGGACAAGCGATGTCTTCAGTCTGCTCTTGAATGTGTACATTGATATACACATTCATTTAAAACATAATACTACATTACCCATTAAATATTTTGACAGCTGATATAGAAAGCCTTGCTTGTGAAAAATTTTGATTGATTCTAAATAATATTTCGTCGTTGCATATTCAAAAAGGGACATGTGAATTCATAAATGTTTTGACATTTCTAGAATAAACTGCTTATAATGACATCATAACCATTTTATAAAGTGATTCTTAGTATCAAATATTAAAATTCAATACTTAAAGAATAATATCACATGCCAATAGAATGTCAAAACTACAATTTTAATGCCATAATGAACAGTTTTAAAAGAGTATGCCCAAATAAAAATGTGTGCACATGTCTCTTTTTGAATATGCAACGACGATTTACAGTTGGTGGCCTATCAAATATGGAAAGTGTGAAGCAGCATTTTTGGAATATTTTACATGTTTGCATGTTTCTTACATGCAGCTGATCTGCTGGCTACCCCACTTGTGGGATATGCCGTGATGGTATAGTAGTATAGTAGTAGTAGTACATTCTTACATAGAAAAGGTAAAAAATACTGTTCAGGCAAGATTTTTTTTTCTTATTATGTATAGAGAAGATTGATAGAACACCAGTGCCAAAACTGATATGCAAAATTTCGATCTGCCAATTTTGATATTGAAGTGCCCCAAATTTTGAAAGCTCAGTTGAAGCTGATGAAGATATAATAAAGACATTAGTTATTAACCTTTTGATTTCCGAGCCCTCCCGATTGGAATTGTGCCCTCAATACCGCGTGATATTTATAATCCACTTTTATAGTTTCAATTTACTTTATTTAATATAAAATTGTATATCATAGTAACATTGGCGGGTTATTTGAGCTCCTTCATCCTTCTACTAGCATCATGTAAACAAATAAGTCATTAAAATCTCAACGCACTCCCATAACACGGGATATTTGAACCTCAAGTGTCCTCGCCTAGCCTGCGTCATACATAACAAAGATAGTTTATAGTCTGTTCATGAAAACAACGGTCGATTGATTTTTTTTTTCAGTGTGCTGCACACAGTTTTTTATTTTATTTTATTTTTTTACTTTGTTTTATACAGTTATTTTTCAAAACTTCACTGAGAATAAAAATAATCAAAACTGTTGATAAATTTCGTAATCGAAAAAATGTTTACACTTGTGTAGGGACTACTAAGTAGTATTCAAATTTTGTCAAGGGTCAAAATAAAATATAACATAAGCAATAACATCAATTGAACATAAATATAGGTTAAATAATTAAATTAAACCAATCCACAGCAACAAAAGTGACAAAATAAATAATATAAACAATATAACTGATTGAGTATCAAAAATGCCACGCGTATGATACAATTCGCGCGAACGTACTATAATGGTAATGAACGGCATAAATCGTCATTGTGACGAAATTCGTAGGTACATCTTTACCGACTTCACAGGAATGGATAAAGGATGAATGTAGGTATATATCGGTACAGATTTAAATTTAAAAAATCCAACACAGATGTCTCTGGGAGTGTCGAAAAATCAAAAACGATATATCACGGGTGTGGATGTCTAAGGTAAGGAAATGTCACACGTGTATGTCACGGCTGTGGATTCGAAAGGGTTAAAAACAACAAATTGTGAGATTACTGAGAGACTTTTATGTAGCAAATTCAACTTTTTATGATAATTTGAAATGCTTAAGCTTGACATGAGTTTTTTTATATTCTTACGGAAAGAAGTTCACGCAAAAAAAAAAGAAAAAATTTAGATAACTCCTCAAAAACTGTAACAGCTTGGATGAGATATACTGCCACACCCACCAGATCTGGCACCTTATTTTTTTTGTTCTGCAGGGTTACTCTTGACAAAACCAAACACGATCTTAATCTAGTCTTGATCTTGATCATACGACGCACGAAGGGACTATGGTCAAAAACACCGCGATTCCGCTAACGCGCGATCGGTTTGCGTGTATTTTTGGCCAATAGTCACTTCATGCGTCGTACGATCATGATCAAGACTAGATTAAGATCGTGTTTAGTTTTGTCAAGAGTAGCCCTGCTGATCTCATTTTTTTAGATAGTTAAAGCCTTTACTTCAAATAAGGAAATCAGTCAAAAAATAACAACCACTTTTTTACCAGCAAAGAACAAATATTTAATGAGTGTGGAATTATGCTGCTGCCAGAAAGTTGGCAAAAGGTATTGGACAAGAATGGACAATATACAATTCAATAAAATATTTATTCATAATAAGAAAATCATTATTTATTTCCATTAAAAAAATAATATCCTAATAACCCAAAATAACTCAATCCCCGAAAGGCTGAGCAGAACTCTTACTTCAAGAGATAAATTGAATAACTAAAGTTTTAAGGAATATAAGAATTGGTTTACCTACAAATGTTAATGTTATAGCCAATTTTAAACTTTGTATAACTTTTCAAAAAAAAAATTACTTGAATTTCTATGTTTATTTGTTACATGAATTTAAAATACGTTTCTACAAAAAAGATTTCAGTATACCTACACCATTGATGAGCTTTAAGACTTGAAAAGTTCGTCAATGGTGTAGGTACATTGTTTATTTTTTCAATTCATGTAACAAATAAACATAGAAATTCAAGTAAAACAAAACTTAAAATGTCTAGAAATTGTTACACAGTTAATACCTCTAAAATATGTGAAATTTGTATAACTTGTTTCATCCTTGTATATTTAAAATAGCGAATGTGAATAGATTAATGTTTTCACATTTCTTGAATAAGCTGCTTATTTTGACATTAAAAACAAAAGTGATTCTCAGTATGAAATAATAAATTTAATAATCTTGAGAATAATATCACACGGCTATAAAAAGTTCACACAACAATTTTACTACCCCAATGAACAGTTTTTTTCATAGCATGCCTAAATAAAAATGTTCGCACATACGCCATTCTAAATATGCAACAACAAATTTACTGATAAGCAATTAATGAGAATGTCAACGCTCAGCAAATTTTACATCTATACTTGAAAATATCGTCCCTCTTCTGACTAACTGTCGTATCTGACATTTTTGGCGAAATTGAGTTATGATCACCAATGTGTACTTATATGTGCCCTGCATGTTCTCACTGAAGATCACCTGTAACTGTTACCGTTATCCTAGAATAGCCTTCTGATTTGTAAACGTATCTACAAATTATTCTAATATAAATGTGTTGTATCTACTATTTCTTCAAAATTTCATCACAAAAATGATTCTGAGATATACAAGAATAGACACAAATAAAATAATTTAATATATTTACACTGTATCATATAACTAGGAGAGACGAAAATATGCACGACAAAACACAAAAAACGCTCTCCTGAACAATTTACATTTAGGCAGATACGACAGTCAGAAGAAGGACGATATGATCGACTGGTGTGTAAAACCTAATAAATAATAGTTTTCACATAGACATGTAATGAAATAGAAAACTCACCATGTGTTTATTGCCATACTGCGACTGAAACCTATGTTCATCTTTTTTTATAAGATCCAATATTCCACGACTACTATCCAATAAATTTTCTCGTTTCCTAAAATGAAAGAAAACAATGTCAATGTGCAAATTGAATAATATTACTTACTTGGTTACTCCAAAATTATTTCCAACGCACTTTTTCACATCCAAATTCACACACATGCACAAACATCACAATCATTAAATATTTTGACAGCTGATATTGCAAAGCTTGCTTGTGAAATTTGATTGATTCTACACGGTATTAATAGTTGGTGGCCTATCAAATATGGAAAGTGTGAAGTAGCATTTTCGAAATATTTTGCTTTTTTGCCATCAAAAAGGTAAAAATGCCATTGAACCAAGGAGAAAATTGAAAACGTAGGTATATGGAAATGTCTTGACGGAAAACCATTGCCAAAACTGTATTGCAAAATTTTGATGATGAAGATGCACCACGTTATGGACAGCGAGTTGAAACTGATGAAGGCACAATAAAGACATTAGTTGATGCCAACAGGTGAATAACAAATTGCGATGTTGCTGAGAGATTTTAATTTATGAAATTTGACCGTTTTTAATAATTTGAAAGGCCTAGATTTAATCTCAAAGCTCTACACGAGATTAATTTGCATTATTCATATGCATTTGATATGTCAAATATACTTAAATTTTTACTTTCGACCACAGATTATTATTATATTATGCTTATGACTGATTTGTAGGTTAGGTTAGGGTTGGTCTTGTGTTATTTTGTGCAAAAGCGCATTTATTGTCAATCGTATCATTATCATATCATTTCTTGAGTGAAAAACTATATAATTACGCGAATATAAATAGAAAATCCATAAATATATTTTTGATGCAGTCGCCTTCTTTGATTTTTTTACGTAAATAAAGTGCGATCATAGTCATACTAAAATAATACAAAGTGTATAACTTACTCTTTTTGAATTTTTAATAACTCCAATCTTCGATTTTCTTGGTTATGTTTATCTTCGCCGCGAAATTTATAATATGCTGAATGATTACTATCATCTAACAAATTAAGGCTGAATTGAGAAATTATCTCCTCCATCTTATGCAAATTTAACCAAAACCGTAACACGGCGTAACAATACGAGTTTCAAAACTGGAGAACTTTTTAATATATTACTCTACTTTAGGGGAGAACTAAAATTCATCTAAAATAAATTTAACAATAACTTTATAATAAATTCAGTTACCCTACCAGTGTTGCCAACTCGGATTTTGAAAATGACGTAGACTTAGCTCCAGTGTGACCAGTTTTTATTTTCAAAAACTACTAAACGGGGAAGTCAAAAACTACTAAATTCTCAAAAAGTATTTCAAAAACTCCTCGGTTTTCTTAGACAATTATTATCTCGCAGTACCTTTTTCTACAATATACCCGGTATTTATACCGATAATTGTTTTCGAATCATTACCGATTACCGACTAAATACTAAAAACTACCAAAGAAATAAAAACTACTAAACATTGTTGCCAATGCCTCAAAAAGTACCAAAAAAGTAGGAAACTACCAAATCTGGTCACGCTGTTTAGCTCAGACAAAAAGTACGTATATTTAGGAAAAAAGTAGTAGATTTTAGAAAATATCTAATAGACCATTAAAGGTCACGTGGTCTTGTCTATGGATTTGCTTTTTCTTGGGGGGCAAACAGTCAGATTGCGCAAATCATCCTTGTAGGATGTTATGCCATAAGAGAAAAAAAAGAAAGTCAGACGACAAAATAATAACAAAATCGACACTGACAAACTATAGGTCGCGACCCACTGGTGGGTCGCGAGCGAATATTGAGTGGGCCCTGAGCATTAAGTAGTTCCATGACTCGCTAGTCGCTACTAAACGGGGAATTAATATCCAAGTGTGAGGTGAGTCCTTCTCCTCCACAAACATCAAAAATTGAATGAGCTCTAAAAGCATGTAACTGAAACAAATGTATAGGATATACAAGGTGTCATTCAGAGTGGTAGAGGGTGTGTGAACCAGATATTACCGCTGCGAATGGTGACCGTAAGCTTTTCTGAGCGTTTGTTGATTTAGAAAAGGCCTATTATAAAGGAAAGTATGCATGAGCATGGTATGATAGTGACGGGAGCGAATGCAAGGATAGGAGGAAGTGGCGCTTGATCCTTTCTGCCTTCCTCACGAGGAAAGCGGCGTGATGATAATAATATTATTATGCTATACTTATGGATATCGAACCGTAGGATGGAAAGGGAACCATAGTTCCCCCTGAAAATATATCATTCTCTACCGGGATCATTACAGTTTTTAGCAAATGCGATCAAAAAGAAAACATTCACAACAGTTATTAATTGTGTCGGTGCACACGTAGTAGAATTCCATAATTATGTAATTTGAAACAAGCGTTTCTTTCTACTCAAGATTGATAATGACCTGATAAGTCGAAAGACGTCTCTCTCTATAGTAGAAAGAAATACTTGTTTCAAATTACATAATTCACAACAGTGTTTCTTCCTTCCTCACTTCAGCGGGCGTTACGTTAAACGTGTCAATATTCGGGGCAATACTATTAACTAACTGGCCTACCTTTGCAACTGGCGATTCCATAAAAATGTTGATTCTGTTCGTAGGTGGATAAAATTAATTTATGCCGAGAGCATAGACATACCTTTGGCCGAGAGCATATAGACATACCTTTGGCCGAGAACGACCATACGATGCGGGTATATAAAAATTGAATTCACTCAATATCGTCGGATTACTTATGATACCGTTTACCAGTTTTGCAATCTCATGTACTAATAATAACACTTTATTGATCAGAAAAAAAATCATGAGCAATTGGCGAGCTTATTGCCTGGAGGCAATATCTTCCAGCTAACCAAAATAATGTGTGATGATATGCTGACAATAAATGTAATTAATACCAAATGTGAACAGTTAATACTAAACTTAATTATTACTAATTACATACTTAGATCTAAGTTCACTTATGTTCTAGATCTAGAATATGAATGTGTCTACTACTACAAAATGAAGGATTAAGGCACGGGTAGGAACTATTTAGGATAAGTCTATGGATTTTAGGTTATTTTTAAAAACGTGTAGGTAGGGGAGTTTCTGATATTGCAAGGTAGATTATTCCACATTCTAATTGCATGGGTCGTAAATGATAAACTGAAGAAGGTTCTGGTGTGGGCAGGGACGGCAAGTAACTGATTATTCTGAGATCTCAGAGGACGTCCATGTGAAGACAAATATTCAAAACGCTTAAAAGGTACTGCGGGGAATTGTTGGGAATGGTTGTACTCTAAGATGTTGGGAAATATAGTCATATTTTTTAGACCTTATACAAATCGTGTGCATGCATTTTGCAAACCTATCCAATTTACCATCGAGTTTCTCAGAGGTATCGCCGGGAACTCAATGGTAATGTAACACGTGTTTCAGCAATACAGAGACTTATTACATTATAATATTTCAATTTATAATGTCTTTGCCTACACCATCACGGCATCTCCCACCGTGGGGCAGCCAAATGACTAACTGCATGTAATAAATATACATGTCGTCCTCTTTGTGGCAGAATTGAATCTACATACTAATTTATTATACCGTTTTCATTATCATTGTGGACATTTATGTAATTTGGTTTATTTTTATTTATTTACTTTCGAAGGATACAAAGAGTGGAAATAATAATATATTAGTTCCCTATTATAAATGAAGTCAGTCATCAATTTAATTCGAATACTTACTATGTACCTACGTACAGTGGCGGATACAGATGGGGGGCGCCCCCCCCCCCCCTTGCGGAGCCCTTGAGTATTGACGATGTTTTGTATATGGCTATAATCAGTTAAGTTTTTTTTTATAAGATGTATCTGGGTTTTTATTATAAACCCAAATACAACCTTATACACCTTTCACAGTAAGCTACTAAAAGCTTGTGTCGTGAAAGGGGCATTGTCTTGTATAGGTATGTGTATAATTTTTGCGCCCCCCCTTAAGTTTTTTCTGCATCCGCCACTGTGTACGTATGTATGTATTATTAAATAAGGTTGACATGATTAGATATGCTGACGACATAGCACTGCTCGCAGACTCCGAGATGGAGCTGAACGAAGCCTTAGGAAAAATGGAAAGTATACTGTTGTCAAAGTACAACATGAAAATAAATAAAGATAAAACAAAATGTATGGTCGTTGGAAGGGAGGAAGCGACTGCGAACATTGCCATAAATGGAGTGAGCATCAAACAAGTAAGAGAATTCGTGTACTTGGGCAGCAGAATAAACCAGGACGGACGCTCCAAATCAGAAATTGTGAGCAGAATAAACCAGGCACGAATTGCCTTTAACAAAAAATCCAAAATATTAGAATCCCCTAATATTGATCTAAGCGTGAGGAAGAATCTCATTAAAGCCTTTGTGTGGAGCATCCTGCTATATGGGTGCGAGACGTAGACCATCAGTAAGAGGGAAAGCGGACGGTTAGCGGCATTTGAAATGTGGTGCTATAGACGCATGCTGAAGATTCATTGGTCGGAACACGTCGAAAACGAAGAAGTTAACCAGGGTTGGCGAAAAAAGGCAACTCCTCAAAAGAATCTGCCAACAACGAGCTAATTGGATTGGCCACAACATCAGGCACCCAGGACTGCTCATCGCAATCGCAGAGGGCAGGACCGAAGGCACAAATGGCAGAGGTCGACCGAGAGACGCCTATATGGACCAACTGAAGAGGGACATGAGCTGTGGCTCACATATGGAGTTGAAGAGACTGGCTGAGAATAGGGAGGAGTGGAGAAATAAGTCAAAACTCGTTGCAGACCAATCCAATGGATTGTAACTCATTATATATACCTATAGGTAATAAAAAATAGACGCACTCTATTCGGAGGCATTTATACGCAATAGACCATTAAAGGATGACGTCACAGAAAAATCATTGAGGGGCATCAGGCATCCCAACACAACAGACGATTACGGTGTAATATTAGGTGGAACGCCTAAAGAATACCTAATAATAAAAAAAAAAATAATAAAAAAAACTGTCAGTGTCTATTTTGTTATTATTTTGTCGTCTGACTTTCTTTTTTTTGTCTTATGGCATAACATCCTACAAGGATGATTTGCGCAATCTGACTGTTTGCCCCCCAAGCAAAAGCAAATCCATAGACAAGACCATGGTGACCTTTAATGGTCTATACAAAAAAAGAGAGAGACGTCTTTATACTCTTTCGTTTTCTTAGGACATAGTCAGTCATACAAGGAGCAAATCCACGCACTGAGTTGTGCCGAAGAGCAATTATTTTCTTTTCTACCCCTTGAGATGGCGGTTTCAATCAGAGGCTGCGATTCAAACTCAGTCGGTGAAATTTTCTTAGGTCACCCACCTACACCTATAATTTTAATAATCTTCAAGTAGAAAATATTTAAAAATGGAAAAAAGCACACTGATTTTATTCGATTTCTCAATTACCTAAACAGGTATTTAAAATTAAAATATATTTATTCTTCAAGATGTAAAATATTATGTATTTATGTTTTGTAGATTGTTTTTACATATCTACCTGTAAAAAAATATTATATAAATGTGGAAGTATAATTTGTTTTATAATAGGTACATTATTTTAATTTTGATGCAACATTTCACAACTAGGTATATGGTAGATAGAGAATAGTATGAACATAAAGAGTTGGTGTTCGTTGGTATTGTAAATAATATATAGGAACACACACTCATGCACACAGATACAAGCACACCGTTTCCAGTTGAACATCTAGTCGTCATTTTTAACAGGTATTTCAAAAACTTAAATAAAGGTGTTAATAGTCATTATGATATATACATACATAATTATGGTGATGTACTTATTATGAAGTTCACTTAAACTATATTTATTTTTCTTTTATCTGTTAAATTTAAATCCATCAAAACCATTTAACACCAAAATGTAAGGGATACAGAGAATGACCCTTACCAGTACTTATATCCGAGTTTTATTCATAAGTACACTACTATTACCATACCTCACACCGTATCCCAAGTGGGGTAGGCAGAGAGAACGGGACACTTTTGATGAAAGCTCCTTTCACTGGTTTTTTTCTATTATTTGCCCCTATTCTCTATGAATTAGTATCGAATGTTAAAATTATTGTGAACAAAACGTACGCGTTGTTGTGTGTCTATTTTATTAATTAATTATTCTTAAAACAATTATTTTTATTACAACACTTTAAACCACAGAGAGCATGACCGTGAGTATAAACATGGCGTTGGAAGTACGGGATGAAAAGAGTGAAAACGTGGTCATTTTCAATGAATATCTTCGGTCCTTTCATTTTGGATGATTATCTAGAGTGAAATAATTATTTATGTGCAAATTTCATAAGATGCATTACAACTTTCTTCGACCAGCATTTTTTGACCAACCTTTATCGTGACCGAGATGCATAGAGTATGGAGGACTAAATCCCATTTTGATTTTATTTGTAGGGTCCTTGAGTTTTTAATCTTAATGTGATAGATTTTTACAAATTTTTTGTTTTCAGTTTTTTGCAGATTCAAGTTATTCACGGACAACACGTTATCATTATAACATTAGAAACAAGCAACGAGTATTGTCGAACGTGAGCCGAGTAGAGCCGAAGAGCCCTGTGTGTGGGGAGGTCACGTGGTACCTATGAGCAAATGAGTCTTCGTGGCGTTTAGGCTTGTTCAGCTGTTTGTCGAAGCGGCTGCAGAATGGTTGCCCTCTGGGTCTGCGTGCGATGAAGCGGCCATTTTGCTTTTTTTAGACCATTTTAAGTGTTTATTTCGATGTATTTAGAACGAATTTATTATCAAAAGAAAATGACAATTATAGTATTTCTAATAGACACATCGGCGTCGATGAATCAAAGAGCTTATTTGGGTGGACGCCCAACGCTGCTCGATGTCGCCAAGGGGGCAGTGGAAACGTTCGTTAAGGTACGTCTCGGGAAGTAGGAATATTGACTGCTCTCGTTTGAGGTTATCTAACTTCCAAACAATATAATTATGTCTTTATTAATGTTAATTTAATTTTCATTTCTCTGCAGGTTCGTCAAAGATCTCAAGAAAGTAGATATGATCGTTATATGTTGCTGACTTTTGAAGAGCCACCAGTAAACATCAAGGTTGGTGTAAAATTTATTACAATATCATTATGAAACTAGTATAATATCCCAAATTAGCTGTAACAAAGTGTAAATAATAAATGCATGCACATGATCGTTCACTTCACCAATATGCTTTGTGAAAATAGCGTTATACGGACATGTTTTTTGCAGTTGTAACAAAAGAATAAAGAAAGACATCGCGCCTGTGACAGACGGCCGCACGCAATGGCTCTGTGAGCCTGTGTTGTGCAGTGATGTGAGCGTTCTGTTCATATATTATCATCATTTATCTACCATACACATACAGTGCACATGTATAATGTCCCTACACCTACAAGCACACCGTTTTGTGTTTTGCTGTGTATCTACAAGTGCTCTAGTAGGTACATGATATTATGCTAGTGTGGTGTTGAGAAGTGCGTGCGCAATGCGCATCTTGATCTCAAACCTGATTGGACATTATTATTATCATCTATATACCTATATTGATAGTATGTTATAATAAGTGTACAGTACAATGAACAACATTGAGTATTGAGTAAACCACATATCACACATTGCACAGGATTATAATAAACAACAGAGTGTGAGAGGATGTGGAGGATATGGATATGAATGATATATTCTTCACATGAACCACACTGATTGTTTTATACATGAGTGATTGATTATTATGTTGTAATTGTTTCTAACACACCCTGTTGTGCTGATGTTTCTATGAATTCCAGCAATTACCCCACATGGTGTTTTATAGCTTTGCTTCATTCATTTATCTTCTTGATGTCACATGGTAGATGTTATGTAGTGAGAGATGTTGGTGTAGGTTTGGTTTATTACAATTATCTTTTTGGTAGTAGGCTGTTGTTTTGTATTTATTAATTTATTGTCCTCTGTAATACCTAATTCAACACTTAGTTTCATATTATCATCAATAATTACAGTGTCATAAATGATAATCATTGAGGTATCTACATATTATTGAAATTAGGCAACACAGCCAACCTGTTTCACATAATTTTCAAATTTAAATAATATTTATATTCTCAAAATCATTTCTGATCTGTTTTACTGAAAATTGCGCAAACCTCTCCAAGAAGTTGAGTTATTTCTTTAAAAACTATTATCCATGTAATTGGTTTTCTGAATATAATATTCACAAAAGATAAATTACAACTGTTACAGGCAGGATGGAAGGAGAATTTGTCAACATTTATAAATGAGTTGAAGAATCTTCAGTGCTACGGAATGACTACAATGGGTGCTGCATTGAAGCATGCCTTTGATGTATTAAACTTAAATAGGATGCAGACCGGGATAGATACTTACGGGCAGGGGAGGTGCCCCTTTTACCTAGAGCCTTCTGTCATTGTAGTTATCACTGATGGAGGGAAGCTTTCTAGCAATGGAGGAGTCCAGGAAGATGTGAGTATATATACAACATTTATTCTTTTATGTTTCAGATTTATAGTATGGGAACAATACAAATAAGACAGAATTCTTTTAAGTCATTATTTGAAAGTTTTGTAAATTGCATGCATTTTATATTTGAGATTGTCAAGTTGATTTATAAAATAATATTTCTAGTTTAATTTACCAATGAACTGTCCCATCCCTGGGTCAGAGCTGACACGAGAACCATTCCGATGGGATCAGCGCCTGTTCTCTCTTGTGCTTCGGCTATCTGGCACACCGGCTGTGGAGAGGGATTCTGGTATAGTGCCTTCAGATACGTCTCCTATTGATGCCATGTGTGAAGTTACTGGAGGTAGGTTACTTGTCTACTATCAATTGTGACAATGACTGAAAGTGTAATTTTGCTTTATTTCTGTTTAATATTTGTTTCTAGGTCGATCTTATTGTATCACTTCACACAGAATGTTAATGCAGTGTATTGATAGCCTGGTATTGAAGGTGCAAAGTGGTGTGGTAATAAATTTTGAAAAGTTTGGACCTGATCCTCCTCCTGTAGAGAACACTGAAGTAGGAAGTAGGCAGGACATGGACGATATTGTGATGGGAAATGGAAATGACTTGGATAAGGCTGATTTATATGGAGAGGCTGTGAATTGTGATACTGACAAAAATGGGGTATGAATGAATTATTATTACAATATCACATATGACCCGTGTATTTCTATTATTTATGATATTCATTTGATTTCAGACTCGATGGAATAATGGGTCATCATATATTGGCCAGGGTGGATTGCAGAATCCACTTAATAATACTGCGTGGCATTCTTGCAGGAAACTCATCTATGTGCCTAGGAATCTTTCTCAAAAAGGATTTGCTGTTGGCTTTTGGCCCATTCCAGAATCATTTCGTCCTGATCCTAATGCTCTAACATTGGTGAGTTACCCTAATCATAGGAATTTGCAGTGTTTTTCCCATTATCATTATTTATTTGGGTTAAATGAATGTTAAGTAACAAAGAACCCAGAATACAAACAATGGTTAATGGTTGCAAATTAGTTTAAACTATGCTTTGAAATAATTGATTTTCCAGAAAAATTCTATGATAGTGATAAGTGCAAGTGTTTGTATGTTCCAATATGTGTCCAATTGTTTCAGCCACCAAGATCAGCCCATCCAGCTGTCAAGTTTAACTGTTCATCACAGGAGCCAATGGTGATAGATAATTTACCTTTTGATAAATATGAGTTAGAACCTAGTCCTTTAACACAGTATATACTTGCTAGGAAACAACCCACCATTTGCTGGCAGGTAGGTTGACTTAGCTACTGCACTGCACATTATAGTTTATGGTTGAATATTATATTTCATACTTTGTTACCATATTTCATAATTGATTTTAGGTTTTTGTTCCAAAAAGCTGTGCCAATTCAGAAATGGGTCATCCTTTTGGATATCTGAAAGCTAGTACCAATTTAACATGTGTCAACTTATTTGTGATGCCATACAACTATCCTATATTACTGCCTCTGTTAGATGATCTGTTTAAGGTGCATCGGTGTAAGCCTCCCCCTGAGTGGAAGCAGATGTTCCAGCAGTATCTAGATAGGATACCTTCCTATTATGTTGCAGTAAGTAAACAAAACATTATTGTATTATATTTCATCTCAACATGTAATATGTAGCCAACACTCATTATAATTATTCTATTGTAGCCTTTGAAGAAAGCCTTAGTTAAGATGGGTGCTTCAACTCCATTGGTCCAAAGCCTAGTGCCTGATAGTCAAGACAGTTCTCTTAGTTATTCTGTTGTAAATTACTTGAGGAGATTAAAGACTCAAGCCAAATTGGAATTTGACAAATTATGTGGTGAAGTGTTAAACAAAGTGGGTACCAATATAGCTCCTGTGAAGGGGGCAGAGAGTGTCCGTGTGAATCCTCGACTTCCTCTCAAGAAAGATCTTACGACTCATCCATGTCTCCAAGACAAGTTCACAGCGTTGCGGGATCAACTGAATGAGTTTGGGGGTTTTGTGGTGGGATTGTCGAGGAGTCGGCATAGGGCGCAGGCACATACATACAGAAATCCATACGATATTCAGAGGAGGGATTTATTGGATCAGGTATATTCAGACCCATCTTCTTCATGATGCAAATCATCTTAGTATTAGACAATTATTATATTGATTCAAATTACGAAGGTGGAATGTTTGTTATTTACAAAATAAATTGCTTTGCAGGTTGTTAGAATGAGAGCTAATTTCCTGCAACCATCTCTAGCCCATACAAAGTTAGTGGATGATGACTCATTACATTCTATGCCCGTGGCACAAATGGGTAATTATCAAGAATACCTCAAGAGGATGCCACCACAGTTGAGAGAGATAGAGTCCACGCCCGTTAGGCAACACATGTTTGGGAATCCATTCAAAATTGATAAGGTAACATATTTTGTTTCTAGTAATAATAATAATAAATCTTTATTGCACAAAAAAATAACAGTACATAGTAAATAAACATTGCAGAATTTTAACCAGACAAATAAATTTGTGTAATCGCAGTTCTGCGATAAACTTGCCTCGTTTCTAGTCTCTTGATGAACATACGGAATCTGAAAGTTTTGTACTATATATATAATGTTGTGTTGCAGCGTATGATGGTTGATGAAGCAGATATAGATCTAGTAGGAGGAGGTGGAGGAGGGGCCCGAGTAGGAAATAAGAGACCACTCACCTCCATGCCCGGAGAGCTTTCAATCATGATGAGGACACCTCCCAAGAGGAAACCCGGTCCCTTGCCTTCTCACATCACAGCTCGCAGACCTTCTACCCCTATCCTGCCTCCTAATCCAGCTCCCCAGCCCCCAACACCAGTCTGTTCTACTCTTCCTTCTCCAGTGATTCCTCCTGTTTCTCCAGTGATTATCGAGTCTCCTGTGTCGGTCTTCAGACCTGAACCCCTCAGCATGTGGGCTCACACTAGCAATGGTGATCTCTCTATGCCTTCTGTTGAATCTAGTAGACTGATAAGCAACGATATTGTTGATGTGTTTCCAAGTTCCCCAGTGGCCAGCTTCTCACCACCCACCACTTCTGTGGTCAACATCAACTGTTTACCACCTGTGGTGAAGCCAATGCTAAATGGAGGTGTGTATACATTACACATAATATATAATAATATGTACATCTGTATCAGCCAGTGGATATTTATTTACATTGTGATAGAATGTTATTATATGATTATCTTGTATTTGTAGATGGCTATTTATCTGTTGGATTGAAACAGCCCCGTTCCCCATCACCGCCACCCCCACCAGCCCCGCCAATATTGTCAGCCCCCTTGGTGCCCATGGTGGAGGATGATGAAGAAATTAATATGATTCTGCATGAAACTGCCGCCGGAGGAGGTGTCATAGGATTGGCCAACAGATCTGCTACCAGACCAATACATAACTTAATCCACCTCAAACCTGTAAAGCCCAAGCATCAACCATCTGTTCAAAGTGCTCCTCTATTATCTAGAAAAGACATGAATGAAATCAGAAGGCATAACATGAACATTAGAAATGAGATATATAAGGCTGTGAGACGTCCCGGTAAAGGTGTGTATCCACCTTGCACTTGACAATTGATATTCAATGTAAATGGTTTGCTTTATTTGTAATATTTGTATAACTTTAATATATTTTTTAGATTTCACTGAACTCTTCAACCAACTTAAGTGTCTTCGTGGGGGACTAGCCACAAAGAAAGCTGTTCTTCAAGATGTGATTGATGAATCTCTGAGGTTTAAAAGAAAAGCATTATCCAATCTTTTACAAGAGTTTGTGGTTGCTATGGAGAAGAATGGGAACAATGTGAGACAAGTGATCGAGTCCAAAAGTGAATTATTGAATAACTACGCTAGTGAAGTGTATTCAACATCAGCAGCCCATAATAGCCATCCCAGTTGAGATGGTGGTGTGTGGGTGGAGTTACAGTTGCGGATGCGAGGATAGGAACTTCGCACTTCCATAACATTCAATTAAATTTATGTACAATGTTATATCAATGTTTAAATACAGACTCTTTGAAAATACTTGTTAAATGTGTTGTGTGTTATTTGTAAAGCCATCAAGTACTTGACGTGTGCTCAAGTGATGACATGTTGTTAATTCCATAATGTGTCTCAGTGGAAGTTATAAATGCGTGTGTGTGCGCTCAAATCAAGTGGAGGGATTTTATGAAATATAATAATTAAATTAATAAACATCTTTTAATTATGGACATTTTTAAAATGAGTGATCTCTCAGCTTTAATTGTGGTGATGTTACGATAATATGAATACCAACAAATTGTTAGTTTAATACATAGGCACGGAGTGTTGTGATGTGTTAACTGTTTCATCTGGAATAAATTACATGCAAGAGCTTCAGGTGCAACTGTTAGACACTTCAGAATGTTCCGTAATATAGTTGAATGTTGAATCATGTAATCGAGCTGTACTATACTACACTATTCCGCCACAAAATA
The DNA here is from genome assembly GCA_947579605.1 of Athripsodes cinereus. Lineage (NCBI taxonomy): Eukaryota > Metazoa > Arthropoda > Insecta > Trichoptera > Leptoceridae > Athripsodes > Athripsodes cinereus. The sequence goes on from OX388311.1 coordinate 20,124,110, forward strand.
CATTATTATTCTCTAGGATTACATTCTAACCAATGAGGTTTAAATTTGCGGCGAATAATTTTTCAATGTTTATTTAATCAGCAGTCAATTATTTTGTGATATCTCAAATGGCTGCGATCATTTGTGTCTAAGGAGACTAGTTTAGTTTTAAAACTGGTAAAGCAATTTATACCATAAAAGTTAGGTAGATAATATCAATACGACCTTGTACATGTACATATCTTTTATCACGTGAAAATCATTTTGCAGTTGTCAAAATTTTATTTAAGTTATCCTCAATATTTCTAAAAATATTTTTTTACGTAATTTTTCTTTTTCTATTAAAATTGCTTATATAGTTGCCTTAGTGTGATTCTATACAATTATAAAATTGCAAATTTTGAGTTACATGCACTTTTCAATTAGTTTGGCTGAAAACTAAAAAATCAATGCTTTAAATTGCAATTTTGATAACTCCGTAATTGGCAATTTTACAGGAGAAAAAAATAAACTGATCATTTTTCTGAATTACATTATGGATACATTTGTTAACTCTAACGAAAGACTTCTGCAGGGCTACTCTTGAAACAATCTAAATACGATCTTAATCTAGTCGTGATCTTAATCATACGACGCGCGAAGGGACTATGGTCAAAAATACCGCGCTACCGCTACTGCGAGATTGTTATGCACGTACTTTTGATTAATAGTCACTTCGTGCGACGTATGATTTAAGATTAAAGATCGTATTTAGATTTTGTCAAGAGTAACCCTGCTGAAGCTATTTTCTACAAAAAAATATAAAATTTTTTAGCAGGTAACAATTTTGACATTGGTAAAAATAAAAAAATCTTACATTCATTATCAATTTTAAAATAGGTGCATTGAGTAATAAAAAAACATACCAATAATAAATAACATTATTTATTATGAATATTGCAATAAACTAAAAATACAAATATTAATATTTATGACAACAGGTAAGTTAACCATGGTTAAACATGATGAAATAAAATTATTGTGTCTCTTGTGGTAAATTGTCGAAAAAATCATGATAGTCGTTTGGGATTATAATTTTTAATTATTCTAAATCTGGGTATTAACGGGATGGATTTTTAATTCTTGTTTGTTGAGATTTGCCATAACTTTTGCTAAGATAGTCTTAGTTTTTCTTTGCGGCAACTCCAACTAGGAGCCAGGAAAAAATTATCTTGTAAAAATATTTCCATCAGGCACGTACAATAACTCTCAAATATGTATGTACGTACATGCACGTACAATAACCTAAAATATGCAAATTATGTAGTATAGTGTGATCATTTATATTAAACCTATAAACAATATAAAATTGAGTTGTAAACAAAGTTACCTTCGGTTCTCCTGTAGATCTTCGTAGTCTAATTTATTTATAAAATTGAAAATCTTTAAAAATGTATAATGTAGATATGCAACATCATATGGTGGTGATTTTTGAACAATTGATCGATGTCTCAATAATGCTTTTCAATGGTGGCATACATATTATTATTATTGGACGACATTACTGTGTCCTTAATGTGCTAAAACACCTCAAGGACAGTGTACAATTCATCAATTTTAGGACATTTCATCTAGGTCATAATATAAATATTATTCTTCTCCCTGGGCACTTATTAGTCCCACATGGTGGTGGGGTCTGCTTTTCTTGTTTTGTTTCGCCACTTGGTTCTGTCCTCATGGGAAACATAGTAGTTCCGCATGTCTTGTCTTACTACTTCACGCCATCTGCGCTTTGTAATATACATATTTTTATTTTTATCTTTTTATAATATAAATAAGCTGCTTCCATTTGAGTATGCCCCGCCTCAAAGTATTTTTGTTTAATTTTTATCTTTGCAGTATGAATATCTTTGGAAGAGCATTGGCAAGGATCAACTTTTTATTTGGATAACATCAACCATCACTGTATAAAATTATTTTGAATCCTTCCACTAGCTTGATATTTAGCAAAATGTTCTCAAATGTAGAATAATTAAATTATTTTTGCAAATTCTTTAGCACCTATCCACCTTCTGTCTCATTCCACAGAAAGCAAGATCCTTGATTCTCAAATTCAATAACCTAAGGTTGTGTACACACAATTTTGTTTGTTAATACAAGTTCAATAAATTTAGTTTAGTTGAATATCTGTCTTCTGATAAATTGATGAAACAAATTTCATCATTTTCACTCAGAAATAGAATTTCAAATTAGCCAACTAAGGTATGGACATGTGGCATTGTGGAATCTAAATAATTTGCAGTCAAGCGTTAATTGTATCGGCTTTCTTATTGAAATGGGTTAGTAAAATGCAAGAGTAATTCAATATTTTGAATACCTTGTTTTTGGACAACCAGCCTCTACGGCAGGGATGCACAGACTTATAGGGAACAGGGGCCACTCGGGAAGATTATGAGCTAAGGACGGGCCGCTATAGAAAATTTACACTAAAAATTCAAATTTGCAGAAATGCACACACATTAAAATTTCTTCCCCCCCGTCCCCGAATTTTCAAAATGGTATAGTACTACTGTATAGGAATTTGAAATATTTCAAAAACACCTCAGTTTTGTTAAAGAATATTTACTCGAATTATTAAGTATCCGGTACTTTTACCGAATATCCGATTATTACTGGTATTGACAAATTTTTTTTATATTCTATAATTCGCTGGCGGGCCGCAGATATACCGACCGAGGGCCGCATGCGGCCCGCGGGCCGCGGTTTGTGCATCGCTGCTCTACGGGTATTGTATTTCGTTAATAATTATAACTAATTGGATTTATTGCATTTAAGTGATCATCCATTAATAAGATAACTGCAATAAACAATTGTATTGTCTATTATTCGAGGATCATCACCTAAATAATTGCATTATAATTTGTTAATAATGCTTCTTGAAAACAGTAAAGGCACCATGATCCCTTTGGGTCGATATCTTTGAGTATCTGATCTTTAATTTTTTCTGATTTATTAATTAGTTACATATATATTATTCACTATAGGGTGCCTTAAAACTCTGCTGACGCTATAACAATTGTGACTGCATTGACTGTGATGTGTTACCTTAGCTGTGAATGTAATACCTTAGCTGTTGGTGATGTCCTCCTTGGCTTTTAATTCCTTTCCTGTTGATCAGGATACCCAGTACCACATTTTCGGGGTGATGTCTACCATGAACGAACCTTACTCCTGTAGTTTACGAGACAGGAGTTGTTGATGTTTCTGTTTGGTTGAGCAGCATTAGTTGTAATAGACGCGGTCTTCTTTCTTTTTGTTGTAGTAATGATGGATAAAGCAAATATCTTCGAAACAATAAGAAATTTTGTTATTGATCACATATATAGAGTAGCTATTTTGCATTAATGAATAAACCGATCAAAGCGGTATCCAAGCATAGAATGTCTGTCCAATGGGGAGTTACTTTGGTGTACCTCTGCGAATTCTGAGCATGTGTCGTCTCTTAATATTTTATCAGTGACTGGTCCAAGTTTACTTTGTTTGTTTCACATGGTGAGGACTGCTCTTATTGCTTGTAGTAGACACCTCAACCATAGGAGTTTTAGCGTGTCTTCTGGAAGTCGATCAAGGCCCAGATCTCTCATTCTTCGCAACAGCTGTGTAGGTTTTTGATCTCCAAGCTCGATTTCATTGAGTAATTGATTCAGCTGTCAAGCTTCTGACTCATTGTATGCTTGAAGGAGTCTGGTCTTTAATTAGTCGTATTTGTTGTTGCCCAGTGGAGAGTTCAATATAGATAATACAATTTGTGATTTTTATATCTGGGTTTTGTTATAAACCCAAATACAACCTTATACACCTTTCACAGTAAGCTCAAAGCTTGTGTCGTGAAAGGGGAGTTTGCCGACACCTGGGATCAAACCATGGACCCCCTGTTCACGAGGCGGAGACTTTACCTCCAGGCTACCGATGAACTTTACATTTACTGATCTGGCGTAGTTCATGTCTGCCAAGTTTCGTGATGACTGATGTATTTCATACTGTTCGCGATCTTTTGTGGGCCTAGTATGGCCTCCATTTGATGAATCCAGAGTTTTGGCTGTTCCTTTCAGAAATCAAGAAGGTGCGAATTAGGGCAATTCCCAATATTGTATGTCTATCTTGTACCTATCTATATCGCCCAACTCTTTAACATTTAGCAGTTGCGACAGTACTCGTATACCATTTACTGAAAGTATAAACATTGCTGGTTACCTGTTTTTTGCATTTGTGTCCTCGAGGGTCGCCTCTGCTGGGTTGTTTGTGTCTGTCTTGACAATCCAGGATTGTAATCAGTATAAACGCAGGAACAGATTGTATATGTTTATTGTGAGTACACTTGTTACAGATCGATGGTTAACCGAAAAAACTTGCGAGTATAGTAATTACTATATACTTAATCAGAGGGTCTCACATACAGATCGAATAGAATGCGTAACTGCATTTGCCCATATAAGGAACGATAATTGATTATAGGCTGGAGCGTTTTTAAATCCATGTATAGTAATGACAGGTCTATTAATTACTTATTAGGAAAAGTATGTGCTTTGTATTGCCGTATAAGGCATTGTCTTTATATATATTGCCATTTCTGGGATTTGAATAGTTAATAGTATGAGTCGTTTGTTCTTCCACTTAATATACAAATTTACAGGTACAACAAAAGATATATAATATTAATACGCCAATACATACTAATATGATAGATAAAAACATTGAAAACAGTTAAAGCCAGGTATTAAAGTTAAAAAAAGATATACAGGGACACTAATACAGATGCATCAACAAAGGGATAAATTGGGAAGATCATAAAAATTTAATGTTAAATAATTGAATATTAATTGTAAGTAATTTTAATACAATCTATAAAATATAAAAGTGCCTAAAAATTAAGATTTGATTTAATTGATGATTTGTTCCCAATATATTATAGGAGACAAATTTACATCGTAACAGTGTTCTGTTATTAAATGGGTGACTTCTTGCAGAGCAGCGTCGATAAAACATTTCTTGATAAAGACTGACAACATTGTAAAATTCAGCCTATATAGAAAAAGAAATACACTTACAATGTGTTTCCATGGCTCGTATAGCTTCAGGGAGCACATCAATATAACACTACCATCTCACGACGTCCAGTAGCAATATTATGTAAATAGTGAAGTAAGTACGCTTATTTAGTTAGTGCAAATATTTATTTATTTTATTCTTTTTGCGCATCATCGGTTACATAACAAAATCAAATCAATTTACATAAATAAAAAATGTGATGATATGCAGTGGTGAGAGTATTACTATATTAACGATTTCTTCCATCTAACCACGTCATTAAAACAAAACACACAACAACAAAAATTGTGTATCATGATGTAGTCAACTTGCTTTTGCTTTTGCGTTTTGCTGCCTGATGTTACCCGAGGCATGGAAACTCCCCATTAAGATCAAGACAATACAAATCAATAAATCATTCATTCAAACTCTAAAAACGTTTAAAAAATAAGTAATTTAATCAAGAGCGGACCTGGGTGCTGTACCCAACAATCGAACTTGGCAAATGATTAATTAGTTAACAAATATTCTCTTGGAATTGTTATAATTTAGAATAAATTAATTTACACAAGTTACATTTAATTCTGGGAGCAAAATAGGTAAAAAGGCAATAATTTAAAAAATATGAGATAACACTGTTTTTTGTTTCATAAAAGTGTATACAAATAATTCACAAACACACCTGGCCCTTTCATCAATGAAACACGAAGTTGAAGGGACACTAGAGAGCTTTCAAAGGACTGTTCGGACTTTCGGAAATGGTTGATCACTATGGTCTTATGCTCTGAAAATAAGGGACATAAACTGAATGGTTCAGAGCAGTGTTTCCTAAGGTGAGGCGTACGCCCCACCGGTGGGGCATCACACCTCAGAGGTGGGGCACCGTGCTTCCACATATTGAAAATTTACCAACTGTTTAGTTAAAAAAGAGGTCGGTGGGGCTTATATGACTTTTGAAAGGACTACGGTGGGGCATGGCATGAAGAAGGTTGGGAATCACTGGTTTAGAGGCTTTGGAAATTGATAAATGTCTATCTTACAAGGAAGATATTATTAATGTGCAAACTTCTCAACCTCTCCATTGCTTAGAACCAAAACACCCTCACCTAACATACCTTCATAATTATAAGTTTACAGTTAGATGATTGTGCTGATGCCAGTTAATTGGTGAAAGCGCTTGGCGTGTTTGTGGTATTCATTGTATACACTTTTGTGAAACAAAAATCAGTAATGTTTCATATTTGAAAATGCTGTTTCACAATGATGACACTGAAACATTAAAATCAATTGGAAAATGAATGTTGGGATTTAAAAAGAAAAAGGTCCTCTTGATGCTTTTTTAAAAAAAAAACGGTCACTTAGATGGGTATCATTTCTTTAGTAAATCGTTGGAGAATCTTTTACAATATGTCATGTCAAGTTGTGATAATGGCTGAATATTCAGTTTTAAACCTCTCTCATGTCCCGCAAATTAATGTATCATTACATCTCTAATAAAAACCATACATGGAGCATAGAATTGTTGACATTGAATAATTTTTTTACAGTATAAACATCGTGTTTAATGTATAGTAATAATGTTACATTATTCATGAATTAAGTATTTTTAAAAATATGTAGGTATGTTTTAGGTAAAATAAAAAAAGACTATTTTCTGAATCCAATAGTTATTTATTTGTTCTTTTGCTCTTCACTTTTATTTTGTTATTTATTCATTTATTTCAATTTTACAGGATACATACAGTTGATACAAAAAATACAATGGTCTATAACATATTTAGCAATAAGCAAACCAGTGAAGATCCCCATATTACCCTTATGTGCTCCACAACACATACATAACTAAACACAACAGATAAAATCAACAAACAACAATTACAATAGAATTGAGTAAATTATGTTAACAAAATTTATAGAGTAAGTTCGGGTATTATGGCACACCATAAGGACTTTCTTAAATAAAATGGCGAGTATTCAATATAAAACAACATTTTATTTTTATTTCAATAAAAAAATATCTTGGTTTTATAAAAATAATAAATAAAATTATACTGACGGTTTCATAATGTAACAAAAAAAGAATTACTCGAACTATATAAAACTTAAAAATCAAAACATGGGTGGTTTATATGGACCTGGACCATAAAGGCCGCCATTTATGTGGTCCATATTACCATTCCGTCACGAAACTTATTCTAGTTTTATTTTTTATTACAAAATTCACATATAAAAAAGTCTGTCTCTATTCCACTACATTCTTCATGAGCCCATAATTTACACAAACTACACTGAACCCATGATTCCCCATTTTTGTCATGTGAAAACAATGATGCGCAGTACAAACACCTTGAATTATCTCGATCTTGTCTATGAGGACTTTCATCAGAGCTGTCGTTATAGGAGGGTTCACTTTCACTATATTCTGAAGAGCTTTCTATCAGTGCTCTAGTCATTTTCGAGTTTTTAAACCCTTTTGCTTTAATTTTCTTTGTTTTTCTTAGCTTGCTTTTCGTCTGGACATTTTCCTTCTTTTTCGATTTCTCGTCTTTCTGTTTAAGAGAATTTTCAAGTTCTCTTTTATAAGGTGATCCAGAGAGAAGCGTAGATGTAGAAGCTTTTCTTCCTCTATTGCTGTTTTTTTTAGAGGCGATTCGAGGAACTGGAGATATGTAGAAAGGTGTTATAAATTCTTTAGCACTTGAAGTTGAAGGTTGTGGGGAAACGGTTTCTTCAGTAACAGTAATCGGGTTATTCGAAATGCTGATCTGCTCCTGTGATGCGAATGTTGCATGTTCAATAGAAAATGATTCATTCACTTCAGAAGGAAGGCCGCCAGCTTGGTTTGAGGAAGATTCATTATCTCGTGAAGTAGTCTCAGGTGTCTCATCACGTGTAATATTTATCACTGTGGATACAGGATTATCATCATTGGTATTAATGAAATCATGGTCTCTAAACACGTTTCTGTCTACAGGATATATTCCTGAAATGCGAAAACCACTGACAGCAATTTCCCCGGTTTGCGCTCGCAAATAAGCGCGGCCAAAAACTTCCATAATATCGTATTGACTTAAGGGTCTTGCGTTGCTTCTGATCCAGCGTCGAATTTCATCGGATACGTATTTTTTCAATGGTCCCATAAATGATCTATCTAGAGGCTGCATTTTATGGCTTGAATGTGGAGGAATTGAGAGCAAGTGAACATTATTTTCTCGTGCAAGATCAATAACATCGATGTTTCTTGTATGACTGGTATGACCATCCAATAGAAGTAAAACCGGAGATTCTGAAGACGGTTTGACATTTTCTATGAAATGGTTAAACCATTTTGTGAATAAATATGTCTGAATCCATCCGGATTTATGGCAATCGTGTATAGCACCTGGAGGTGCTCCCTTCATTAAAAGTGGATGGCTACGCTGACGCGGAAATATAATTAAAGGTGGCACGAAAGATCCTCCGGCACTCATACACATCACGCAAGTTATGAGTGAGCCTCTTTCTGCGGATGTTAACGAACCAACTTTCTTCTTTCCCTTTTGACTCAAAACTTGGGGAATTTGTGACGGAACCACACTTATCCCCGTTTCATCAACATTGTAGACTCGATTACTCGGAAATTTATACACATCCATTAAATTTTCCAGGATGTCAAAAAAAAGATGAACGCTTTCTTTATTAAATCCTTTTACTCTGGCAAACGACGTCCCTGTTGGACGGCGAAAAGAAAGTTCCAGATGACGATTCAAAAAACATTTAAGCCAGTCTTTACCTGCGTTTTCATTTTTGACAGAAAACTGATGAGAAATATTATTTTTGACTGCAACTTGATACGCCAAAGACGTGATATCCTTTCTCACTAAACCAAAGAAATTAGCTTCCATTGCCAATATATAATCAACAAGGTGTTTTTCAAGTTCAGCGGGTAAAGTTGGCTTCCTCCCCAATTTCGCTCTTACTACCAAATCCGATGAAACTTCTTTTTTTGCTGCTAAACGTCTTAGTGTACTCTTGGGAACACCGTATATTTTAGATGCTTTAAGAAAACCCATCTTTTTACCTCTCACGTCTTCCACGGCTTTTCTCATTGATTCTCTGTCCCATTTCTGACGTTTTTTCTGGGATTCAGCTATCCTAGGAGCCATGACCTAGGAATAAAACAAGTACGAATTAGGCGGGTAATATGGCACACTGGTCCATATTGGCCTCCTATACAGTGGGCCATATTGGCAACAATGCATGGTTTTCAAATTGTATTTCTCAGAAAAATCAAATAATAAAATACGTATATTAATCAACGTTTATACTACACCTTGTAAACTAGTTAATAATGTGTCATTCTTAGATTGAATATTTATAACGTATTATAAAAAATACTGATATAAAAACTTACCATAAAAATTAGATGGCGAACGACAAAAAATGTTTTTTTAGTGTGACGGACACATGCGCACTCGCCGAACTACAGAATTCTACTGAGGTGGTGCGGTGAGGCGGGTCATTGTTTTGTAACTAATTTCACTTCGCTGGGTTGATCCATTTGGAAAAAAATGTGGTGTGCCATATTGGCAGACTGTGCCATAATACCCGAACTTACTCTACAATAATGCTCACAAAGCAATAATCGCAGGATTAAATAATAAAACAATAAGCAATAAAAACAATACAATGAGTCATGAAAAATAAAATTAATAACATCATAAAAATATATAGAGCAGAAACGTGCAAATGCATGAATTGTCCGAATATAAAGATTAGAGAAATAAGTGGATGAATAGAGATTCTATTTTGTCGGTGTCAACGTTGTGAAAGTTCATTTTTATATAAATTATAAAAATTATAAAAAATTAATTTAAAAACAAACACTGTTTACTTTCAAGTTTAGTGAAAGTAAACAGTGTTTGTGCTAAAAGAGTGAAGCAAGGTTGTGTTATGTCTCCACGGTTATTCAACCTATTTTTTGACTTCTGCATGCGACCTTTGAAAGGGATGGATGTTGGTGTTGAATTGAATAGAATTCGGGTGAATGATTTGATGTATGCAGACGATTTAGTGTTAGTGACTGAGAATGAAAGTGATTTACAAGATATTGTTTTGTGTGTGTACGATAGTTGCAGTACAAATGGGTTAAAAATGAATGTTGCGAAGACGAAAGTGCTGGTGTTTGAAAGAGAGAGTGAAAGAACGACATGTGAAATAAAGCTTTGAAGATGAATGTTTAGAGCAAGTGAATGATATTGTGTATTTGGGAAGTTTGTTTGTGAGGGATGGAAGATACGATAAGGATATTGAAAGAAGAAAAGTTGCCGGTGCTAGATGTTGTGGGTTCAAGTCAATTGAAAATACTTTATTATATTTGACTATTTATTAATATCGACTAATGACAACCACTGTTAGCGACATAACCCCAAGCGTTCAGTAAACAGAAGGACCATTGACAAAAGACTTGTTCATAGACAATAATCCCTTCTACAACACTAGAGTGAACGGTGCACTTCGTCCCATTGTTAGCAATAGCAATGAGTCAAACATGGCCAAAATGCCGGTGCACAATACCATTCTGGTACCGACACTTATGTATGCAAGTGAAACTTGGAGGTGGTTGAAGAAAGATGAGAGTGGAATAAATGCCGTGGAGATGCGTTCACTGAGAAGAATGGTTGGTAAAACGTTTCAGGATAGAGTGAAGAATGAGGATATCAGGAGAATGAGTGGATGCGAGAAGAGTGTTGTGGATAGAATGCGTGTTGAAAAGTTACGATGGTTTGGACATGTGGAGCGAATGCTAGATGAAAGAATGACAAAGAGGATGTATTTATCTGAAAGAGGGGGTGTGAGGAAACGCAGATGGCCAAGAATCATGTGGCTTGGTCATGTGGATCAAATCCTCAAGGTCGGCTGCGTGTTGAGTAAGAGAAATTAGCGTGCATGTATGAAAAACTGGATGAATGTGGACAAAAGGAAAGAAGTTTGTAAGGATAGATCTATATGGTGTTCAGAATAAAGAGATATTCATGGACGAGGCTAGTCTCACCCTCCACTTTCTCTGCTTACCTTTCTAGAGACATAATGTGAGGTGATAGATAGACAAATTACAAGTATACAGAATGTTAAGTTGATAGAGGTAATGCTATATGTAGGTCATTTTGGTTCAATCAGATCCAATATGCTTTAGTGGACGTAATTTTCACGTATTGTTTTAGAGTTTCCGTATTTCTGTGAAAACTTAACAATTTTTGTTTCGCTTTGATATCAAAAAGGTTGGAAAGTTGTCTGTATTTAAAAATCAGAATTGTCACTTATGAACATAAGCAAGAAGTCTCCTCCGTTCAGAGAAAACTTTCAGTTATGTTGAGTCACTTGTTCCTACTACATTCTCAATTTTTATACAAACATGTATTGTAATATGGCTTTTCTGGAAATAAAAAAAACAGTATTTTATATGTGATATTATTTTAGTTTTGATTTTGCAGTTGAATTTAATTCTATTTCAACAGTAGGTAAATTGAGTGTTTTGTGAATTTTTAGGAAGCGGTTGATATACATTCCATATTTGTTCTGAATAATCAGCTCGATAACATGCGTTGACATAGACACCTTTATTATAATATATATTATCATATTTTATTTGGTATTAAGTGTTTACATTACTACATACATATTAATATGTATTAAACATTATATATTAGTTTCAACATTTTTACAGTGATATTTGAATTACTTGTTTTGATGTGTAATGCCAAATATTTATTACATATGATTGTTATATTTTTATCAAAGAGTTTCATTTATTTTGGGTTTTCCAACTGAGAATCTTTTACAAATGACCATCATATAAAATTGAACATGTATATTATTTAACACATGCCATTTGAACACAACAGTTGTTTATTAGAGAGAATTTCATAGCATTTGGTATGTTTCTTGGTAGCTTAACCCGTTTAGTGCCATTGTTTTTTCTCACGTATACTTAAAAATGCCAAAGAAAACCGTAGTTTTTTATGTCATTTACCCTTATCTCGAAAAAGAAATGTATCTTTTCCGAAAAGTACCCGATTTTCAAAATTCTTTCAGTGTTTCCTTCAAGAAACTTCAAAACTAGATATTCAAAGTTAAAAAAATGATAGAAAAAAATATTGTGGAAGAAAATTATTACAAAAATAGAAATAAAAAAAAAAAATATATGTGCATATGTGCTTTTCCGCACATACCCCATGGGGCCCTTTTTTGCAGAGGGCACAAATTAAGTCACTCTCACTCAAAAGTAGCATCATGTTATTTGACAGGACCAAAATGTCGCTTCTACCATTACTTTCTTCACAACTTGAACTATGAGCAGTCTTATTTGAACTATTTTCAAATTCTGACATTTTGGGTTAAATTTTTTTTAACCGGGATCTTTTTTAAACTTTATTTAGTTTTGACCCATGTTGAACTTTATATATACAATACGAATTAAGTGAAAAAAATATTTTTGCGTGCATGTGACCTTCCCCGCTGCACGCCTATCACATATTGATATCGGGAGCGCCATCGCGCTCCTGGCATGGCGCTCCTGGCACTTTTGGCATGTATACACAGCAACGCGATGGCGCTCCTTGGCACTAAAAGGGTTAATTATTTAAAGCACATTGTGCGAAATGATTAGGTTATGGGTTCAAGTCTAATCTGTGGAACTACCAAATAATGTGAAGTTGTCTTTAAGCTTTATGTGATGTGTTATTTAATTTTGTTGCACTTATCTATTAAATTTAGGTAATAAAAAATGTAACACTGTATAACTTTCACTAACTTCATAATTCACTCGATGTCGGGTGCCTTGCCAGAAAAAAAAAAAAAACTTTCACTAATTATTGAAGGTTATACAATGTTTCATTTTTTATTACCTTAATTTAAAAATGAGCTTTCATAGTGTTTCCTCTTCGAAAATAGAAAAGTTACTTATCTATTTGAGTATAATTATTGATAATACATATATTTGACGTGTATTATGTTACGATTCCTTCTTTTCTTCAACCATGAAATCGGAGGCATACTTTTAATAACTGAGGGCGAGCATTGTTTGAGCTACTAGTACCTGAAAAGAAGCTGTTATCTCTGCCTTCAAACCGATCTTACAAAACTATGGTAGGTAATTGTAAAGGCAGAAATACATTATTAACACGCGACGTGACACGACGTGTCGACACCCGATGTGTACTATGCACATGGCGTCGTGTTGGATGCTCGTAGTGTGATTCTGGTCATAGAAAATAATACAATTTGATTCCGCTCAACACGCATCACGTTTCGTCGGGTAACGTCGCGTGTTAATAGTGTGTTTCCGCCTTTATAATGTCTGGGTCCAGATTGTTATCCAATGAATATTTTGAAATTTATGATTAATAATTTTAAATATTTGTATGTTATGTAGGTACTATATGTTACAAAACTCAACTCCAGTATGTACTACATTCAGACAGAACCAGAAGTCAATGTTGGAACAACAAGTAACTTGTGAGCCCATCAATCCCAAAGCCAAAAGCCAAATCGTCACTATTGTAATAAGTTCATTGTGATTTATACGGTAAATGTTTGTTTTCTCTCTGTGTTTTCATGTGTAAATAATGGAGTGAAAAAGAAAAAAAAATTACAATATTATTTATCACCTATCTTTTTATCAATTTTATTATTGATAAAAATGAAATTTTAGATATCCAAAAACGCTTATCGAAACGACAACTGTAGACTGATAATTTTTGCGAATGTGTCATAAAGGGCGTAGTACCCATCCACTGTTGAATGTTAACAGTTATTCTGTCTTCTGCATTTAAGGTAAGTGGAAGTTATATAATTTAATATGAACAAATAAATTATAAAAATCTATTTGTCGATTATTTACACCATGGAATTGAAATATTACAGTAGTGGATTTTTTCTTTAACACGTTAAATGCCTCAAAAGTCATATATTGCCACGGAGAGGACGATTTGCATTGTAATTAGAGGCAGTTAGTCTGCTAGCCACCCTGCTTATGTGAGATTTCATGTTGGTATGGCTGGATGGATTCACATGAATTTATTATATAATTCCAAAATTTTGAAGATTTTACAAGAATATCTTTCTAAAATCATAATAAATGATTGAGAGGTCGGAATAAAATTAAATAATTTTTAAAAATAAATGTTCCAAATGGTCCTTTATATACACTCTTTAAATTTGGTTCACTTTTACAATTTTGATTCACTTATATGCATTTTAGAAAATGTAAATGCACATGGTAGGTAATAAGACTTATGTTATCTATATGTCATCTACTTAATAACTCTTATGTCATCTACTTAATAAGACTTATGTTATCTATATAAGTCTTATTTATGATAGTGGAAATAAACCTAAATACGCCCCGAACGCCCTCACAGAAAGCAATATGTTTATGTCATGATTCATGAAAGTGGAGTAAGTTGGCAGCGGTGTGTTCAATTTACAAACTTTGTACAATTTTATTCTTTATGTATGGAGATGTTTTTTGCAAATTTTAAAGTTTTCCTTTGAGTAAAAGTAAATATCTGCCTAAATAATTTTTAATTAGCATATAAGGGTGGTACGCAAACATACGAAACTCCAAAAGGTGGGCTTCTCCTGTGAGCAATTTCTTCTAGCTCAGGGGTCACCAATTACTTTCATTAGGGGTCCGTTTTTTTTAAATTAAATGACCGTCGCGGTCCAGAAGGAGTAAAAACATAGTAAATAAACAATTAATCAATGACAAAAATTACATTTTTTGTCTTGAACTTGAACTATCTAGTTTCATGGCTATTTTTTTTTAAATCTGGGTATCTATTACCACTAACAAATTTTATCTAAAACTCTTCACATGAAACTTCCTGTTTGTCTTGTTTTAAAACTGTATTTCCTTGGAAATCTATCATTTCCATCTGGGGAGCAGCTTTGCTACTCCCGTAAATATGTGCAGCTTCATTGCTCCATTCATCACCAGGATGCAGAGAGTAGATGTTACTGAGGATATCAACGACATTCTCAATTTAACACAAGGTCTGCACAAAATAGGTCGGCGGTCCGAAATTTGGTGACCTCTGTTCTAGCTTACCATGGAAAAAATTAAATCCGATGCTAATTTTTTTCATTTATGCCATCACAGAATGTTCCTCAAGTGGAATAGCCAACGAACTAACAGCATGTAGTCTTGCAAGCTGTCTTTTTTGTATTGATAAATAATTAAAACATTCAGGATGGGTGGCATGCCTCATCGCTGAATTGAAGATGTTAAATGTCTCAATCGTATATCGGAGTTTAATAATCGTTATAATCGTAGCTTTATAAACATCTGCCTTTTACAGTATACCAAAAAGAAAGAGATATCTATATAGACAATAAAATAAAACTATGAATATAATATTGTACATTAATGTTTATTGTAAGTAGGTACATGCTTGGCGAGTTACTAATATAATTTCTAATATTTTTAGGATGTCAACTTCTAACTCGAATTTGACATAGTAATAGACTTTAACAAGATGAAAACATCTGGGATTGTGTATATTTTCAGTCACGATGATTTTGGTGAAGGTTGGTTAACAATAAATTGTATTATTAAATAACTTTAGTTTGCTTTTAAGTTAACTTTACTAATTGTTAACACTCATTCTAGTTACTATGGTTACTATTAGAAGAGAGCTCTTCTTTTTTATGGGACCGGTTGTTCTTAACTTCTGCTAAATGAAGCTTCTCTTAAATAAAGTTAATTGTGCAACATGCATTCCATGAATTTAAAATCATAATCATAATCTTAGCAGGAACCCTTCCTCCTTTATATACCTACCCATGTTTTTTTTATATATGTTTGTAATATTGATTTATTAATATTGTGTTTGGTACCTATGTTTTGTTTTGTTATGATATTGTACCTATGTAAAAAAAAAAAAATATTGTGTAAAAGGCTAATTAGCCGTAAACAAATAAATAAATAAATAAATAAAAATAAATAAATAATATGATTTTACCCAGGAGATAATATGAGGTGAAGGTTTTACTCCATTCCACTGCGTACAGTCGGGCAGAGACTTAACATAATATGGTACAAGACCCGTCGCCAGATCATAGGCCGCTAGATCAGAATTAGATCATACTGCTATTCATAATATGCGATAGTCCTTGCATACTGGATTTAATGTTGTGTCGGCCATTTTGTGAGATGGTCCTGACGAAACACATGTACCAATGTTGAAACACAACACCTTTTCGACGAATTCAATCTGCAAGTTTTTAGTAAATAAATGGTTTCATAAAATAAATTAATTCTTTACTGTAGTTGATTGCAAACAATTTCATAGAATAATAGATTAAAATCAAATGCAATCAATAAACTGAGGGTGAGTTTATCGTAAAGGCACGATCTCTTCCAACTAACCCAAAAAATTAAATAAAATTTACAGGTTATGATGGGCGAGAAGGACGAGTAGTGGATGAAGAGCGCATAAAAAGTCATTTCTCTGAAACATTTGATTTCGAGGTATGTGACCCATATGTCAATTTAACAAGGGAACAGGTACTAACGGAAGCAATTAATGCAGGTGAGTTTGGTATATGACTAACAATACTATACCATACCATCACGGCATATTCCAAAAGAGGGGTGACATGACACAGACAAAGTACATGACAAAAAAATTATAATTAACTTTGTACTCCAGTATCTCTATACATATATATGTAAAATCGTAATATATTTTTTTTACAAATCAACAAGAGCAACTGCCCTAATTTGCCACCCCCCCCCCCCCGCCCTTTTAAAGAAATTTTAGAAAATTATATTATAGTATGAAAAATTTGTATTGAAGTAGGAAAGTGCCTCCCCTAGAAGTCAAATTAAACATAAAGTGGCTTTGAAATTGTTATACAAAAATTAAAAATTTGACAAGGATGGGGTGTAAATTTGAAAGTAAGATATTTTTTGAAATTTCTTAAATCTGAGTTAGTCCACATGTGAGAGATGTCGTGGTAGGATAGATAGATACCTCACTTTTGGGATATGCTGTGGCGATAGATATATATTAATATTCTATTATTGTAATAGTGTATTTATTTAGCTTTGACATTAACTGAAATCATCGTGGCCCTGAGTGAATGACCTTTTAACATAGAATATAGACTTCATGGAGTACATCGGCGCCAAATACAATTTGTGACATTTTCATGCCACCTGAAATTCAATTTCCAGCATAATATACTACCGCATATTCTGTTAATATTTTCCTTTAATAATATCTTTGATTGTATATTGTAGGAGAAAAGATCAAATATTCAACTGTGGATATAGCAATTATTTTTGTCATTTCAAAATTTGACACTTTGGGGCATTATTTTACCAAAGATTTTGACATATCACAAAATGATATCATAGAATGCTTCACTTCTGCTAGGTCAGATTGTAGACCGCTAATATTTATCTTCCAAGTAAGTACCTACTTGCATAATTATACTGTATATTGACAATTTTACTTGTGTAACTTTGTAATTTTAATTTGTAACTGTGTAATTTCAACCGTGTCACAAGTTATGTTTCCGCAAAGTAATGTGGATGACATCACCATTATTTATTTATTACATAGAGACACACACAGTAAGTTGACAAAACATTTATATGAAAAATAAAAAGAGAGAGAATAATGTTGATCTGATCAGGCCAACCCACCAATTAGGCGTGTCTACAGCATACATATTAAAGTATAAACCACATATACAAAATTATGTTACTATGTTTAAATATGAAATAGTTCTTTTGGTGAGAGCAGTTGTGGGGACAAAATATTATCATTTTTGCTTACTTTATGGTAATGTAGAACTTGCATTAGACCTACAGATAGCATCAATGAATAATCATGCTTAAAAAAATGGTGTTCTGAAGCAGGAATACACAATTACTAAACAATTTATTTTTGAGTTTGTGTAAAAATAGGTGCTAAAACACAAACGTTTCATAATCCGTTGTTCCACTTTTGACCATTAGATACATAAAGTTTAAATAAATAATATGATACTCAAATTCAAAATATTTTTTTGTTCTTGAGTTCATGAGGAATAGTCGCACATATTTTTGAATCTAGGAAAAATCACCGACAATTATCGGACTGATAATTCAACGACATCAAGGTGATATGAAAATTTACCCACAGGATGCCATACATTTTATGGAGGCTTATATTGTTTTGTATTTGTCGACCAATTATCAGACAAATATAAAACAATATAATGCTGGCATACTCAGATGTTGTTTTTAGGGTATATAAAGGGCAATATTTATTTTTAAACCTATATGGTATAAAGATGGAATAATATATATTTCATATTATTCCATCTTTATACTGAGAATGCCCAATGATAGTTGGCCAAAAAGAGCACTGTTCTTACGTCCGCAAGGTTTCCGTCGGCCCGGGCGTCCCTCTTAAACAATACACCGTTTCTATGACAATGACATCAGAGCGCAGGGAATGTCGTGGGAAGAGGTGACGCGATTGGTACAGAGACCCTCTGAATGGAGGAAGCTAGTTTCTGTCCTGTGTTCCCAAAAGGAGCGTTGCGGGCGATGATGATGATGATGATGAATATGAAATATTATTTTTGCAAATGCCTACTTAAAATTTATTGAGGTGTCATTTTTAGGATTATTTCTTCTGGTGTAAACAGGATGTTTGGCAGAGTATTGCAAAACTAATAGGGTATACACATACAGATGTGAGTTTGTTTTTTGGACAGGTTTACAAATTTCATACAGGGGGTCACTGTTTTTTTTTTTTTAATTTTTAATACCCGAAAAATATTCATAATATTCCAAAAAATGTAACAACCTGTATAGCATTTTATGACATCATTTGGTGTTATGTAGTTAGCAGTATCCCTGGTCAAATATATTTGATTTCCCGTATAATGTTCCAAGTTATCCCTTCTACATGCCCAATCGGTTTGTCTTACCTTCAGTTTATCACCCTGTATACAACAATAAAAAAAACCCAAAAAATGAGACATTCTGTAAAAATTTTGAGTACTCACACAATTTTCTAAACAGCCTTCATACACCAAAAGAAATAATCTACTACCTACCTACTTTTACATAGATTTAGCTTTTTCACTGTCCTTTACTGTTCCTCTCACACCAGCTTTTAAATATGCTGAACCTTTTTATTTATTTTTTATATACCTACATAATTTTAAGTTGAGTGTATAAAAATAATGTAACATTTATATCTGAATGAATAAATTTATTTATCTATTTATTTATAACAAACATGATACAAATGATCGCTCACCCCATTGATTTCATTAAAATGCTTGTCGAAATTGATTGTTACTGCAGTATTGCTCAGGTACTTTATTTATATGTTTTTTAAATCGATAACAATCATAAGATTCTTACAAATACCTACTAAAACATTTCATATTCCAAAGCATATTATCAATTTTTTATTGAATTAACTGTCTATCATGTTAAACAACCTCAACAGTTTTTAAATTTTAACAGTTATTATTATTATTATTATTATTTATACTGGCAATGGGCCACTTGCAGATTTTTTTTATTGCATAAAATTGTAAATTAGTTTGAAAGAAACACAGCCCCAATTTATTTTAATTTTTCTTGCACTATTTTCTTAAATATTAGCTTTTAAAAATTGGATTTTCTAGGAGTGATCAAAAACGATATGGCGGCACTGTGGCGTCACGTGAATCATAATAACTTTCGCACCAGATTATAATCTCATACACACATGGGACTCCGTGATGTCATCAGCTGTCAAAAGCCATTTAGAGTGTTTTGCCAAACGTCAAAAATTTTGGATTTTTTGGAATTTCTCCATAATTTAGATATTTAAAAAATTTTATGTGACATTTGTGTTTTCCGACCTCTAATTAACTTAATTCGATCATTTTTATTAAAATCCTCCACGACTGCAAGTGGCCATTAAGAAATAATGACTATAAGAAAGGCACACCATTTCCTCCACTTGCTCTCTCACGTGGCACGTTTATTGTTTTAGTAGGAAAATCAACCTTCAGGGTTACTCTTGACAAAACTAAACACGATCTTAATCTAGTCTTGATCTTGATCATACGACGCACGAAGTGACTATTGGCTAAAAATACATGCAAACCGATCGTGCGTTAGCGGTAGCGCGTTTTTTTTGACCATAGTCCCTTCGTGCGTCGTATGATCAAGATCAAGACTAGATTAAGATCGTGTTGAGATTTGTCAAGAGTAACCCTGCTTATTGTAAGAATAGACAGCATATTTTCGCATGAATTTGGTCAAAAGTGCACAGTCCTTGTTATATTATTTTAATGTCCTTGATATATTCCCTTTCTGAAAGCTCTGATGATAGTTAGTTGGGAGTTGGTAGTCCTGCTAGAGTGCTGTGAACAGGTTTTATTTGAGAACTGGCTGGGCATAATGTAAATGTACCTTTATTTAATTTATTTGAAACTTTTTTTACAGGCTTGCAAAGCAACATTAAAGAACAAAGAACCAAAAAATACAGATTGCGGTGATGTTTTATTTGATTTATGTACAGCACCACAACAAGCAAATATATATGTTGTACAAAGTATCTTACCTTACTTGACTAATCATGAACCCAGAGGAACATGGTTTATCGATGAGTTCTGTAATAATTTAAAAGGGAAAAAATCTTTGCAATATGAAATATTTAAAATTTTGGAAATAGCCCACAGTAAAATAAATCAAAATTACTTAGAAGCAGTATGTACACCTGATGTTACAAGCACTCTTCTCAAAAATGTGTTACTTAAATCTGAAACTGCGAATAATCCAGAGTTATTGGATTCATACAACAATCAGAAACCAGGATGTTTTTTAATTTACAATTATAAAAACACGTATAATCCAAAAAAACTTGGTAAGTAATTTACAGTATTTATTTTAATATCAAAATCTAACATTAAAATGTTATTTATCAATTTTTCAAACTGAAAAGCTTTGTACCAACTGAATGCTATCTTTTTATATTGACTGTACATAAATATTATTACTGCAAATTATTTATTATTATTATTATTTGGATGATTTGTAAAGCGCCGTTTTGTGAAAAAAAATCCACCTCAAGGGCGCTCTTTGCTAACTAAGGTTGTGTTGCATAAATGTTGCATTAATAGTTCTATTGTTGAAAAAAGTACCGAATAATTAAGACAGCAACATTTTCTAGCAATTGGAAATTTTATTGAAAGCAGCAGCAGCAAAAAATATTTAGCTATTAATTTATTTTATTCTTTACTGTACATTGGCACACTGTACACTTAAACACTTTACTGTATAATATTAATCAATAAAGAATATCAAAAAAATATCACCTTTACAATTCAATGGTAGAGTCTCGGCCTTGTGAACAGGGGGTCTGTGGTTTGATCCCAGGTGCCGGCAAACTTCCCTTTCACGACACAAGCTTTTAGCTTACTGTGAAAGGTGTGTAAGGTTGTATTTGGGTTTATAACGAAACCCAGATGAATATAAAAAAAAATTCACAGCGAGAGTTCATCGCTAGATTGTGATGTCATCATTTTGCTATTAAGTTACATATTACCTAAGTTAGTTGGACGTTACGTATTATCTAAGTTAGTTGGATTGATCACAATTGAATTGTGAATGTGTATTCCTACTGTTATGTATAGTAATACCCATTTCTTGTAATAATATTTTTACTAGCATAACTCCACAAGCATTTTTTATAGTCACTCAATTTCTTATAGAGGATGAAGGCGATCGTATAGGAGCTGATATAGATGTTAAAATATTAAAAGAACAATTTGAGGAACTAAATTTCCAGGTAAAAGTGAAATATGACCTCCCAAGAAATGAATTAATAGGAGATTATAAAACTGAATTAAAAAGTAAGTTGGTTTTTTTAAAATTAAATTACGCTTGATTTATCATGCACTTCTAAAGTGCGACGTCATCTGACATTTGCACTCCAACTGTCAAAGTTCGTGGTAACTTTCCATGCAAAAATGGGTGTATAGACCTTCTCATGAAACTTTGCCGCCGCCATCTTGCCGGCTACAGGGTGTACATCTAATATTCTATACAATTGATAATATTATTTTTTTAAATTTCAAGACTAAAGTATCGAGTCTAAAAAAAATATTATTTTATATCTAATATTTGTATCCATATACATTTTATAATAATGTATAATGAAAAATGAGTCATAACCGTTTAGTTATTATTTTCATATGATAAAATGCATTTCCTATACACTCAGCATAACATTAGAAACTCAGAAAACCAAGTTGTATTATTTTCTATCACGTTTGGGGGCAAAAATAACACATTTGTTTTATATAAAATATGTAAAAATGAGAGTACTTTGTTTATTTACATATTTATTATTTATTTATTTACATATAAATATTTACAGCGATAGCCTTTGACATGTTAACAATCAAATTAAAAAAGAAAACGACATAAAAAAAAACACAATTAATGTGTCGAATCAAAAATAGTCATACATTGAAATATTCATAAACATTAAAATTATTACCCATGAAGCGATTTTCCTTGATCCAATTTACTTTGAGACATCTTTTTAGAGTAAGATAATGAATATCCAGTAATTCAAAAATCCAATCAAATTTCCGAACACTTTAAATGATAATGCAGTTCTTACCGTCATTTTCAACCAATGGATGTACCGGGATGTGTCGATGTATTTGTGCTTACTTGTAATACAGAAGGATTAACTAATACATTGACATGGGGCAAGGTCTCGTGAGAAAGACTATAAAAACAAAATTTTATTTTCAGAATTTATTTATTTTATTCTGTTTGATTTATATGAAATTATTTTGCAAACAGGCAGTTAAAACATGATTAATAATATACAGCAAATCAATTACAGCTAGAGAACCAGTAAAGTTTGTAAACATTGTTTAGTATTATGACATCAAGTACATATTAAATCAATATGGCTTGTAAAAATATTCTAGAGTTTAGCATTACACTTTCTTATTTTGGAGGAGAACAACAAAGTGACTGTAATAGGTGAAAATGCTTATAAAAGCATTCATTTGAAAATTTGCTTTTTCATGACAACCTATACAAGCAGTTGGTTCACTGGCTCTCCCATTTTTAGGAGTTGACATGATGGTATAGATATTCACTTCTCTGTGCCAATATAAAATAGGATGTCTATCCAACTTTCCAAATAAAATTCGATTTATATATTTATCATCATCATCATCACCGCCCTCAACGCTCCTCTCGGCAGCACAAGGCAGGAACTAGCCTCTTCCATTCAGAGCGTCTTTGCGCCATTTATTTAGTTTTTTAATAACTATACTATCACGGCATATCCCACAATCAGGGTATCCAGTGGACTATCTGCAAGTAATGAGTAACAGAAAAATAATGGTGTTAACTTAAAAAAATCATAAATCACTAGTATCAAAATTATTATACTTTAATATTTTTATGTAAAGGTTCAAAAATTTAGGAATTAATATGAAGGAAGGGTGGTCTCATATGATTGGACCTTTATTTTATGAGATAAAAACAGCTCATGATCATGATGATTCACTCATGTACCTATAGTAGTACACTGTACCGAAATTCGAAAAATAAAAAACGATATGGTTACAGACTATTGTAATTTAATTTCAGAAAGTAAGCGGTTCAGTTGTGTAGTAGTAGTAATGCTCTCACATGGCATCGATGGGAGGTTGGGTACTAAGAGTGAACCTCTAGAAATCGAAGATTTCTTTAGAATCGCACAAGAAGAAAAGACACTCGAGGGTAAACCAAAAATATTTATACTTCAGGTAAGTACTTTTGCAATATATACTTTACATCTTGTGACATTTTGGTAAACCTGGATAAATATAAATAGTTTAAACGTTGACTATTACCGTAGCAGCGATCGTATGGAGAGGGGCTGGGTGAAGAGCAGCCAAAGGAATTAGAGGTGGGAATAACTGTTATTAATTATTTTTAAATAACAGTTATCAAAAATGCTATGTTATTAGTGATCAACTATATAAAAACAGGAGCATAAAACATCTACCTAATTATAGTCTATCAAGCAATCTTAGAAAACTGGGATTAGATGATAGGGTCAAATATAGCAAGCAGAAGGCTGTTCTACTATCATCCACCAGCAGAGTTAGAAGATTTTTGTCCCTGTAGCTCTGTTGGTGAGGTGAATTGAAAAAAAAACACTATTTCGAGGGGTGAAAGGCTATTTGTTTTAAGCGACACTTTTGCCGAAAATGAGTTATATATATGGTCGGAATCGGCAAATTTTTCTGCGTCGATTGGTCTAGGTTTCGAGTCAATCGGAGTACTTTTTTGGCGCTTGAACAAAAAAAAAATAGGTCTAATTTCTCAAACGTGATGTATGATCTGACATCAAATTTGTCACTTGATTTAAACACTTCACTTAAACCATTCATTAATACTGATTAATACAGACTATTGGAGCATAAGCTATTTTTCTTTCTTCCAATTTGCAGATAGATGGTAGTTAAAGCTTTTTTCCGTGTGTGCAAATTGTCATAAAAAGTACCTTAAACCGTTTTGCCTTCTTCTGCTATTTCTCTGCATTGTCGCTTCATACATTTAGCCGATATTTAAAAAAGTAGTGCATGTCGCATGAACCGTTTTCGCTGCAACCGTTTGCACCAACTTTTGACTGTTCAACCAATTTTCTATTTCGTAATATTGATAATGATGGTCGTTTCAACTTTTTCGTCTCATTTTTATTTTTGAAAACATGTTATTTGAGACAAATAATAATTTTAATAATTTCATCTCTATTTATCTATTTTTTGGTTTTTGTTTTTTCGATAAGATTATGTTTGTTTTAATAATTATACCAGTGCATTGTTTTATTAGCTATTATAATATTTTTCCAGATTTCTCATTGTAACAATAAATATTATTGACAACAATTCTTTTACTTGTTTAATAAAAAATATCATAATTAATGTTTTTATGTTTTCTTTTAAACCCAAGATTCACTTAGCATTACGACAAAAATTATTTTGTATCAACTACCTAGTTTTATAAAATCCTTTCAGGAGGAGGATGTAAAACAATTAATTAAGAATGTTATTGTTGCTTAAGTCACTGTTCCTGTTTCCGTTTATCTTTCAGCTTGTAGTTAAAACAAATAGCCTATTTCAATTATCTTTGGTCAATGTCAGATAAATCGTTATTCCTTCCACTAATTAATTACAGCGATGTCGCTTAAAACGTTTTTCCCTTCATTAATGTTTTATGCCGTTGGTGGTTGAATCATTTTTCCTGACTCCGGATAAAAGCCAAATTGTATTAAGCGACACATAATTTGGATGTTTTGAAGGTATTATTACTGAAAATTATGCCAAAATATGTGTTGATTTTTTTTAAACATGCTGTTCTTAGAACGTTTTTAAATAGGACTAATCGTTTTTTTGTAATATTTTTTTTTCTAAAAAAAATAACTTTAAATTGCTCTCCTGTAAAGTTCACAAAATGTCGCTTAAAACAAATAGCCTTTCACCCCTCGATTTAGTTTTTTATTTATTTATTTTATTTATTTATTCTTCTTGCACATCATCATTACATTACAGTGTTAACAAAATAATATAATTTTTTTAAAACTAGGACGATGTGCAGTGGCGAGATTATCACTATAAAGTGATTTCTTCCATCTAACCACGACACATTGACATAAACCTAGTTAACTTCCAAATGACTTTATTATCTACGTTTACTAGTATTCGGAGACTCTCGACTCCATCTTCAGGCAATTAGAAGAAAGTGTGTTTTTTTAAATAGTGTTTTTTTCAATTCATCTTCCCCATATGTATTTAAAGATTGGTTATTCAAAAAAATATAGTTAAGTTAAAATAATACCTAATCAATTTAAAAAAGTATTAAAACAATAATGTGAGGCGATTAAATAAAATATTTATTATTATTATTCCATATCTCAGTTATTTATTTCAATAATATTTCAATCTACATCTTGAATACAACATAAAATAAAATAAAAACAATATTTTATCAAATTTATTATATTCAACATGTGGAACCTCAACATTATTCAGTTAATTCTCCCATAATGTCCTATTGGTGTATTATTAGGTCGGTTCATATGAAATTGCCGATTTTCGTTTAGTCGTCAATGAACCGCACTTGAGCACGGACGTGCGTTACGTTAAGTGATATTTTTTATTATTTTGATTCTTTGGTGTGTTGTGTTAGTATTGTTACATTTTTCGGTGATATATTTTCACAAATTTTATATTTTTAGTCCTTCATACAATATGGTCTCAACAATGAATATAAACTTCATCACAGCGCGGCAACGGTTACAAAAAACATCAATTCAGCCTTTGGGACAGACACCACTAATGAAAGAACCGTTCGGTTTTGGTTTTCCAAATTTCGGTCTGGTGATACCAGCCTTGAAAATAACCCTCGTGGAAGACCACCATCTGTTGTTGAAAATGTGGAATTAAAAAATATTGTCGAATCTAATCCTCAAACAACCGTTCGTAAATACGCAGCAGAACTTGGGGTTTCTCATTCAATGATTGTTCGACATCTGGGTGCTATTGGAAAGGTGAAAAAATTGGATAAATTGGTACCCTATGATTTGACAGATATGCAAAAGAGACCGCATACTTCACAACTGACCATTTCAAAATTAAACGAATTAAACATTGAAGTTCTTCCTCATCCTCCGTATTCACCAAACCTTTCTCCTACAGACTATAATTTTTTCAAACACTTGGACTTATTTTTGAAAAATAAAACGTTCACCAACGAAATCGATATTATTAGGACCTTTGATGACTTTGCGGCTTCCAAAAATCAAGAGTTCTACAAAAGTGGAATTTATTCTTTGCTAACTCGTTGGCAAAAGACTGTTGATGTTAATGGCAATTACTTTGATTAATAAATATTTTTATATTGTTACAAAAAATGCATTTTTATTTGTTGTTAGAAATCGGCAATTTCATATGAACCGACCTAATATTATATCTTTGGGGCAAGAATCATAATAAATACCAATATTTGTCAATTTTATGACTTGATACATTGAGGTATAACACACTTAAGAATGTAAATTTAAGGCACGAAACTACCATATTAGACTTAGAAAAGATAATTTTTGTAATTTTAAACGTATTTTCATTTGAAAAAGTCCCTTCCGGGGCACTACTAAATAAGGTGACATTATTTGTTAGTCTTTTCTTAGTCTTATATGGTAGTTTCGTGTGTTAAATTTACATATGTGACCTCATACAATGTTTAATTGTGAAAATAACATCAATAAATACTTGATACAATTTTATTTTGAATAACCACCTTTCATATTTTAGATGTGTCGGGGCAAGAAAAGTGCAAAAACAGTGGAAACTGCACATAATTCAACAGAGTCTACGAACAATATTGTTTCAAAAATCCATTTTAAGTATGATGATACAATTGTTTTACACAGTACCTGTGAAGACCATGTAGCTCATCGTGAAACTGATGGCTCTTGGCTAATTAAAGCGCTGTGTAATGAAATAAAAGCAGTTCTATACAAACCTGGAGGAAGAGAAGTAAGTCTCATAGACTTATTTACAGAGACTCAAAATAGAGTTTCTAAAAGAGATGATCGTGGTTGGAAGCAAATGCCTGTCTACACTAGCACTTTAACTAAAAATGTTATATTTGTCTCTAAGCCTGGTTCTGACGATACGGAAATTCCTGATTGGATTGCGTATTCTATAATAGTTGGATTGGTGGTAACATTATATACCATATTATATACATGGCTTGTACACTTTATACAATGAACATTTAATTATTAACAAAATTATATTTAAATCACCCTGTTCATCTTATAGCCTAGTTTATCATGTGTTTTGTGTAAATATATGAGATGTATCATGATAGAAAAATATGATTCAATCACAAAATATGTATAATTTTATAGTAGGTATGTATAGAGGGTTTCTACTTAAGTTTTGAGATATGGCAAAACCAGTGTGAATAAGTCAAATCTGACATTGTCATCGTAAAGTTAGAAACATTTAATGGTTATTAACACTGGCTACCCACTCGTGTAGTAGTAGATTTTATATTGTATTTTTATTTAGACTGGAAGATGTTGCTTTGCAACAAATCTTCTATGTAACAGAACACTGTTACAATGTAAGTATTGTCACCAATTGTATGTTTTTTTTTTTTAAAAAAATATATCTGTTTTTTGTTATAAACCCAAATACAACCTTATACACCTTTCACAGTTAGCTACTAAAAGCTTGTGTCGTGAAAGGGGAGTTTGCCGGTACCTGGGATCGAACCACGGACCCCCCGTTCACGAGGCCGAGGCTCTACCTCCAGGCTACCGACGAACTCAGTGTTAAACTATGTATTTCTGTTAATAAAGATTTTTTTATCATAGTTTACTTAACTATTTTTATTTCTACTATAAATTGTTATTATTAAATTTTGTTATACATATTTAATATTGTTAAGGATATTGATGTCTTGTTGGATTAATCACTGCCATGAAATAAAAAAAGAAGATTACCTTTAATGTACTTTATTTTATTCATCATGTGTCTATATTGTGCTTGTAATTTTATATAATTGCTTTAGACCTTTATATGTGTGTGAGTTAGATATAATTAGGTAAGATTATTATTAGATTTTGCTTAATTTTATTAGATAAGATGAGGATAAATGTGTTTTTTTTTTTAATAATTAAATTTATTCATCAGCATAATACATGACAACAAATCAAATATAAATCGTTAAAATGACATTTGAAATACTAAAAAGAACAAGATTTTGTCCCCAGACAGCATCTTAGAGCTGATATTAGGGGTTTGCTTTGTAGTTCCACCAAAAATAATCTATAATACTTCTTCAGTTATTGTCATTAGTTTTGCTCATATTTTTCTTATCCAATAAAGTTTCTTTTATTTTAATTGTATTTATTTTACTTAATGGTTACGTGTCCACCCTTACCTGTGTCTTTCCATCTCTTCCTTGTATCGTTTCTATCCTTTCCTTGTGTCGATTCTTCTGATGATTTATAAACTTATGATGTTGATAGCTTTTAAAAATAGAATAGATAATGATGATTCTGAATGATTTTGTTATGACACCATTTAACAGTCTCTAGAGTTCTAGACCGTCCCAAGGTCGAGAGTGAAGAGTCCAGTTTTCAATTTGCTTCTAAAGTGGCACTGGTAAGTGATTCCACGTAACCGGCCCAGCAACACTAAAAGCCCTCTCATAGAAGTTAGACTTACCGGAATGTTAATGACTTAATAGAATGTTTATTATTGATACTCAAAATTTCGGACTTGCCTAATTTTTTTTCTCTATCATCATATTGCCAGTGTTTTGTAAGACGGGCAAATAGAACATTTTTGCAAAATGGATTTGTTAATAAATAATTAAGATCTATATAGTAGAACTTCAAATGTTTTGTTAATAAGAAAAAATGTGTTTCTTTTTGAATCTGGTTTAATTTTCAGGTAGAGATATATATTCGTCATTTGTACTTATTCTTAGAAATATTAATGGCTCATTACTAGAAATACCATTTTCTGTAGATGGTTTATTCAAACTTCTCACAAAACTATCATCATATGTTTGTTTATTTTTTTAAGTTAATACTTTTGGGTTAGTTGGAAGAGATCGCGCCTTTGCGATAAACTCGCCCTCTGTATATTGATTGTATTTAATTTGAATGTATACCTTTTATGTAATTGTTTTTTATCAATGTACAGTAAAGAATGAATAAATAAATAAATAAATAAAACTCTGTTGATATATTACCATACTATACTTTCATGCCTTATCAAAATAGTATATATTTGATGGAAGGAGAATAAGTGGAAAAGGTGAGCATGTCCTAGGAGTAATGCGCGTTTAAACCAGTCAGAGCTAATTCATAAGCATTGTAACACTTAAGTACTCTCTCTCTCTCAACAAAGGATTTGTATCTTGCTATTGTAGTTTCTCAAATATTATATTAGTTCATTGCAAGAATTATATTTATTATTTACATTATGACCAACCATTTCTTTTAAAACATCAGCAAAGAATATTTTTTTTTTCACTGACTTACAAGTACCATGACTTAGAGGTCTATTTAAGTTTTGAACAAAATATAATTTTATACGACAGTAAAAAAAACAAGCATGTATCAGTTTGTTTTTATTTCAACAAAAATGTACAATATTTCTCTCGTTGGATTTTTTAACATTCACAATCCTCTTGCAATTCACTTTCGAAAATAAATACTAAATAAAATTAATACTAAAAATAAATAAGAGCTTTTTGTTAATAATAATAAAGTTGACTGGATACATTTGATTGGTAGGTATTAGGTATAAGAGGGTTGACATAGTTACAGTAGAGACACTGTCCAATAAATATAAGAAAATAAATAAGGGAGTAATATTAGGGAGGGGGGAAGGCGCATGGCGATATGTAATTCACTTCTACCGCAAGCACCCAAAGATCTTTGGATCCATAGAAAGTCTTCATCACCTTTGTCATAAAGTCTTAAAATTATTTTTACATACTTTTTTACACAGTCTCTTATAATGATATTATTGTCCAAAGATGGCATCTTTAGTTAGCTACTTTAACAAAATCTGTATTGTCATAAGGCGCTCCCATAAATGCGGCGGCTGCATTTTTACGGTCGACAGCTCTTACTCTTACTAAGAGGAAAGCGGCAACTAGAGAAGCTACAACAAGCACTAAGAGGAGCATTACAAGACCTCCTACGAAGCTTGGCAGTGACATGCAGATTGTCTCTGGATCTGCTTCTCTCGCTGATTGAACTATCACTGTTTCATTTCCTTGTGCGTTATTTAGAGCAAAGTTTACATCTCCTGGTGCAACAACCTGGATTATCCTACTTGTGTTGACATCTGTCATTTCTTGGGCTTCTCTTTTGTAAATTCTATTTACTACAAACTCCATTGTATCTGTACTTCTTCTCCTTCGAACTCCTCTTAAAGCATCAGGAAGTCCATCGGCTGATCTTGGTCTACCTCCTAATTTCATGAGATTTCCTTCAGAGTCATCAGCTATGCCACTCTTCCTCTTAACTGTGTTGTACCGGAATCTGGTATGTGGTGGTGGAGGAGGCTGAATGTTTGCATCATCATCATTCTTAATATGTGGCTTGGGTGAGGAAAGACTAGGTGTATTTGATGTAGTAGTAGAGATTTGAGCTTGTGGTGGAGGTACAACTTCATCACGATTTTCTGAGAATGCTCCGGCTGAGTCTGCTGGGTGACGGGGGTCTGGGAAAGCAGGAGGTACTCCATATTCTGAATGTGGCGCTGGAGGTGGTGCACCGTATTCTGGATGTGGAACCCCATATTCACCCCCTCCCAGGCTATTTCCACCTAGAAGAGGTACCCCATATTCTGAGCTAAGACCTCCATGACCTCCTCCACACTTAGGTTCTGGACAATTATATCTACATACTTGTATTACACATTGGAAATGAACATTCATTGAATCTGGGAATTTGAAAGCTTGGAAATATGCAAATGATACAACTGAAGCCGAAGGTCCAAAGTTCTTTATTTTTTGGAAACGACTCATAATTTTGGGTCTTACAACACATCCATACTGATCAACGAGTTGTATTGGGGCTCGTTTTCCATCGTGCGCCACACAATTTCGGACCAACATGTCGAATTTATTTTCGTCATCTTTTATAGCTAGTACCATCGTCATAGTTTGACCGATTTTCACAATTCCTGATACCTCAGAGGCCCACGGACCTTTGCCGACTTGAATTTGCATCCAACATTGCAAGTTGTCTCCGAGAAAGTTGGCAGTAACTGCATGCAGCATGTCAACTTGGAAGGGTCTGAATGTTACTGCTTTTTCATAGAAGTCATACCATGTACATCTCAATTTTCTGGCTTGATCCCAAACTTCCTGTACGTATGGGTCATATTGGATTATTATTGTATTTTCTACATAACTTCCGCTAGGCGCTGGACTTCCATATGCCGCCACATTATGGTTGGCAGAACTCGACATGCCGCAGCTATTCAGAAAGATTTCGAACGTAGCACTGAGGTGTCCTGTTCCTGGCTTGAGATGTACACAATGAGGATCACTATAGAAACCTTTCGAGAATATCATTCCGTAGAATGGTCTATCAAACTCAATGTTGACTCTCATGTGCGTCTTTTCACATTGCACTTGTAAATGTTTGATTTGTGGACTATCTGGTGATGCAAGAGGCCAGGCTTCGTCTGATCGAGAAACACTTTGCTGTGGAGGTTCAGCAGCCGCTGGGAATGTTCCTCCGCCACCACCCCGATGTTCCAGAGGAAGTGCAGAGGAGTCGACTAATGGAGCATCGCATCTTGCTTCCTAAAACAAAACATTAATATTAGTATATTATATAATATATTACGTCAATATTACCTACTTACCAATAAAGTTTGCGGGTATAACAAGATAATCTGTGTGTATTCAAATCTATAAAAAGGAGAAAAAAACCTGAATTGAAACTTTGTCCAATTAAGCTACCGGGCAACATGCCGAAGGCTTTGATATTGACAATGACAGCTTCATGTATAGATGTTATTCTGGGATACCTAGCATGGGTACCGCACGCTAGATACTTCTAAGTGTAGGTAGAGAAGAGCCTTATACAATGGTTAATTATAAAAATAACATAGATTTAATTTTAAATATTTCTTGAACATATTTCCCGATATCCCCGATTTTGTTTAGGAGAATTTTACAAATTTGCCAGAGGACGATCGGTCACCTTACATCGGTGTTCTAAAACTCTGCGCGTTCTGAAATTTAGCGCCCAGCACATATACCTAGACCGCGCGTTTGTAGTCCGAGGCCCGCCTTTTAAAGAACATAAAGGGTAATCTTCTGTCATACCTACGCTTATTCATTTAAGGATTGTACCTTAAAAGCGCTCTTTAATCTACAAAGATATGTTGACGACATAGCACTGCTCGCAGACTCCGAGATGGAGCTGAACGAAGCTTTAGGAAAAATGGAAAGTATACTGTTGTCAAAGTACAACATGAAAATAAATAAAGAAAAAACAAAATGTATGGTCGTTGGAAGAGAGGAAGCGACTGCGAACATTGCATTAAATGGAGTGAGCATCAAACAAGTAAGTGAATTCGTGTACCTGGGCAGCAGAATAAACCAGGATGGACGCTCCAAAGCAGAAATTGTAAGCAGAATAAACCAGGCAAGGATTGCCTTCAACAAAAAATCGAAGATATTGGAATCCCCAAATATCGACTTAAGCGTAAGGAAGAACCTTACTAAAGCCTTTGTATGGAGCATTCTGCTTTATGGTTGTGAGACATGGACCATCAGCAAGAGTGAAAGCGGACGGTTGGCGGCCTTTGAAATGTGGTGCTACAGACGCATGCTTAAGATCCATTGGTCGGAGCACGTCGAAAACGAAGAAGTATTAACCAGGGTAGGCGAAAAAAGGCAACTCCTTAAGAGAATCAGCCAACAACGAGCTAACTGGATTGGCCACAACATCAGGCACCCAGGACTACTCATCGCCATCGCGGAGGGTAAGACCGAGGGAACAAATGGCAGAGGCCGACCAAGAGACGCATATATGGACCAACTGAAGAGGGACATGAACTGTGGCTCATACGTAGAGCTTAAAAGACTGGCTGAGAATAGGGAGGAATGGAGAAGAAAAACCAAACTCGTTGCAGACCAATCCAATGGATTGTAACTAAATATATATATAATCTACAAAGGTATTAAATACCGCATTTAGTAGATAGGTACCTACTTACTATTATTTGGTAGATAGTTAGATACCCACAATGTTGAGGCTAATTAACAGGGAGGAGGATGATTTTATAATAATTGTTCTCTTTAGAAAACTCTACCGGTTCACAAATTTTTCTAATATTGAAACATTGTTTATTGATAAACATAACATGATTTATCTTTCAATGAAATTATTTCATATTATTTATTTTACGAGTGTGATTCAGTTAATCGTTGTGAAACAATAACTTTAGTTTGTATTGACAAGCAAGTTGATATTAAAGTTTTAAAAATCGTACAAGTTGTAAAAGAAGGGGTCAACTATTATAATATAATTATTATAGTAAAGTACATTCTTTCATAGCATTATATTGGGGGTTATTCTGAAAATACGACAGTATCGAATTGCATCTGATTCGATACTATCGGTTGCCATGCGACACCCATACGAGTATAATATTTCAATACATTCTCATTCGACTGTCGTTTAAAAAGTTGGATGGAACGCAATACTATCGTTTGCAAGCAACCGGTTGAATGTTCAGAATAACCCCCATTATCTGAATTGATGTGCTAATTAACCGCGTGTGATAAACATGCAGGTATCCTCTCCGTGTAATAAATAAGTTGAAAATCAGTGTAAATGAAATAATACCTCATTGCTAAATTAAAGATGTTGAATGTTTTATAATATGAATGTCATTCGAAAACTAGTAAACCTATACTCTTTTCTGAATAATCCACAAAGATGAGTCTGAATTTGTTATTCACCTAAACACTCTGAAATATAAAGCTTGGAAAGAAAGGATTTGAACCAAGAATCTACCAATTGAAAATCTGACACATAATAAATTATTCACCCGGTACGAGTGATTTGTGACACTCTCATTGAGCTAGGAAGATTATTTTCGTATTCATATACAATAGTCACATAGGTAGATGTTTTTCTATTTATGTTATAATATTTAGAGATTTGCTTTTATTTGAATGCGAATAAGGCAACGAATAAGTACTTTTATCTAACTAACGATGAATCCAGCGAAAATTAAAGAATTAATTTTTTGAAATTGGAGGCAATAACACTTTTTTCTGTTTCCTATTATAATAGAAGTGTTTTGTCTGGTAAATATGTCTATAACGGATATACAGACAAATATATACATATATGTAAATGCCCTAGAATATTTATGCGGGGATTGTCGCTTTGTGTCGGTCTGTGTTTTCGAGTGTCTGTAATAGGCAGGCATTCGTAAAATATTACCTAGAAAACATTTAAAATCTTCAATTTAGCACACGCTACCCATCCTGAATGACTTCCGAGTATTTTTACATGACTTCGAGAGAGTCATGCATGTTCAAACATATTTGATATCAATAAAACACTGTTTACTTATCACTATTGATTTGATAATACTCGAGTACTTTCGTCAAGTTAGCTTGACATTTTCAAGAGAACTAATACAAGATTTTTTTTCCTTAAAGTCACGTGCAACAACATTTTTTTATGTAGGTATTATTATATTTACTTGTACTCGAGTATTATTAAATCAATAGTAAAAAGTAAACGGCGTGTATTATTGATATCAAATATGTTTAGAATGTCTTTTCACAATGTGATCACACAAACACTAGATCATATATTATTATGTTCATTATAATATAGTATGAACTCCATTTGCGATGAAGTACCTAGTTTAAGAAGTCGTAGAAGAGCCCACTACATAACTTTACATTTTGCATTTTGCTATATGGGTGCGAGACGTGGACCATCAGCAAGAGTGAAAGCGGACGGTTAGCGGCATTTGAAATGTGAAGATTCATTGGTCGGAACACGTCGAAAACGAAGAAGTGTTAACCAGAGTTGGCGAAAAAAGGCCACTCCTCAAAAAAATCTGCCAACAACGAGCTAACTGGATTGGCCACAACATCAGGCACCCAGGACTGCTCATCGCAATCGCAGAGGGCAGGACCGAAGGCACAAATGGCAGAGGCCGACCGAGAGACGCCTATATGGACCAACTGAAGAGGGACATGAGCTGTAGCTCATACATGGAGTTGAAGAGACTGGCTGAGAATAGGGAGGAGTGGAGAAGAAAGTCCCAACTAGTTGCAGACCAATCCAATGGATTGTAACTCATTATATATAAAAATAAACATCGATTGTTTAGGTTGTAGATTTCCATAACTTTAAAAATTGGGTTAGTTGGAAGAAATCGCGCCTCTGCAAAAAACTCGCCCTCTGTAGGTACATATTATATTGACTGTAATAACTAATAATAATCTTCATTGCACAAAATAAGTACACAAAGAAGAAGAAAAAACATGTTATCATAACAATAGAATACATAATTTTGTGCAATTGGCGAATTTTATTTAATTTTATGTGTAAAATTGCTTGTAATCAATGTACATTAAAGAATAAAGAAATAAATTCACTTGACAGGTAGATAGGTAGATACATTGTTCACCGCTGCAAAACACCGGTTATAGAGTACATTGACCTAGTTAGGTTATTATCGCATCCGGATACAGAGTTTCACTTTCTTTGCGTCCTGTTAATATATATTTACATGTATTATTTCATTCGTGTACTTACCTATATTCATTCATTCGTTAAATGAACTTACACTGTTAAATGTTGTATTCTCTAAATTATTATTTGAGTTATTTGGAAGAGATCGCGCCTTTGCGATAAACTCTCCCTCTGTATATTGATTATATCTAATTTAAATGCATTTTACTTGTATTGTGATCAATGTACAGTAAAGAATGAATAAATAAATAAATATTTATTTTATTTTAATAAAAAAGATATATCTGAGTTTACTATAAACCCAAATATAACCTTATACACCTTTCACACTAAGCTAAAAGCTTGTGCCGTGAAAGGGGAGTTTGCCGGCACCTGGGATCGAACCATGGACCCCTTGTTCTGGAAGCCGAGACTCTACCTCCAGGCTACCGACGAATTTATCTATGTATATTTATGTGTGGAGTTTCTGGCACTGAATAGGCATTCTAGCATTTTCCAAAAGTTTTCGAGTGTTCCTTAAAAGACATGTAGGCCTAGTCAATGTTCGTAGCTAAAATACACAAGTAGCTGAATGAAGGAGACCCACCGACCACCCGGATAGCGCAGAAGTCTGAGGGACTTCTATTTATCCGAATTCTACACTACACAAATCTTGTCCACACCGGAGGCGCCATAGTAGGCAGCCTGAGGGGCTGGCCGGCCAAAAACCGACAAACCACCATAACTTCCATGTGTGGAATCTTTTGACTACACTCCTTCGATGTCCCTCTAGCTGAGAGAAGCAAATACATTTACAATATAAAACCAACAATAGTTATATTTACAAAGCATTTCCTTAACCTAGAAAACAAATCAATACACAAGTAGCTAAGAAAATTGACACGTTCTCGCAACGTCGTCTATATTCGAACGAAAACGAAATGAAAACGTAACGCTTAAATGTGTTTTGACTACGGGCCATGGTATTCATAAAAAAATCATGTATGAGACATCATCATTCTGATATCTTTACTTTAGCGACGAATTGTGCCACCTTTTTTTTATTGTTTTACGGACATAAAGAGGAAAACTTGTACGTTTATCACATATGTAGTTACTTCACTGGTTGCCCCACTTGTGGGAGATAGCGTGTATAGATATATTTTTATTTTATTTTATTTTTTCTTTATTATATTATGTGAATAAACAGATAGACCGCATTGGCGAAAAGCGATTGTAGTACAATCATAGTAGATAGTGATGTACTTTGATAAATTTATGTGTACGACTCTATTTAAATGACTGTACTTATTACATTATCTATACTCATATTATAAAGAGGAAAGATTTGATTGTTTGTATTGAATAGGCTCCGAAACTACTAAACCGATTTGATAAATTCTTTCACTGTTGGGAAGCTACACTTTCCCCGGGTAACATAGACTATATTATATTTTCAAAAAAATTAGGGATCCTTGCTAAAACTATTTTTTATTAATACCTGTCTACCCGCGCGAAGCCGGTGCGGACCGCTAGTTTTATATGAAGTAAGAAAAATACAAAAATACCTTAAATAAGAAATATAATTATAAACTAAATAGCAGTGACTACCTGGATGTCCACAATTGCCAGGGACCTGAGGGAGGCAGACTTGCGTTCGGAGGATGCAGGGGACCGGAAAACTTGGAAGATGAGGACTAGGAGAGCCGACCCCAAATAAATGGTATAAAGGCGAAGGCAAAGAAGGAGAAGAAAGTAAATGGCGGTTATTCGTAAAAATATGCCTTGTAAGACATTTAACATCTTCAATTCAGCGAAGATGTATGCCACTCATTCTGAATGTGTAAACTTTTATCGGCATGAAGAAGACGACTTCCATGTTTGTAACAAACACAAATACAGTCCACTGTCTACCCAACTTATAGAAAATGGATTGATGCTATGAATGAATAAAAAGAAAAATATCGTAACATAGATTATTAAATGTGGCAAATTGAAATGTCAATTCAAAAAAGGCGACATAGATAATGTAAGACGAAATAATGTATATAATCAGTGGCGTATCTATATAGAGCGTCAGGGCTGGTTGTGAAACATCACGTGTTAGTAACATTTATACTAGTTATTATTTAGGGTGTTCCATAAGTTATGACACAGTTTTAACCTTTACTAACTTTTCAAAGCTGTAATTTTCCATAATATTTATTTGAGAAATCGTCGATAAAAGCTTAGAAAATTTGCTATTGTAAAATCAGTACTTTATAATGCATAAAAATCGTTCAGATTTACTTTGAAAATCGGTAGTCAATACTTAGAATACAGCGAGTATGTCATGAAAGAGAGAATCGAAGAAAATCCAGAAATATAAAAATTATAAAATGCTCTATTCCACGTGTTTTCCCTAGTATTAAAAAGGAAATTTCGAGTATTTAGCGAGTCATGACCTACCATTACGATTCAATAGCGAGCGTCTTCTGGCAACAGTATATGTACAGAACGTCTTCAGCTAACACACAGTAGGTATGTAGGTACCTGGTACCCATTATTTCTCTCAATCATTCTCATTTTATGGTGCTCGTTGTCAGAACAAGTTTCTTTCTTCGCACAGAGTTTCAAAATCGTTCAATGTTTTAAAATCCTCAGTTAAGGAAAAAATGTTATCTTCTATCTCAGTATCCCCCCTCCCCCCCCCACTTTGAATCAATAAGCCCTACTGCGAGTGGGGTTTGAGTTATTATTCCAAATTATGTTTTTTTGGAATGTTTTATTGATATTATAATAAATGAATTGGTATATTTGTTTTAATAGGGGATATGTCAATGCGACGTGATTAGATGGCAGAAATCACTTCATAGTCAATGTGGTTTGGAGGCTTTCATGGCGATCTTCACTTCATAGTGATAATCTTGCCACCGCATATTGTCCTAGTATTTTGCATTTTATATTATTTTGTCATCACTGTTTTACACTGATGATTTGCAAAAACAATAAAATATTTCATGTTTCAGGTACGAAATAAAATATTTCATGTTTCAGGTAGGTACGTTAAAAAAAATTCTTCATAAGTATGATTTTAAACATATCTAGTTATTATTAGATATTAATTTTTTTAGGCTCAGGTAATTTTTAATAAGAATCGTGATAATATTATTCTAAATATTCTTAATCTACACATGAAATTTGATTTTCAAACCTCTATTTCATAATTATGTGGCCAAAGTCAACAATTCGTTAGAAAATGGAGGTTGATGAAATTGAAATAAAAAACAAAACAAACCTATTTTCAAGTTATTTGTTGTATTAATTCATAGCTAATACGTATTTGTAGAAAATAAATTGAGTTTAACTAAATTTATGAAAATACTTTTTCAGTGACTATTCAATTAAGTACCTACGTTGAAATTGAGCAATATATTCTTATCCATCCATAAACATAATTATATTTTCGAATATTTTGCACGAATAAATCAATATTCCATTATACACCGAGTAGATGAACTACAGCAAAAATACTATTAATTTTCGACAAAGAAATCATTGATGACTCAAAATGAAAGATCTCGTCAGGCTAAGGAAATTATTTTTTTTATGAAGAGGAAATATATTATTTTTATGAAGAATCTTGAAGAAATATTTTCAGACGTAAAGGTGGTCGTACTACAAATTAAACTAAATTTTATAATAAAACTTTAAGATTTAAGTATTTTAGGAGCTTTAGTCTTAGGTACATTTTTTCTTACAATATATGATTTTTTTATGATTTCATAGAGATATTTCATTTTGTTAAACTTTTATATTTATAGTAATGTTATTGATCTGAATAAATAGAATTAATAATTTTTGTTATTATTTCTTGTCCTTATGTATTGATATTTTATTAATTATTAACTGTAGGTACATTGATTACAAACAATTACATTCAATCAAGATACAACCAATATGCAGAGGGCGAATTTATCGCAAAGGCGCGATCTCTTCCAACTAACCCAATATATAAATATAATATTTAATAATATTATTCACGGTGGCAAAGGCAGTACGATTATTTAATAGTTATTGCCCCGAATATTGACATATTTAATGCAACGTGCGCTGAATTTGTGAGGAAGGTGGAAACACTGTTATGAATGTTTGTTTTCTCTGGGATCGCATTGGCTAAAAGCTGTAATGGTTTCAGTAGAGAATGATAATATATTTTCACATTATTAATATACCTTAGAAAACTAATAATGTATTGTATTATGCACATATACCCTTGTTACTTCTATCTTTCAATACTGTCACAGCGTTTTTTCCCGTAAATGGGGTAGCCACTGGACTAACTTTGTGTAATGATCATACAGGTCGTCCTCATTGTGACATTAAACATTCAGTATGGATGGCATACCTCATCGCTAAGTAAAGGATGTCAAAATGACTTCCAGGTATGTGATGGTATACAAATGTGTAAAGTAATATCATCAAATAATTTTTTTTATTATTTTTTTTGTTAATACTTAAAATTTTGTTATAGGTAATAATTTGTAAATAGCTCTTTTGCATCAAGGTATATGGACACTTGCGGGTATATTGGAAATAATAAAGCATTTTTAAGATGGTATTTGACGATTTGCCTCCCTTTTAATATGCAAGGTGGTCTTTTAGAAATTGGATAAAAAAAATAATGGAATAAAGTTTTTTAATCTGATGATAAATTATCATTAGTTTAAAATACTCTTATTTTGATTCGGGATCATTAGTGCATATTTTATTTAAAATACAATAAATGGCACACTTTTTTTATACAATACAACAAGTTTACTACAATTGTGTATTCAAAACATGAATAGGTACACACTATAGGGATGAAAAAACATATCTAATATTTCAATCTATGAATTAAATAATAACAATAATCAAAATAACATTAATTACTTTATTTGGCTAGTTATAACTCCACCAAACGAGTGCTTACAATACTTACACACATAACAACAATTTTGCATAATCATTTATATTATGGGTAGTCTAGAAGATTTGTAAATTTTGTATTTTGACGCGACCATTCACTTTGCGGTAAATATTTTTTTATCAATTTCACTTACTTTTTAACATTCATAGTTGATTTTTCATAAAGTTGTGGGGACGTTATTAAAATAAATTGTTATAAAAGGTATTTTTTATATACCTGCCTTTTACTGGACACTTGAAAATTTACATAAAAGACTGTGACACTATTCTTTACCGGAGTGCGATACCTATTTCAATATCATTCTATATTAGCAACAAACAAATTTTAGAAATTTTCACGAATGCCTTCCCCCTATAGGACCCTCAAAAACTTACATAAGAGAGTGGGACACTAATTCTTTATCCCAATATTTTTTTTTTAATTTAAAAATAATCTAATTATTTATTTAAAACACATTTTTTGCCGAGGCTCAGTAAAAATAATTTATAATGAAAAAATATATTTTACACCCTTCTATTTCTGTATTGAAAATATTTTTAAAAATATGTATAAATTGTAATATCACTCACCTGTAAACATAGTATTGCTAACGCCAAAAATAAATATCTCGTCCGCTTCATCGTATGTTTGAAATCGTTATCTTGTCGTCTTGATTTCTGTAAAGAATAACGAAACCAAATCTAAAAAAAAACAAACAAAACAAAATTTCACAAAAAAAAAAAAAAAGAAATTGTCAAGAATCTCTTTTTCACACAACATACACACAACTCAAATCAGCTGTTTACAAAAATATTACTTATTAAAAGTCTACATTTAAATTTTGTATTTTTATTTAATATTTTGTTATACTGATATAAACACATTTATGTATTGTTTAATATATTTATTATGCTTATTTACTTATCGCGTTACACTACATATAATTGGCACGATGGAAGATGTACGCGTTCGCGAA
This sequence comes from Athripsodes cinereus, assembly GCA_947579605.1. NCBI lineage: Eukaryota > Metazoa > Arthropoda > Insecta > Trichoptera > Leptoceridae > Athripsodes > Athripsodes cinereus. Next base: position 20,166,390 of record OX388311.1, read on the forward strand.
GAATGTATGTATTTACTACAACATCGCGCATATGGTGTTTATGGTGTCGACGCGCGCAACTCACACACGCTTCTATCTAACTGAACGAAGATATCACTTCTTACTCCGTCTGACCTACTGACATAGTATACCATGAGTGAAAATATACTTATTTGATTAACCATCTATCTATCTATCTCTCTTTTACCCTTCTTCTTAATGCATTTATTATAATGTATTCATAATCCACATATACATACACACTGTGTCCATTAATAATTGAAAGCACGTGTGTATATTTTTTTTATAAATTTGCTAAAGTCTCTAAATTAAACCCTCCACAACCTGGTTGTAGGTATACCATGAAAGAGACTCGAGGGCAGCGGAACATAATCCAGCACAGGTATAGGATAGAGATACTTGGACCAGGAGGGCCGACCCCAGATGATGGGAATGTATGTAAGGCCAGGAGAAAGAAATGTAGTAGGAAAACCCCGAACCTCTAAATATTTTATTCACACCAAGAGGACAAATTGAATGTGTATTACATGGAGTTAGTCTAATGGCTACCCCGCTTGTGGGATATACCGTGATAGTATAGATAGATGGATAGTAAAAAAAAAATCAATACCTACTTTCATAAAAAAAATTCCTCGCCTATTGAGTAAATTTCATAATGGAATTCTACTACCTATAAACACGGAGACAGTGAAGATTTCATTTCTGGTTTCCTACAAGAGGTATAACCAGTGGTCTTCATAGATTTTTATATAATACCTAGATGGAGTACTCGTATGTATTTTCATTGTAATAAAGTGAGGCACCATTTTTCGGCACTTTTGACAGAACGGTTGGCGAAAAAAGGGCGGTAAATCGCTAAAAACGTCGACAAGAACTTCAAAAAATGTCCAATTACGTTTATATAAATGTAAGAATGACACATTTTTATAAAAATGCGAGAAATAGTCCATAAAATGTAGAAAACACCACACGCTTTCACCAACCGTTCTGTCAAAAATTCATAGATTTTTTGCCTCACTTTTGTAAACGAGTCAGGGTTCTAGATTTTGTATGAAATTCTGTGGTGGTCTTACTGCTTGTATGTTAGGCTTTTCATAAGGCGGTAACATAAGGTTGTTCTCCATGTCTCATATAAATGAGTATAATTGAGTATAGTTATGCTAATAATAGTAAGCATATTATTTTCAGGTAACATGAATGCATTTAAAAAAAGCGACTATATATTTCCAACATGTGTACAAGTTTGATCCAATAAATGGGTGATTATGGGTGTAAAGTAAATATGGTGGGGATGAACCAACCAATGTACCAACTGTAGCGTAAATACGTTTTTTTGTGCATACATTCATTTCGGTAGGCATCCAAAAGTTTTTTTTTGATAGATGGCGATAACTACTCTTCGAGCGAAGTCGATAATCAGGTTCAATATGCAGAGGACTGTCATATTGCCATCCATCAGGACAGCAGAATAGGTTTTTATTATAATAGTTGTGTCAATGCTAAGATTGACTGAAATACTTACATGGAGCATTGTAAGAGAATTAACTCATTAGTACCTACCTACTGAAGTTCAATAATTTATTTGATATTTTCACTGAATTCAATAATTTATTTAACAGAGACACACACACACACACACACACACACACAAACAAACATTCATAAAAAGAAGAAAAAAAGACACATTGATCTGGTCAAGCCATCCCCCCCAATTCAACGTGTCTACAGCATGCACGTTGAAACAAAATTATCCAAAAAAGTAAATATTAGGGTAAAAATTACCTGATTCATGTTAATTGTGTTTACATTATGTTTATTGTTTTATTTATTTTAAATATTTTCCATCAAGTGAACTCTTTTACAAATTTAAAAAGTATTTTAGATGCTGTGATAAATAAAATATATGAATTTTAAATATTTTATTTTGCAGAAAGTTTATTTTATTGAGTAAAATAAAATGAACTTGAATTACTTAGTATTATCATTCATCAATATTTTATTTCAAAATCTGTCAACTATAAGTGACAATAGTTTCATATTTCGATGGTTTAAAGCACAAAAGACACATGTCCACTATTTAGGTAAAATGAGTTAATATATGTACAAGATCGGTTGCAACGTCGTCTATGTCCTGATTAATAATTACCAATAATACTTATATCATTATCGAAATATTTAACAAAAATCAGATGGCAAAAGTCTTAAATTATCATTTTTTTGTGCACATATGTAACATGTTACATAAGATATTTGAGAATGTATTAATATCGACATAATTGATTCTTAAAAAGCACATGTCCACCAAGGACATCTGAATTAATTAAAAATTAGTTAATTAATTTTGAATCTCAAACTTTCAAACGCTGTTTTCTCTAAACTGTCAAATGTGGACATGTTTCTTCTGTGCTTTAAACCATCGTTAACATTATATTTATGTACATAAACATCACTGTAATCATCTATCACGGCATATTTTACAAATGGGGCAGCCTGCAGACTCTCCATACCAATAAAAATATGACAAATTTAGGATGAGTGGTAATATTTATCAGTGAATTAAATAATATGTTAAATGTCGTATTTGTGATATTTTTACTAACACCAGTCTGTTACGGGACACTTGAAAACTTACAGAAAAAAGTGGGAGACTTATTCTTTACGCGATTTAATATATAATTTATATAATATTATATACATATACTTTTCAATAATTATTTAGAGATTAATTAAAAAGAGGTATTATATGAAAGTAGATTACACTCGTAGGTTGGTCATTAGGTAAACGAAACTAACGTTTATTTCAATATACCTAATATAATAATTATATTAGTCTTGGGTTTGATATAGAAAGTGGGTGCTATATGGCCTCAGGATGGAAATAATAATATAAGCATGTCACAGCGCAATGAAGACATGTCATCCAATAACCATATTTCTATTTAACATAATCTTATCAGTAATGTTGTGGATACTTATTATAGTGGCTACTAAATAAAAAGACTTGATCACGTAAAGTTGAGTTCTACGTGTATTTAATTTATCATTATTTAGCTAAATACGTACCTACATATGTAACTGTGAGTGCGTTAGATATTGCACTTGAAGCAAATGGTTTAAAGTTGGAATATTTAATTTAATTATGGAGTCTGTGTGGAAATGCAAGAGTGATAATGTTTAGAATATAAAGGCTGTGGGTACATTCTTCCTTTACTTCCTCGTGTAAGTATAGAAGGTACATAGAGAAGTTGTAGGTAGTTGTGTGTAGGTGTAGTTCTCGTTATAATCCATCACAACTTAATTACGTGTTAATGTCTGCCAACTCCCATCGTAGTAATAATATCATTCTATCATCATGGTGATGGAAAACTTGCTGACCTCCTAAGTTAGCCATTAGCAAAGTAGTGCGACCGATGAAAAATTATTATTGAAAATGTCACTAACAAGGTTACTAGTGCAATAGAAAGATTTTCAAGGAGAAAAGTTACTAATGCTAAGTATTTCAAACTTCGAAAAATAAAACAGGTGTTTTATTCTACTAAAGATTTTATTTTGTGAGAGAGACGTCTTTCGTCTTATGAGGACATTGTCAATCTCCTCGACTTGACGATGACCTCGACTCGATTGACAATGTCCTCATAAGACGAAAGACGTCTCTCTCACAAAATAAAATCTTTAGTAGAATAAAACACCTGTTTTATTTTTCGATATGGAATTCTACTACCTAAACACCGACACAATGAATATTTCAAACTTATTGCATTTGAGCAGATTATAAATGGATTAGCATTATAGCTTCATCCAATGAGAGTCGAGACGGTCCTGTCTCCCATTTCAATTAAAATATCTCTTGACTGGTAACATTACCCAGACAACGTATCTAAATTGACAATATTTTCTTTTGACAATTTATTTTTAGTCCTAGGTATACATATTTTAATTTTTATTGGTAAATCACACTCATTTGTTATAAATTTTTTTGTTTGTCTAATAATGTTAATCATCTTAAATTCAATTTATCTTTTGTACCTGCATGTGAAATATGTTTCAGATTATATATATCTTTTTTTTCATTAATTTATTTGCATGAAACTGTAACTGCATATTAATAACTTCGTCTGTCAAATTGTTTTAATTGTTGTTTTTATTTTATTGTTCAACATGTAAAAGGCTTTGCCGTGTAAAGAAGTTAAATAAAAATAAATAAATTAAACGAACCCTTATGTTAATAACTCATGAGTGATATACTATGTCAGCATTATAACTGCATATTATATTGAACCTTTATCATTTATAAAAAATTTAAAACGTCCTTAATGCGTCTATCTCTAGTATTGTATTTGTTGTGTTGGAAAGGAGTAAAAATAAGTAAAATGATAGGTAGGTGATATCCACTTAGATATTTGGACATGTACAAAGAACTGTGAAGTTTGATATCCCTTTCCTCATCACAAACCAAGCGTGAACATGTGAAAGGGTTGCGTAATTGGGTCAGGAGAAAGAAGGAAAGGAAAGCCATGTAAGTGCGAATTATTGTGGTTAAAGTATATCAAATTACAGGAGAAAGCTGTATGTCCTTGAAAAATAAGCTATAAATAAAAATTGATAAATATTTTATCGAGGTAAGTAGGTACTATGGTCGAACTTCGTTAATGTGAGAAAAAAATTGTGTGGAGAATAGAAATTCGTTTAGTAATTTTATACCCAGAGCATGTTCTTAGATTAGTCAAAAATATTTAACTCACAAGAAAACAAAAGATTGATTGGCGTAACATGTTCTTAAATGCAGGTTACATAAAATTAAGCATAGGGTGGAAAATTAACAAATGTCCCGGATGATATCATCAAGGACAGAACGCGGGTGAGGTGAGGAGAGAACTTTCTTTCTACAGAGGCCTATAACGGGGTTATGTGTAACAACTTCGCGTTGATTGAGTTGCCTTTTTCCAAGACATTTAAAAGGAAGGGTGTATTATGGATGAGGGTCGTCGGATTCGTCGGAGTAATATATAACTCATTTTGGGCAGGTTTAAGTGGACATTATAAAAATATGATGCCTTTATTTATATAAAATTTATGAACAATATTAATGAAAATATTACAATATGATATGAATGTATGTATGCAGAGTAAAGAAATGGAGAAAGTGGGCCACCCACGTATGATTATGAACTGATATTACACAAACTGTCATCTATGGCTACTGTATTTCGTTACGCCAAGCTAATAAACATTATGCAGGTAATATAATATGGAAATATTATAACAAGTAAATTTATTCGTTTCGTGATACAGTAGTTGGTAGACTTATGATGAAGTCGTGGACAATCAAAGGGGGAGGTTTGAAAATCTATCGACTTATTATCTTTTGTGGAGAGCAATGCACATTTTAATATTATGTTCATTATAAAGTTTATGGTATAGTTACGTATTTTTATTATTTATTTATTTTATCCTTCAAAGTATCACAAAAATATCAGTTAGGTATACAATTCAATGTACAGAGGGCGAGATTATAGCTACAATGCGATGTCTTCCGGATATTAAAATTAAAGAAACATACAATCATATATTTTATCAGAAATAGTAGAAATCAAAACAAGACATATACACACATTTAGACCATAAACAAGGAGAACGCATACTGTAAAGTTATGCGTATAAAAAAAATATCTACATAATTATCATAATATTTATCGTTTAAGAGTTATCAAATAAAGAAAAGAGAATGGAGGTATTATAGTGTATCTACGGTAAAGCGATAAATATCAAAGAAGAATTTGAAAATAAAAACAAGTGTTTTATAAAAAATAATCATATCTTTAACGAAAAAATAAAACAGGTGTTTTATTCTACTAAAGATTTAATTTGTGAGAGAGACGTCTTTCGTCTTATGAGGACATTGTCAATCTGATTTTAAAAATACAATACTATACTATAATACTATACTATAATCTCTTATCATTGTTATTGTAAATATTTTTATATATATGAATAATGTTGTATTTTTAAAATCAGATTGACAATGTCCTCATAAGACGAAAGACGTCTCTCTCACAAATTAAATCTTAAGTAGAATAAAACACCTGTTTTATTTTTTCGATATGGAATTCTACTACCTAAACACCGACACAGTGAAGAAATCATATCTTTCACACGTTTGTATACACGAATAACTCTTTGCACTAAAAATAAAGATGTTGACGAAAAGTGCAAGCCCGAGAAAAGTGCCAGGCTGAGCTTGAGAAAAGAAAAAACAAAGTGAATTCTGAAGGAGTCTTCTTACAGATAGCTTTGTATATCATTCATTTACACTGTACAGACTACACAACATGTAGAACAAGAAATACGCCGCAATGTTATTACATAATATTTTATTACTCCATTAGTCACGAATCTGTTTTCGAGGATATCCGCTCACATCATCAAGCAATTTGTGTAAAGCTTAAGCTTTTCTGATCTGTGCTTCATACGAGAATTTTATTGCAACCATTCAAGTCATTATTTGTATTCTATACACAAGAGCGACTCTCAAAATATATATGTTTTTTCTACACACAGGAGGTGAATTTTTATTCCTTGCTGCTCTTGGTGAGTATATAACATGTGCACTTGCTTGTTGGGTTGAAATATATTTTGTAATTATATGTAGGTGTTGATTTAATAATCAACGGGTATTTTGGTCCAATAAATTAAAGCCACGATTGGATTATCACAAAATTTATTATTTGGAAGGAACAAGCACACAGTAGAGTTTACAACATCTTAAGCGGATATGACCAAAGAGGAAGAAAGCTAATATGGCCGCCCCTTTTATACCTTTTTAGACGCGAGTGTTGCCCGACTGAGAAACCAGTGCGTACAGCACCCACGTCTATGGTAAATTATTAAATTTAACAGTAGGCACGGATAAATTTTGTAATAGTTTAAGTCCTTAGTACGTATTCGTACGTAACTGTAAGATAGATTTAAGAAAAGTTATATATATTTCTAGACGTAAGTTTCAAAAACCATGTATTATGTGGTGTAAATATATGTGTCATCCTCGGTGTGAGATTTTACATCAAGAGTACATCAAGGGACCATTTCAATTATAGAGGGAATCCCATAAGGACAACTTCGAGCCCACTTTTTGATAAAAAAAAGAAATCTTTTGCTCTAGATTGATTGAATAACATGATGTTCTTGAAACATCCAGGGGTAAGTGGTGGAAACCACTCCCTTAATGTAATGTCAAATTATATAAGAATTGTATGTATGCTTTTTAACGTTATATATTATACTTATGGTCACCATAATCTAAATCTTATAAAGTGAGATGGATAGTAAGTAATTAGCTATTATGTACATGGTGTGAGTACTTTCCAGTCTTTGTGACTTGTAGTTATAAAATATATAACTACCAACACTTCATCCGGTCTCTAATTAGTCAATTTGAGAGCGACATTATTGATGTAGGAAATTATAATCTTTTAATGTATATAATATACCAAATACATGTATATATATATGCACTTTGTTATAGATATAATAAATAACTTTTATTAACAATAGACAGATGGAAATTTGTTAAATTTTTTGACTACTTAAGCTTCGATTAAATTTGAAAATTTCTGGGTAAATAAGATGTATGTAACTATGTATTGGTAAACCATATTTAAATCTCAATATATCTATAGTAGTATGACGTATCCCACAAGTGGGGTAGCCAGCGGTTGTCCAAATTAATCATTCAGAATGGGTCGGATACCTTATCGTTGAATTGAAGATTTCAAACGTTTAATTCATTCGAAAATGTACAGAAAAGGCATTTGAAAATGTACAGAAAAGGCATTTGAAAATGTACAGAAAAGGCATTTGAAAATTTACAGAAAAGGCATTTGAAAATTTACAGAAAAGGCATTTGAAAATTTACAGAAAAGGCATTTGAAAATTTACAGAAAAGGCATTTGAAAATTTACAGAAAAGACATTTGATAATTTACAGAAAAGGCATTTGAAAATTTACAGAAAAGGCATTTGAAAATTTACAGAAAAGGCATTTGAAAATTTACAGAAAAGGCATTTGAAAATTTACAGAAAAGGCATTTGAAAATGTACAGAAAAGGCATTTGAAAATTTACAGAAAAGAGTAGGATACTTTATCTTTTATTGAGAAGTTAGAATAATATATTGGTAAAAAAAGCAGCTTTTGTTTTCAATCTCACAATAATTCTGTTGTAAGGTAAAACCAGGAAGGTTTTTCTGGACATAATACTCATTTTAAAGGAATGTAATAGAAGGTTACATTTGGTATTTTTGTTGTTATGTACCAATACATTGAATGCTTCACGTTGTTGAGGATATAATGTTGTATATAAGACTTGTTATGTACAAAACTTAATATAATTGTTTTATATCTTTCAATGGTTAGTAATAAATAAACAGTTCTTCATGTCCTCTGCATTCATTAAAATATTCAGGTGATAAATTTACTCGTATAATGTAGGTATGTTATATTATGTATGTGCACGTTGTATGAAGATTTAGCGAGTACTTACACTTGCTCAGCGAACAGTGTGTTGATACATACTGCAGCAGAAACATAATATTTAGAAAGTAGACCAGTAGGTAGATCCAATATAGTAATAATACATAATATAACTCTTCAGAATAGAAGACAGGTTCCATATTGATATACATACATACATATATAACTAAATATATTATAATAACACACTCTCGCAATCCTAAGTACTTTACATACCTACATAGTACAATATTGTTAATAATATTATATGTATTATATTGTCAACAAGATATTACTGTTGATTTTGTTTAGGTGTATTATCTTGTACACCACTGAATGTATTATTTTTATGACATATAGATGACGACATGTATGTTGATTACATGCAGCAAGCCCAATGACTACCACACATTTGAGAGATTATGTTATGGCAGAGATAGATTTATTTTATTATGATGAAATTAATTTTCGTAATGTGCGAAAAATATTTTATTTTAATGTTATATTTATCTTTGCAGTCATAAAGTAAAATACACTGGTTGATGAGAGAAATGATATAGCATTACTTTAAAAATAATTAGAATGGAAAACATATTTTATTTTATCTAAATATAAAATGTGAAGAAATTCCTTAAAAGAAGACAAGAACGAGGTCTCATAAAAAATCCTAGCTTAGATAGGAAACTCAGAAGACATGGTACAATTTGAAATATTTAGTTAAGATAGGTCTATAAACAACGAAAGACAAAATTCAATGACAGAAACATCTGAATGTGGTTAATAGAAATAACGAGCTTTCAAACATCGAGTTCTAAAGACAAATAAAATAAATAAGATGCGCATAATATAATGTTTATAACATTCCACAAGTTAATGAACTGGGAGTTTTGTTTAAAACCTATTTGGTACCTATCTAAGTTACATGTTGAAAGTTTAAGTTTCATTTATAAAGTGTGTGCTGTAGACTCTGGGGAATAGGCTTAATTTCATGAAAAGATAAATATAAATAAATTTATTTCCGTAAAAATTTTGGACTGGGACAAAACTAGACTCAACTCATTAAATAATTAAAATAGATACTAGATGCATCAGTTTAACCAAAATGTATTAATGAGAGGACATCTTGCATATTTATTACATGCAGTTTTTCTGTTATTAGTTCCTTCAATTATGGGAAGCGCCGTATAAAAGAACGCAAAAAGAATAAATGCAGTAGTAGGTGGATCATTCAGTTGATTTTTTTGTTTTTGTGATTTGAATTTTCAATCACGTTTGTATTTTTTTATTTTTTTTTGTAGGTACATTGACAAATAAATAAATTACTGCAAATAAGCAATAATAGATACCTACATCAAGTTATGCTCGTAATACGAGTTGCAACTCAATCACATAGTTGTAAATATGTAACATTGCACATTAGGTCTAATGGATCACAGAGATTCTTAGAATATGTGTAATTATTAGTAACACATCGTGTATACCTACTAAGTGTACGAGTATCTATGATATGTCTTGCTCCACCACGTCGAAAGCTTGACTAGAAAAGTTGAAGAAAAAAACAACAACAACATTATCTGATTGCGAAAAGAAACTGCTAGACGATTTATTCCATCGATATAATATTATGCGTGAGGGTATAGATAGATAGACAGATACTACATATGTATATACAGTAAAGAACAAAACTTGTATTAAAACAGCGACGATTATGGTACAATAATATATTATATTTCAATTGTGAGTTACCCATATTATAAGAAAATATTGATTGAAATTATATCAAAGAAAGTTACATGGAAACAGTTGGTGCGACGGCTATCAATGAATGGTATTTCAGGCTCGTTTATTTTCTCTAATCTAATAGGTATAATATTATGTATGTTTTCTAGAGGTATTTGTGTATGTAAAAAGTGTATTGCTTTTATTAATGAAATTCTCTATTCAAATATATACATATATGGTAGCAGACACTCAGCAACAAACCATGTGTTCAGAATGAGAGACACACCTTGTTGCTGCATTTAAGATGTAAAATACCTAGTCCGTTGAGACAATTAAATTTTTCAGTTCTGCAATGAGATTTGCCACTCATTCTGAATGTCTTTATTTTATTTTTTAAATTACGAAGAAGAGCGTGAGATGTGTTTTATCGATCTCTACGACAATGAGATTGTTCACTTTTTCATAATACACAGTTCCTATGACAATGAAATCAGGATGTCAGGAATGTTTTTGAAGAGGTGGATCGATTGGTAAAAGAGACGCTCTGAGTAAGCAAAGGAATTTAAAACTAGTAAGCAAATAAAAAAATTATTTACACATTGATGATACATACACGTATAAATTGTATGCTTGCCTACTGTACGGAGGTATATAAAGATATCTAATAAATATTTCTGTCCATTTGTATGTAGGTATATATGTCTGAGTTAGTTGAAAGCAATTGCGCTTGTGCGATAAACTTGCCCTCTGTATTTTGATTGTATTTAATTTGAATGTATGATATTGTTTGTCAATGTACAGTAATATAAAACTAATATCACATCACGGTATATCTCACAAGTGGAGTAGCCAGCAGGCTAGCCGCATGCAATAAACATGCAAGCTGTCCTACGTAATATAAAGAATGAATAAATAAAAAAATAAACCTTTGTACTTTATAGACACCGGAATGATTATAAAAAAATAAATCACCAACATTTTACATCAGATCAAGATACAAAAACACGAATAGAATAGTCAAAAATATTTGGCAGTTTTTGTTAAAACTTTGATATTTGTTTCCTGAGGGAAGCCGGGTATAACTACACTAGTATATAATAATTATATAGATTTTGTATAAATGTAGATATTATATGTACCTACATACTTATATGTCTATAGGTAGGGTACAGTGTGTAGGTCATTAGCACGTTTGTTCCTTATACTAAGACATGCATAATTAGTTCATTGTTAGATTTGTCTCATAACCTGAAATACTTTCCATTCCGGCGCATCTCATTGTTTCCTATACACAATAAAAAATATTAATGCGTTCTTCACATATGCGATTCAACAAATACGAATTTGGTCAATCATTAAAAACAATATTTTATTGTTTATCAAACTTCATATCTAACTAAAATTATTCCTGTCTGTCGATTTTTTTTAGACACATCTGACCCAAAAATATGCCATTTGAAATAAAATTTGCACTGACGAAAATTTTGAAATTTCGGTATAGCTAACATAAGAGCACCATAGAAAAGCTTAATTTAAGAATAAGGTTTTGATTTAATCAGCCAAAACTCTATTCTACTGAGCACTAAGTCTAAATATTCCTTTTTTCTGAGTACGATTTTTTGCTATAATATTTCTCTTTCATTCTCTACCACTATTGCAGTGATTAATATCTTATTGGAATGGTTGAATTATCTTTCATGATCTCATAGTGAAAGACTTTGTGGTTACACATTACCACAAATATTCTCACCTAATCACTTTTAACTTTTAGTACACTTCACATGTGAACTTTTTTCTCCATACACTTTCACTTCGTCCCAAACTAGATGAATCTTGGTTTGACGCCTGAGACTGAAAAAAAGGTAAATGCCACCATCAATGGAAAACAAATACCCAGTTTTTTTACCTACCCAATAAGGGATGCAGCGTGAGGAGATGATTTATAATTTTTCTAGTCTGATATTAGTCTGAGTCTAACTAATAGAGATATTCCAGGTTCGAATATTTCCGTTGCAAACTTTTTCTACCATTACAACACTAGTTTTACCTAAGTGAGGGTAGGTTTTGACTTTATTATAAACCCTGATTTGTCTTTGACGACAATTATTTCATTCATTCATAACTTCACGGCATTTTTCACAGGCGGAAAAGCCAGCGAACTAACTGCATGCAATAAATATGAAAGTTTTCCTCTCGGTTCCAATAAAAAAACACTAGCAAAAAAGAGTGAGAGAGCTTTTCCTGTCTAGAACTTCACAGACTACCAGCAGGGTTACTCTTGACAAAACTAAACACGATCTTAATCTAGTATTGATCTTGATCATACGACGCACGAAGGGACTATGGTCAAAAACACCGCGTTACCGCTAACGCGCGATCGGTTTGCGTGTATTTTTGGCCAATAGTCACTTCGTGCGTCGTATGATCAAGATCAAGACTAGATTAAGATCGTGTTTAGTTTTGTCAAGAGTAGCCCTGCAGAATTGATTATCTTGGATCAAATATTTGATATTTCATATATTCATCGTGTTTTGTTTGATGTATATTTTTCCCTCGATTCATACGAAAAATATATATTGTTGTTCCAAGCAATAGGGCAACTCTCATGGCATCTCCCACAACACAATGAGAGTGTTATAGGTTATCATGAATGTAATCAAACATTACAAAATTCGATAAATTATTGTAACGAAAAGTGTATACCTACTTATTATTTTTAATTGTTCCTAATTAATATGGGGAATGAGAACAGTGCTCCCAGATTACACATCACGTATACCCCATGTAATAAACAATCTAGTTTTATAAATTGTTTATTATAGAACATTTTTGTTTTATAGTTGTCGAATTAACAATCCTTGAAAGAGTTTTTATAATATAAGGGCTTCCAGTCTCTCATTCATTAATACTTTCACAAAATAACTGCATAATATAAAAAACTTGCATGTCTTTCTCTCCGTGCCAAAACAATATGATATTAAGGATTGGTGGTCAACACATCTGGACAATACCTGCCTTTTGCGGGACACTTGAAACTTACAGAAAAAACTTACCTATTCTTTGTCGAGAACCCTACGAGATAGACAAAGATACATATTAAAAAAAAATAGTTTTCAGCCTAAATAAATATATTTAGTTTTCAGTCAACAAATTCAACAATATGTGCATATCAAAATTGATTTTATAAAATTTATTAGAATTTATTTTTCATCGGAATTTTTAGTACAATCATTGATACACCATCTTGAAAAATTATTATGAATTTATAGCTTGTGAGGAATTCCATGAATCCGGAAAGCGTAACAAAATATTTACTTAATACTCGTACCATCTCATTTCATACTCGTATAGGAATCTAATAATATATAATGAAGGTATATGTACTATCATAGATTATTATATCAATTTATCGATAGGTGCAAGATTGCCCGTACTCAAATGTATATACCTATATATCTTTGAAAATAAATATCCCGTGGAGCCAGTGGCGTGCCTTCCATACATGCAAAAAAGCAACGCATGCCTAGGGAATAAATCTATAATTTACGAGAGAAAGTATCTAAAAAAACGACGAAGTTTAAATTGGTTTGAATCTTCCGCTAAACGTTAGCTAATCTATTGCAAACTTCAGGTCAATGGCTAACATAGTGACCTCTAAATGTACCTATAAACGGTAAACCTTGATTCAAATCTCGCGCTACACGTTAGCAAACCTTTTGCAAACTTCACTTCAATGTTTACAATACGGATAAATTCGTATGACTCCAGACAATAGTCCTGTCCTATTTCCACCTCTTTGCATCATATGTAGCTTTTATGTTATCTGTCACACGTAGGGAAAGTACGTTAAAAGTATTTGTGTTGTGCACAAATATTATCAACGTACTTAATACAAGTGCTTAATACTAGTGTATATGCAAGTGTAGTGGTACAATACATGTGCACGCCAGATTCAATGCATCTAGGGAAGGTTTGTATGTGTTAGTGCAAAAGACAATAATATTATGTGTATTATTGGCTTCGGTCGAGTCATTTTTAATAATTATCTTTAATGAATTGAAGTTGTGTTTTGCGTAAATTAATCCAATACCGGTTAAATGAAGTGTGTTTATTGAGATACCACTTCATGTTAATGCGATATGATATAAGAGTTCAATTTCATTCAATTTCGATTCGATTTCCCCGAAACTTAAGTTCGTCTTTAAGTTTAATATTATTTTTCAATAAACATTATGACTCAATATTTACTATAGGTTTGTTCGGTATATAATTTTATGATTATAATTATGATAACATTCCGCTTTATTTCATATAAATACTGTAACAGTCTCTAGATATTAATTATTCTTTAATCCACATACCTACTTCTTAATTTTGATGTGTTTTCGCATATTCGTAATTATAAGTTCAAAATGACACACTTGAGTGGGTGTAAATGTGTGTTATGTAAATTTAAAGAATATCTTTGTTTTGCACTGTAAAAAAATATCATTCCCTGTTTTGTTATTTTTCTTTTAAATTTACTCGTTTCAAGATAGGTAAGGTATTAAGTACAATACTTAGCTCGATGTCGGGTTCCTTGCCTTAAGAAAAGAATTAAATTATATTTAGAATAGCTTTATCACTTAAGATTTTTGAGTTATTTGTTGCTGAAAATGTTTAATATCGATTATATTTAATAAATATATTTCATATTTGAGTTTTTGTTTCTTCACTAAGACTGGGGACTATCGCCCTTTATCGCTTTATTTTGGGAGTTCCGAGTTGGTATAGGGTAGCCTCCCCACTTAGAGTGTTTCCACATATTTCTTTTGTTCAAATGTTGTCATTAAAATGGTTTATTGTAAAAGAGGTCATCCAGACTATCTGGATTATTGTGGACAGAAAAATAGTTAAGTTTTTGGCCAACAATAATTGTTTTCTAATATATTATAATAAATTCTACCTACACAAACCGCGTGATATTTATCTTTTTCAAATGTTGGTATACGTTGGTAAAACGGTATATTGTAAAAGAGGCTACTATACACAAACAGCATGCCCAATACAAAAAGTCTAGTCCCGCCACTGCGTGGAGCACCCGGTAAAGAATTGGTCTCCCACTCTTCTCCTTAAGTTTTCGAGTGTCCTGTAAAAGGCAGGTGTTCGAAAAAATTAAGACATTGTACATCTTAAATTCAGCGATGAGGTTTGCCACCCATCCTGAATGTCTTGATTTTATATTGACACGAAGAGGACAGCTTGCATGTTTCTTACATGCAGCTGGTCTGCTGGCTACCCCACTTGTGGGATATGCCGTGATGGTATAGTAGTATAGTAGTACTATCTTTGAAAATTCCATTCTTCTCAAGACCATCCACTCGTTACCTATATATCTATCGTGTACCTATACCTACGTACATTGTTATTACTATTCCAGAAAAAAAAACATCATTATTCTACTGGGACTATTACAGCCTTCGGACAATGCGATATCAGAACAAACAAATCATTTAAAAGAGTTTAGAATATTTACTAATTTTTTTATTGTTTAACCGGATTTGGGTACAGATGACAAAAGGTGGACCTTACATCGTGACAGTGAGAATGGTAGAATTGGTGAACGTTGTCCATGGACACCAAAAGTGATCACTTAAGCCAGCCTAGAGCCAATTCGTAAGCGTTGGGACACCTTTTTCACTTCTTCCAATTAGATTTTACACAATGTTGCATTGTGTAGACATGGTTCTCCAATCGAGGTTTCTGATTTAAAAGAGTGTTTTCACGTTCCTTATAAATTCAGTATACGTTATGTGGAATATGCCTTTATTCAGGACAATATTGATAAACATTCGAATAGCCTTTGCTATGGGTGACTCTGTGAGAATGATAAAGTATAAATAGTTCGAATTTTCTTGTTTTATTTACTACAAATTATACTGCTAACCTAAACAGTTCGAGACAAAAATCGTGAAGAGACCTATATCCTGCAAATTAAAGATGAAGGCTAGAAATAAATAAGTATCTAAGTAAGTCATATAATTTGTAATGCTAGATTTAGACATTTTTGATTCTCCTCAGTCTCGAGCAACAAGAATCCAATTTCCTCCCACAAACTGAAAATTTTCTTTTGCAAGTTAGTTCATAGAAAGCTACGATAGTTTGCATGTGTATTTTTAAAAAATATGTGTATAAAATGAAAGACATACTCGTATATATTATGAAACGTGATTTCAGTCTTATACTTGATCAGTATAATTCTCAGAACACATTATAAATATAGCAAAAATATATCAAACATACAAAATGAAAACGAAGTAAGAGGCGAAATATAAAATATTAACAAAATATGGACAACTTTTATCGGGATAAATAAATTACATGTTGACAAAATGTCTGGAAGCTCACTGTCCAAGATTCAATATTTTGGATCTATTGTTTCGGAAGCCAATATTCTACACAGGTGGTTCGGCCGACGCGACGCGACGGAAGTAAGTAATAAACTATGAACTTCTAATAATAAAGGATTGTTTATAATTATTAACTCTGTTTTTTATTTCACCCCTTCACCATCGCAACGCAAAATGTATTGAAGCACTTCCTGTTTATGCTTTGAACAAACCACAATGCTTAATCCCACTTTTGTACAGTTAAATAATGGGTATGCAATAATATTCCAAATCTTACGGTTATAATTTTATTACTCATCTATAAGCCAATTTGCAAGTAGGTACCTACGTGAATATTGTCAACAAAAGTCACCAGCAAGCACATTGCAAATCGAGTCACGTCTTATGAACGTTTACGTTTTATATTAACATAATTTGCATATTTATACAACAATGTAATCGATTACCTTTTTATTTTATTGCACAATAGGCGGATAATGCGTAACCCGCGTAATTTAGTTATTATTCTATGAGCAAACAATACCTACCTACAATATAAACTAATATCTACTCACGTAGAAACTTTCAATAGAAAAGGACTCTAGGTAAAATTTCAGAGAAGGTGAACGCATCAAAATTAAAATTATGAATTTATTATTACGTGTAAATACACGTAACAATAAAGTTTTTCACCCAAGAAATGATATGGTAATGATATGATTGTCAATAAATGTGTTTTTGCATAAAATAACACCAGATCAACCCTAACCTTACTCACAAATCAGTCAAACGTGAAAATTTATCTATATTTGTGACATGTCAAACGCGTACGAAAAATATAAATAATTAATTTTGTGCTTAAAAAATCCACAAAACTACTGGATTCCTATTTTCCATATAAAATACTACACATCTATATAGAAATAATTCAAAATAATCAACGTTTAGAAATGTTCACATAATCTGAAAAAAATTCGAACTCTCATTCTTTATTTGAAGTTTTCGATTGTCCCGTTAGAAAAGCACAATGTTTTTTAGGTTATTGTTAGAAAAATTAAATAAAATAAGCGTCACTATATTGTACATTGTCAGAAGTTGTGCTTTTGCTAGCGTCACTGATACCACATTCAATCATAAATGACATAAAAGGGCCGTGATATTTGTAAGCCAAAACAAATGATAATTATGTCAGTTCAAGAACTTTGCAACATTGCATTGGTTTGTATTTATATATTTAGGAACTGTTTCGCCTTGGCATATTCCATAAGTGAGGTGGCCAGTAGACTGGCTGCATGTAACTAACATCTGAGTAGAATTTGTAAACACTACAAAATTTCACGGCTTGTATTGTAAATTAACAAATTTAAACACGTGAATACCTCAACTTTGTACTGTAGCAGTAATAGTTATAATATGTTTGGATAAATAATAGGTATTTAGCAGTGGCGGGACTAGGCTTTTCACATCGGGCATGCTTTGTATAAATATACTATTTCACTCGCAAACGAGTGGATGTCCTTGAGAATATTATAATATATAAATCGGAAACGGGACTAGGCTGTTCATGTTAGTCTTGCATTCGTTATAATAAATAAATGAAATATATTTATTTATTTATTTACGGCGTAAGCCCTTACACTTTCATAATATTATGAACAAAGATACAAATTTCCAAACAAATACAATTCAGTAATAAAACGTTACTCAAATCATTAATCATAAAAGTGATAAAACTATAAACATATCAGGAATGAAACATTAATCAAATCAGTAATAAAACTTTAAACAAATCAGTAATAAGATATTCAGAATGGTTGACATACCCCTTTGATGAATTTAATATATTCAATGGTGTAGGTATATGCGATGACTCTTAAAGAACTTTTGAAAACCTAAGTGGGAGATCTATTGTTTGCCTAAGACTTAATGGAGGAGTCCTTATTTAGGTCCTTAGTCCTTAAATAAATAAAATACAAGAAGTCTCCGATACAAATAAATACAATTTTAAAATATGTAACTTTAAAGTTAAATGTCGCAATTATTACACAATTTATTTTATCTCGCGCATCCATCATAAATCATAATATTAATCCTTTATGAAGAACGTTTCGAGTCTAAAAACTACATATACCAGCGGTTGCACGTAGTACTACCTTCAAATTATTTTTAACTGCCTAAAACCAGTAGGAAGTACGTTGCTACACGACTCACACAATCATCACACAATAAAAATAAAAACATAGGTACTCATAATAGGTAGGTACACTTTGCAGTATGCATCCAACCGTTCTTCTTGGATGCTTGCTTTTTTTGTCCTTTAAAATCGCACAAATCCAACCAACATACACAATAACACACTTGTATGGCGCGTCATTGTATAGTACGTTTTCACACTAAAATTTAAGTTTGTGTCGGGGAGAAAAAAGCAACGTATAAAGCAAACTAACAGACTATTCCATTAATTTAGCTATTACGGTAAATTATTGGATTTTATTAAAAAAAGTCAAAATGACTTATCAATTGTATGCGTACTTTCATACATTTAATACGCGCTTTTGATAAAAACTTTGAAAAATTGTATATTTTGTGCGTATATTTCTGTGCATGGACGAATCGTTTCCTTTCCGACGAAATATTACGCGGCAAATTCAAATTAGTTTTTGATGATTTCAATATTTTCTTCATAGATTCTCTGGGCATGCTGTGCTTTTTTGCATGTATGGCAGGCACGCGACTGGTATTTAGTATTATACCTAATACCAAATACACGAAGCACCAAGGTCAGTTACTTTCACTGTAAACCTCCGAGTTGGAAGATAATAGACATTGAATAAGTACACAAAGAGTATGTGTAAGCAGGTACTCCTACCTACCTACACTCTCAATTGTTACCTATATTATAGTTTGAATACGAGCATTGTATTCGTGTGCATAATAATATATACCTTCCTCATACATATTGTAAGTGCATTTCCTTTAGTAAAATCATACCTACTCCATTAACTATTAAAATAGGCTTGCTCATTCATTCATTCATTCATAACATCACGACATTACCAGCTAGCAGTACCTATATAACAATCGTCAGCGGACTATCCGCATGTGACAAACATGCAAGTCAACACATTTAGGTTGGATAGCATATCCCTTCACTTAAACCAGTGATTCCCAAAGTGGTCCAGGTGGATCCCCAGGGGTCCACGAGAGACTCGACGGGGGTCCACGATCGCGTGACTAAAAAATGGGGGTCCACAAGTTGTAAAAGGGGGTCCACGAATCCATAGTTAAAGTATCGGATCTTGGTAAAAGCACCAGATGTTGACATAAACAATTGTCGGTACAAATACCAGTTACATTGTAGAAAAAGGTACTGTGAGAAAATATTCTGTAAGAAAACCGAGGAGTTTTTGAAATATTTCAAATTCCTATAGGTACCATTTCGAAAATTTAGCAACGGGGGGTCCACCGGAACCACCAAATTCTTGAAAGTGGTCCATGAGAAAAAAAGTTTGGGAACCTCTGACTTAAACGAACATGTTATAATATCTCATAAGGAATGTTTTACGAATACCTGTTTTTCACAGGATATTCGAAAATTTACAGAAAAGAGTGGGATACATATTCTTGGTTGTATTTGTTTCGTTAACGAAACAAATTGTACAATCAAACATCTCAATATGAATAATTAAACAAACAGGTTTATAGTTTTGTGAGTCTCATAATTATTTTTAGATTTAAGGTTCCGGTAAGTTAAACGTAAGTAAGATATTATTGTTTACACCTACCTACTCTTAATTACAACAAAGTTGAAGTTTTTATGAATATGCGGATGCATATATTTTCTTCCAGTTGTTATCTATTCAAATAAATGAGAATGGTTTTATGTAAGTATTTTAAACTCGTGCCCTAGCCCTATAATTATATACCTACCTACTATTTATATACTGCATAATAACTAGATATGTATATATACGTAGGTTACGTATATTTATAATAATACAAAATTACAGCCTTTTGTAAATCGTGTGTAACACGAAAAGTTCTAATTTGGAAAGTTATAGTTCATTTGAAGGTTGTTCTTCGTACATCAAAGCCTGATCTATAAATTATAATGTATCATAAACCTCAGCCATTGAGTTACAATCCATCGGATTGGTCTGCAACATGCTTGGCTTTTCTTCTCCATTCCTCACTATCTCTCGCCAGTTCTTCCTGCTGGGTTTTTCATCTTTACTCGTATGCAAATAGAATTGTTGATATTTATATCACATAAATTGTCACCTAAACGGATAAATAAGAGTCTTTGGACTCCTGAAATATCTGACAAATAAAGTTATTTCAACAATTTATATTACATATTTATTTCACTTGTTCCTGTATATTGGTAATAAGAAACTTTATTTTATACAAATTAAGTAATAGAAATACGTATATTGGCTTATATCTCTCGAAAACGAGTGGGTGGCCGTGAGAAAAATAGAATAAGTATATTTACAATTTAATGTACCTACAGAGGAAAAGTTCCCGCTGTTTTTCAAATTAAACATTTTAAGGCATAAAAGTGTCTAATTCAGAATAAATACTATTATAACATTATGTTATGAATTTTTTGATACAATTGGATGTCGGGAACTGGATTTTACTTACTAGAAGCGTTAATCATATTTTGAACTATTCTAGATTAATCATTCCCTAGTTAATACCTATTCAAATAGGTTGACTATCGGTGAGTGTGATCAATTTGGAATAATTAATCTAGATTGGTTCAAAATATTATAAACTATTATTACAGTTCAAAGGAACGACCAATATTCAGATATTAATAATTACAGATTGATTACTTTCATAGTTGCATAGGTTTGTCTATGTCTTCATTCCGTAGTCAATAGGTATTTATAAATGACAACATGCGCCGTAAACGTACTTATATTGTGCTGTAAATATACTTATTTAGATTTTGGATTCTATGATTGGCGATGTAAGTCACAAACTGCATTTTCCATCGTTTAAGCTGTTATAGCTATGAAAAAATAAACAACAAATCTGTAATTATTTGTATCTGTTAAAAATATTAATTTTCATCATCAAATGTTAACGATAGACATTTTATTCCATCTTCTTTGTTGGTAAGTAACTATTTGTAATGTGGAAATAATAATCACATGAACATTAGTTTTGCCTTTTGTCCAAAATATAATTTCAATTCAATGTTTATTGACGTATTGAATTGTCTAATCAAGCAGACATTTGACATGCAATCATTGGTTTACGGTATATCTTACATCTGTTTCTACTGGTACGGTATACTGTTTTTACCTTAAGGCATTGAAAATCAACTAGAGGGGTTTATTTACTATCTATACAGTGTTTGACATTATTAAGAACTGCAAGAACAAGCAATCGTCATTTCTATTATAAGTATTCTAAAACAGATCTCGCATCAAATAGACCAACTGTAAGAAGCTTTATTTTTACAAGTACAAGACGTCTTCTTATCGTGGTCAAATAATCGACAGTATCGTAATGAATAATTTAGAAGACATACGTATTACAATAGAGATCTTTTGATCAAAACAATTGCTTCATTTAATTATAGGTTTATATTAATATTTACTTTCCGTCACTCACTTGAGCTCCATTATCTTACATTTTTAGAAATCTATATAAAATTATCTTAAAAAACAACATTCTAGCACTGTTTTTATCTTTATCAAAAAATCAATTCACTTTCAGATCGTAAAATATAAAAAATGATATAATTATATTTAATTTCGTACTTAATAATAATTCAAAGGCATTAGTCATCCAATATAATAACAAAATAAGATCATGATATCTTATTCATTAGAAATCACGGGCATCAGAATTGCTGTGCAAAAAAAAATATATAATAGGTATATTAAATTTCCAACCGCGTATGTACGTCGCTAAATTATTACACTACTGTTAATATTACCTTCTATACGAAACGTAAGTAATGATCTGCGTATAATTATAAAATGCCAATTTAAAACAACGTACACATTAATAATCGTAATAAAACAATAATAATCATCTTTATCGATCAACGAAATGTTGTTAACAACATTTAAAACGAAAGTGAAAATAATTCCAGTTAACTACAGTGACAATAATAATAAAATAATTTTATAGATTGTCAGGTTGCGGTGCACGATGCTTTGCGGCTACTGGGGGTTCTATATAATATATCATCGTCCAAATAATAAAAAAAATGATACAGTCATTATAATTATCTATATTATGTATGTACAATATACAACTTATGTACAATAATGAAAAAGAGAGGGGCGCTGTACATACAAATATATACAATATTCAAATACTCACAGCAGATATCTCTCCATTGGAGATGGTGTATGAAAATTATTTTAGATATAGTACTAATAATAATAATATGTATATCGCATCGAGTGTAATATTATTATTATTATTACAAATGACCGCATTGTTAGATCGTTGTTCCGGATTTCTCTTACAATGCTCGCGTAGATCCATCTAAGTACAACTATGTACTACGACTACAACTACTGCACTAATACTCTTCTCTGCTGGTATAGGCAACATATGTACATACATACAGCAGATACAATAAACATACATATATAATAATATGTAGTATAGTACTTTAACATCTCACCACCAATAGGTAGGTACTGCAGATGTAGGTACTTGTAATATTAATACCATTATTTATATATTACTATGTTGTAGCAATTTCTAATCGGTTCACTCAATAAATGCGATGGCCAATAGCAACTGTAATAAATTCAAACTCGAAAACTTTTTCTCTCCTAAGTTGATGATAATGTTGGTGTAGTCTATACCGATAATAATACTAGTCTTATTGACAATAATATAATTCTTTTACAAGATTTCCCCAACAAGTGAAACAATAATAATTGTATCAACAACTTGTGTAGGTACCTAAACCAACCTGCGTAACATCTATAAAATTACTTATTACGCTAACAAATAAATAAATTACATATCAAATTATTACTAACAAAAATGCAATGTTTTGACATAGAATATTTAGATTAGTTCCATTCAAGAAGAACCAAGAGGTTCCCGATGATTTGAACGACCATCTTAGATGACAATAGGTACACAGTTTCTATGACAACGAGATAGTAATGTCGTGGGAAAAGGTGACTCCATTTCACAGCCCGTGCTAAAAAGCGTAAAAGAGAATTTCTTAAGTTTTTTGATAATAAATTAATACAATTCCTGTCCCATCGCAATACGAATATGTACATAATTTCACTTCAAAAGATTTAAATTTACGCCAAAATCTATAAATTTGAAAGCAATGCACTAAAATATTTGAAGTCTGAATTTCAAACTTAAATCTAAAGTAGTAGGTAAGTAGAATTATTAATGAATGAAGTCACTGGGGCCATCCAAGAATGTGCTTTTATTATAACATAATCCTAAGAAGTTGACGTAGAAGATGCAGGCTCATGTAAAGATGAAAAAAAGTCCTCAGAGAAATATCAGAGCATTGGATGTAGTGTAGTCATTCATTAGTGGGGAACCATGATCGATTATAGGATAGGATGATTGTAACTTCTTGCGGAGGCGTGAGTGTTACTCTCAACGCGGGCCTTGTTTAGAATCTTGTCACGTATTTTAGAAAAATTAATAAATACCCAATTTGAAATATAATCTGTGTTCTTTACTTAACATACAATTTGACTGAGGGTTTTTGAAATCTTAAAACTACCCCCAATTCATGATATTCTTTGCTCTTGAAGCTGGATAGCTAATATTCAAAAGGATCAATGTGATGTTTGTAAGATCCTATTTGAGAGTATCATCCTTTATTATTTTACTCCGGAATGTTACGCCTTTGAAGATGATGAGTTAGGCACAATAGGCACACAGAAGATGAATTATAAAAATATGTCCCCATATTTGCGATTTGATGACAATAGGTATATGTATAATATGCAATAGTCGTGTGTACATATGTAATAACTTTATTATTTCGTAACAGAAGCATTATTATATTATTATCATTGTTCATAAGAGCACATCATTCGGCTACGAGTATGTTGCCTAACAATGCACAAAGTAATATACAACTAAATAGATAGGTATGATAAGATAGTCATGGTGGTATATTATTATATAGTGTTTTCGTAAGCATTGTCCATTGTAAACTCAAAACACAATGATGACATGAAATTCATTTAAGGAAACGAATCAAAACGAACAAACAAGTTTCACTTTTCGAAATGTTATTATTATCATCATCATCATTATCATTAGATTATTCTTTACTAGTAATTACGATTATGCGACAGTAGTATAATAAAAGATACATACCATCTCCGGAATTATTACTACGTACGTATATCTACAAGTATATTTACTAACATTCCAATTTCATACAAAAGTGCTCATAAAGAGTATGGTTTTAAAATCACTCTCTTTGAAGGTCTTATGAAGAGTAGACTGGAATAAAATAGTGGGGAGCCCCTTATGTAAAATGTAATAGTTTATATTATTGTTGTTAAATTTTGCAAGTTTCTTTTATCGTTTGTAATGAATATTAGGCATTAAGTTATTGTATTTTCCGATCCGTGAAACGCAATTTGCCAAGTTGACATAATATTATTTCAAACAATTTTGCAATTTAAGTATTGTTTTTAAAATTATGGTTTGTATTGCTACATTTTTCCAAGGACAATTATAAATTTATATCAATAAATATGTAAGTTTTCAAAAATCCTGTAAAAGACTAATCTTTGAAAAAATAAAGATATCTTAAACTCAGCGATGAGGTTTGCAACCTATCTTGAAGTTTTAATTTTTTGTTGGCATGGAGAGAAAGGCTTGCATGTTTATTACATGCAGTTGATCTACTGGCTACTCCACTAGTGGGATATGCCATGATGGTACTTATAGGATATAATATGTATGATAATGTAATGAAATCATTCTTATTCGGTAACGACATTCCACACGGTAGGTACCAGTTATCTGTGCTTGATGTAATGAAATAACATAAAAAGAACCCATGAAAGTATTTTTGAGAGAGAGAGAGAGAGAGAGAGAGAACGGGTTAAAAAATAATAATAAATAAGAAAAAAATGATTATTTTGCTTTAGGTGAAGACATGTTCTACCCACATATTCTACGAATTTATTTATGAAAGATATATTCTATCAACCATAAATTTCGTCTTATCAACAAGAATAGTACATATTATAATAATATGTAGCATTAATGTTTTGGCACTTCTAGTGGTCAAAATTAATTATATCTGATACAAACACATCACATTTTTACTATGTGATAAAGCTTTTTATACCTATTCTGTATGTGTAAATTTTTATTTTGTATAAAAGAGTCATAATCTATTGATTGAGTCGACGTTGATTTTGTAAAACTCCATTATATCAAGTCATAATCTATTGGCTGCCCGACTGGCGGGAAATGCCGTGGTGGTATAGAAGATGAAAAGAGAAGATATTTGAAATATAATCATAATCTTAGAGTTACCATCCCATTTTGTAATTCCGTGATGGCGGGTATACACGGAGAGATGAATCTCTTTCTAATATTTCAAGATATTGTACAGAATAAGTATTTCACTTGCATGTTGTTTGAATAATTCCGTTTGAATATTTAATTCAGGTCGAATCTTGAATACATTAAATAATTAATTATACTAATCATTTTTATTATTATTACAATTGTATGTGTTGGGGTAAATAAAATCTTGCATCTGATTTCCCACGTTTTATTAAAATTTAGTAAAAAATGTAAAATGATTTTACTTACAGCGAAACATTGCATCTTAATCATATTGTGCTAAATATGAATTACGTAGGGCAGTAAAGTTAAAGAAAATGGCATATTTGGGGAACGTACACCGAAATGAGATATATGGTTTGCTCCAACTCCTCTTGAAGGAAAAAATTGAGGGTAGTTGCGGTGTGGGAAGGCGGCAGATGTCCTGGCTTAGAAATATCAGAGAGTGGACCGGAATTCAGAGGGTGGAAGAGCTGTTCCAGATAGCACAGGACTGAAAAACCTACGCCAGGGTGATAGCCGAC
This sequence comes from Athripsodes cinereus, assembly GCA_947579605.1. Lineage (NCBI taxonomy): Eukaryota > Metazoa > Arthropoda > Insecta > Trichoptera > Leptoceridae > Athripsodes > Athripsodes cinereus. Next base: position 20,193,070 of record OX388311.1, read on the forward strand.
GCCGGAGGGACCTGACATGAAATTTTAAGAAGAAGTAAAATTAAAACCATATGACATGCTTCATCGCTAAATTCACGGTTTTCTATATAACGTTATTAACAAAAAAAACAATGTTAATAGGTACGTGAATTGTTTTAAGCATTGTTTAGTCGTTCGACAGTCTTTAGGGTGTTAGCTGTTAGTGCTTTTGACACTTATTAGACTTTTTATTTTAAATTTTTATCGACTTTTACAACTTCCTAATAATAATAATATGAACAATGACATTGTGTACGAGAACTTTTACACTTAGTGATGCAAATCTCCTGTTGGTTGAATAGCTCATGATGGATAGAAATGGAAATTTAATTGTTCATAAAGAATGTGACTGCAAAAGGTTCTAGAGTGCCAAATTCAGGGTTATATGTATGGATTACGCTATTTATTATGATTTTTGATTCATAAACATTGTTTGATTCATAACTTTCACCTAAATATTAACAGCAAGCAGAATCAAACAGTAATATCACTAGTACGGCCCAATGGCCTTGATACCATTTACTGGTCGAGTTAAACAAGATTAACAACTTTCTTCAGTGCTTTGGGCCGAGATTGTTTGGGATATTATTATTTTCTGTTCAAACACAACAACACTCAAATAGAGTATATTATATTGATTCAATTACCGTACTTGATACAATTTTTACAATCTATGTAAATTTTTAGAGACGATGTCAATTTTGAGAAATTTAAAAAAATAAGTATTTGATGAAAATCATCACCAAATAAAAAAGTTATTTTTTAAATTTATTTATTAAATCGTAAATAAATAATCAAAATGTAAAAAAAAAAATATTGCCTCTGATGAGATTTTTTTTGTTTGGTAGGTGGTAGTGTTATGTATTAAAATTCTTCTACTTTTTGGCATTCTTTGGTTTTTATAATTTTGGATTCTAGAGGTACAAATAATATATTTGAAAGATATAGGTGAATAGTGGTGAGTAAGAAAAAAGAACAAAAAGACGGAAGAAAAATGGTGAAAGTTTAAAAAAGAAAGATATTTAAAATAAAAGTTGCTTGTTAATAGTTTGAACATAAGTACGAAATACCTGAGACTAAAAAAATTCAATTCAAATAATAGTCATACGAAAAGAACGTTCTATCGTATAAAAAAATACTTTAAATCTGGTAGGCTAGGTTTTTTTATACATCTTACTTTATTTAAAAAAAACGAAATTTCGCACACCAATAATTTATTAGCAAACATCGATGCTGTGTCTGCTATATTTATCACATGAATAACAAATTTATTGCTTTAGATAACGGACCACTAATTCGAAATCATACATGCTAGTATTTTAAACATGTTACATATTTATACATACAAGAAGTAGGTAAGTATAAACAAATGGTATGATGAACGATTTGTAAGCATCAAAAACTATTTAATACACATCCAAAAAAACATTTTATCACTTTCTTCTGGTTTGGCCGTCAATAAATTTTATGATATTTATATGTAAAACATTATTGAGTAGGTATATATTACAAATGATATGTTTAATTGTATCAGTGCCGATTTCACTCTCAACTATGTAATGTTACATTTTTTTTTGTGACTGGTTCAGTAACATACGAGTCACGATTTGAACAAGTGGTTATTATTTCATTTATCTTAATTAATATATTCCAATACATTTCATTTGTCTTTGCAATGATAACAGTCTTATTATGTATTAGATAATCAGATGCTCTAATTACAATAAACTTAAATTTTGAAAAAATCCTTCAAAATCTTTGTCTAACTTCACTAATGATCTCCGTCAAATTACCGATTAGGTTTATCACAGACATTAAAGTATAATTTTTTGAAACGATAAAGATATTTTTGTAATATTATTATACAATGATGCCACTAGCTCTTCTACTAAGTATAGGGTATTGAATTATTGTCTAAAAGATAAACATAAATCGAATCCTTAGTTAGATTTGCAAGGACGATCGTTTGTGTTCGCATACATATATTTTGAAGTGATCGTAAATGAGTAGGTATTTGATTATCGGATCATTGGAAAAGCGACCATCAAATTAAATACTGAGACCTCTTTTTAGTTATTACCATGATTCTATAATATATGAAGTGAACCTACCTAATATTAAAAATGTTTTGACATACATAACTAACATACCTATCTCTTGTTTATTTGTAAATCGATTTCTGACATATCCTACAACACAGACACAACGCCCATACATTAAAATAGTAATGATTTTATTATTAACTTGTCAATATGCAATTCATTGACTGATTAGAAATAGTAATTAGACAAATGTACCTTCAATGTTTAATCAAAGTTATATCAACAAGAAATATAAAAAAAATCTAGGTCTCTAAAAATAATCCAACTACATTCTTATGTCTCATCAAATAGCGGACATGATATTAAATTACTATTCATCAATTTTATTTTATTCAATATGCCGGAATTGATCAGAGATCAACAACAATATTTACAAACACAACACAAGTATTAAATTAACTTTTACTTAATAAGCTCCTTCGAAAACAGCCAACAAATTTCATTCTTTTTCTCACTGCTCACAAAGTCAATTGAAAATAATTATAGTATTTTGTAACCTTCTCATAGTTATATTTTTTTAGTATAATAGAAATCACTATTTGTACAAAATTTAACATAGTCAAAGACTCATTCAAAAAAGATATCCAATAACAAAAATTCAGGATGAATGATATATTTATTTATTATTGGAAGGGTGCTTGGGTTTATTGTAACCGTATGTCACATAATTGTTGTTGTTAATGTTATAATTGAAATCCGACCCTCCGCACAAGCATTTAGTTGCTTATGGAGGGAGCATTTTTACTGTGTGTTTTATTGTTTTATTAATGTAATATCAATGTATACTGTGTATTTATGAATAAAATAAATATATTTAAAAAAAAAAAAAAAAATTATGAATGCGAATCTATTGTCATTCTATTTGTTGAATAAATTAATTTAAAAGTCACGAAATATCCCACAAGTTTGGTAGCCAGCGGACTATCTGCATGTAATAAACCGCCGTACCGCATGTTAACATATTCAAGTGGATGGCATAACTTAACGTTAATGTTAAATGGTACAATTTATAGAAAATATCGTGATATCATAATCAGTTAGAGGTATTAACAGAAAATGTTTACAACATCTGAGTAATCATTATTGATCGTCATTTTTGATACTTACGCAATACAAGTTTTGCCTACATGAACGGACAGTAATTATAAAATTGTTAATCTCTTTACTAGGCCCTTTATCAAGTTTCACTCTTAGCAGTACTCGTAACTTAAAATATATTTATGCCCTGAATATTACCATACCTGTTTGAAAAACAATAACTACCCATACCAAATAAATATGTAGGTACTCTTAAGACACTTTCTATATAAAATCAAACCAAAATGAAATAGAATACTTCGCTCAATAATTATCTAGTATAAATTCTCAAAGTAAATTTCTATGTGAAATTATTACTGTAGACAATAATAAATAAATGAACCTACATTTAGGGATTAATTTATCTCTGTATAAAATTTAATATAAAAACTAGACATTTGGGAATTGAATGCTTTTGCCAGAATGTGTAATTATAGCTATAATATTATTATTGATTGTAATTATCTATCATTCAATATTAGTGCCTTTAATGCACTCTACAAAAATCCGTTTGTTCAATTTCGCTGTAATTTTTCAGGAAGTATTTAGCGCTTCCACAGGACACTATTCGATTTAAAAATATTTATTATTATTATTATTATTTGGATGATTTACAAAGCGCCGTTTTGTGAAAAAATCCCACCTCAAGGGCGCTCGAAATTTAGATACTGTTATTGGCACAAATTATCCTTGTAGGATGCTATACTATAAGTGAAGAAAAAAAGGACATTATTGATTGCAAATAGGTATTCTAAATCTTCAACCCTCATAATAAATACTATAATGTAAATTATTAATATCTTATATTTTGAAATTGAGCTGTGATGTTTCCCATGAGGATGCGTTCGACAGAACCAAGTGGCGTAACCAAACAAGAAAGGCAGACCCCACCACCATGTGGGACTAATAATTGCCCAAGGAGAAATTCTTATTGTAAGCATTTTTATGCAGTTTCGTTATCATTGATGCAATAAAAACGTACATTTAATATCTTAAAAAATCAACATAACCTTCCAACAGTCTCGTCATTTTTTAAACTTATACTTGTCATAATGCTAACTCGTTAGAATTTTATGCCCGAAAAATTTAATCAAGCGCAAGAGTTCTGAAATCGAATTTATCGAGACGAATTTCACCCCACGATTGATGTTTGTAAACGTATTTATTTTGGAAGTGAAAATAAATACGTACAGTAATTATCACATTAACTAAATTTTCATCTACAATGACGTGACAATATTTCATATGTGGTATTAGTAGTATCATTATTATCTTATAATAATACCACGTTTTTGATTAGTTTCTATAATAAGGAAGATAGAATAATAATTATTCTACGGTACATACAAGCATACGTATAGAATAATAATCGATTTCAATAATTAGACGTGGAAATATGAAATTTCTATCAGTAATTGTGACTAATGAGATAAATTTTCTTACAGAAAAAATGCTCGTCTCTTGTTTATTGATCGGTTATCTATAAGATTTCTACAAATATGTAGATAATTATATATAAACATTATACATTACATTATAATACTTAACAATTATTATTACAATTATTTAAATTTAGTAATTATTTAAATTTAGTGAAACAAAAACAGTTTTTTGTTTAAATATTTTAAACTATTTAATAATTTGACATCTTTTTCATAGTCCCTTATCCTACCTATTATTTTCCTATGTACTTCTCTTTTCCTTCTTCTAAGATTTTTTTTTTGTGAAAGTTACATGAAATCAAGAGTACTGAATCAGTATATGTAATGTGCTTTATAAAAATTGAGGACACTACCTAATGTTGTACCTACCAATACCACTCTCAACTCTTCTATTTCTATCCCTACACCCACCCCTCACCGCCATCTATGACCACGCACAATTTTTGTAAAGCACATTATACTGATTCAGTACTCTTGAGAATGCTCATTGAAGTGAGCGAAAACGTTATAGTTTAAATAAAGTATAGTGAAAATATAACAGTGTTTTTTTTTTTTTATAAGTAATAATTTATAAGAGTATGATTGTATGATTATGGCATTGCAGCCGAAACATATGTCACATTATTTTAAATATTTTGTAAAACAAATAAATTATAATTTATAAATTAAAATTATGGAGTTTTACAAGTTGGGCACAAATAAAATCATAAACAGTGTTTTTAATTATTTGTAAATTATTTAGTATTTTATATAAAAATGATGTATTATTTTTCATTAATAATGATTGAATATCGAATTACAAATACTATATACACGTATGTATTGATATTTAATTATATAACTCATATTTTCTCAATCGTTAAAAAAACGTATTGTAGATATTAAATATCATTAGAATAATAGTTTTTGAAAAACTGTCTTTCACGGGGCATTTGAAAGTTTACAGAAAATTTAAATTATACATCTCAAATTCAGCAATGAGTTTTGCCACCCATCTTGAATGTCTTAGTTTTTTTTTATGATACCGAGAGAACAGCTCTCATTTTTATTACATGATTTTGTCTGCTGTCTGTAATCTCACCACTAAAACTTCTTTCGCAGTTTTCATAATTAACTTAAAATATCCTCTCCTACAGATACTTATTACAGCTTGTTGACTACTACTACACATAATATAAGAAATTTCATAAAGGTATATAGAAACAAACATTATTAACTGTTGTAGTTATGTGACATAATTTTTTGATAGAACGGAGAGAACAGCTTGCATGTTTATTACATACAGCTGGTCTGTTGCTTATAGTATAAGTAGTTTTTTTTATTTTATTTATAGAGACATTCACAGAAAACTGACACCACAATACATAAATTACAAACATACAATAAGATCTGGCCAGTTACCCAATTAAGAGTGTCTACAGCATGCACAATCAGAGAATTCAATTAAAGCGTGATTCAATATATAAAAATAGTTATAATATATGTAATAGTAATAATTTATATAATAGTAGTATCGTTGTTATTTTGATATTTTTTTATGAAATAAATGGTTAGAAGTGCATGTGGATAAACAATTAATTGCTTTGTGAAATTTGTTATTAAAACTGTATTAATGTTCTCGGTGTTTCGTATGAGATATATGGAGGTTTGTATGTAACTGATGATGTGTGGAAGATGTCAGATGGATATGTGAATGAATTATTGTATTGTTTTTTTAGTAATAATTGTTAATGCTTTGGACTAGAAATTTGTGATTTTATTATTGTGTAATGTAAAAGGCACTAGCCGTTTATGTATTAAATAAATAAATAAATAATGTATTGAATCTCATCCAGTTAACTATAGTAATTGGTATTATATGTACGAGTACTCGTAGATACTCGCATAATATTTATTATTTCTATTTCCTCAATTTCCGTACATAACGTGTTATTAGTTTTAAGACTCTATGCAGTAAATAATAACACTAAGTACATTATAGACTAACTCGTAATATATATGTATATATATATAGAGATCAAGGTAATCCATTCCATACAAACTACATGGATATATTATATCTATATCACTTAGCTATATTAATAGTATGTATTATGTATGTAGGTATGTATAAGTCTCGTAGTAGTAACCCTGACATTGACTTTACCAACCATGAACAACATGTCTACATTGATACACTTAAACTTAACATTATTACACTTTTACTATTAATGTCTGTATTATTTCAATCCTTCTTTATCTACGGCTGCGAGTCTTGGCACCTGATCAACGAGTGTACGACTAAGAAAATTTAAAACACGAAAAAAGTTTTACACGATAGGTATAATCAACAACTACAATAATTGGATAATCTGAACGGCTTTACATGTTATTACGTAGGTATGTATGATCTAGACATCGGAAAAACAATATGCTGCAAGTTTGAAAATAATCAAATCTAACACTAAGCTTTGAACGAGGTAGTTCGAAATAGACTTTACTGATGGCATGACCACAACATTTATTAAATAAATAAATCATTACTGGTCAAAATTAAACATAAATAATCAATGATTTACAACATTACGCAAAATGAGAATCATAAAATTTAGACCAAAAGGTGGACTTGTTGCTGACCAAGTTCTATCAATAAGTCCAGTCACCCTAATACGAAAATATAACGAAAAGTTTATAACTACCCAACTAATCAATAATAATAATAATAAAATAAAGTACTGAAACCAAATAAGAAAAAGTTTTTAGTATTTGTCTAAAAAATAAAAACATATTTCGAATGTTCGATAACATAAGTTAAATTGTATTCACTAACACAATTATATATTACGTCTTGTGTATGTATACGATCCCTATAGTAGTGTATGTATTGACATACTGACTTGCTTTCCATCTGTTGTATCGACTAATACATCAACATCTTGTTGGATAAATACATACAAAAGATATTCGTACTATACAAACACACACCGATATAATTATTATAAAGGCAATACTAACTTTTTTGCATTACAGAGTTTCATACAACAAGCATACTAATAAAGCATCTAACATTTCTATTGTGCATTAAGTATAATAATTATCATATTGCATCATTTTAAGATGATCAAGAGTGTTATAAAAAGTTTTTGAAATTTTTCCAATATGGCGTTCTATAATTTATTTTCTGTGGAGCACCCGGCAAAGAATTGGTCTCCCACTCTTTCCCGTAAGTTTTCGAATGTCCTGTAAAAAAGACAAGTGCTCGAAAAAATAAAGACATATTACATCTTCATTTTGATACACATACTGATTGTCTTAATTTTTTATGGGACGTAGAGGAAAGCTTGCATGTTGATTACATGAGGCTCGTCTGCTGGCTATGCCATTTGTGGGATTTGCCGTGATAGGATAGTAGATAGTAGTAGTAGCGTTCGATAATTTTAATACTATTTATAGGCGACTGGATCTGTTCTTACGATAAAAATATATTACTTATACTAATATCATAACATAAACGTGAATGAAATTAGGTAAGTGATCAATCACCAATTAGACCTCGCACAGGATCGCAACGTTCATTAGTTTCTATGCTCTGAATCTACCAATTAACATTCATATAACAAATAAATTGTTATTTTAAGATATTCAAAAATTCAATAAATTATCTGTTCAGTGGTATAAAAATATGAACCTGCACGAAATTGCTCAGTAATGAATAAAAAATATTAACTAATATTCTTACAAACAACCTGTAGATTTTGTTTTAATCTGTAGACTTGAACAATGTTCACGCATCAATACATAAACAGTTGTGTGAGAGAAAGAGATATATATGTAAGTATAATATAGACTTAGCTGCACACAATATATAGACATGTTAAAGAAATATGTATTAGCACTGAGTTTCTAGCAATGAAATGGGGAAACACTGTGATAACTGGGCACATCCACAACATTCTACATAAAGTCAATATGTCATTTTTATTGAAATAGATTATTTCACCTACATGAAAAACATTAATTTTTCATCAAATCTTTTAATCAATTATTACATAACATATCTATAAAAATAATTAGCAAATGAGATTTCCCTTTTTATTTTGAATAAAAATAAGTAAAAACAATGTAATCTAATGTATAAAATTCTCGTGTCACGGTGTTTGTTATCATACTCCTCCAAAACTGCTGGACCGATTTTAATGAAATTTTGTGTACTTATCGGGTAGGTCTGAGAATCATAAAAATAAATACAGCCCTAAATTTTCATCCTTCTACCATCAACCCCTATTTTTTAATAGCAATATTAGTAATCTAGAAATAATGTATATATGGCAAAACAACCTTTGCCGGGTCAGCTAGTAAATGTATGTAATACAAATAATAATATAGCAGAATAGAAGTACACTAACATAATATGTTATGTATAAATCAATTCAAAAGCTATAACCCAGGCCGAATACAAAGTATAAACAAGGAAACGGATAAACGCATTGCAAAACGTTGACCAAAAGCATAATTATTTTTCAAATATATTTTACTGTCGATATCACCTTGGTCAAAAGCTGTTATCCTAGTCTCTGTGTATGACGTGTTTTTTTAAGAATAATAATAATTCTTCAATTTAATATTTTTTCCCAATCCCTTGACCGGTACTTAGGCACTGTCTTGTTTACCCTTTAATAAAGGCATTACATTGACTATTTCTATACGTGTGAGTGTATGAATATGCATGAGTATGATAGAACGGCACCATATCGCGGTCATTGGCCATGTGAGCTAACTAATACAGACACAGACAAACCCACACACATAAATAGATTAATTAAAGAAAAAATATTATTTGACGAAAAAATTAAATAAACGAATATCTAGTATATGTCTAATTCTGAAATAATTTTTCCTTTTTTTTTTAAATAAAATATGCGTTAATATTGCGAGGAAAGTCTCATTGGAGAATTATGTTTTATATTTTCCGTTACTGTTAAAAAGTTTTTTTTTCAAGCGTTCTATTAAATTCTGAACAGTGATATACGAAAGGAAAGTGGAATGAAAGTTGGTGTAATTACAAGGATGAATGTGAATAAGTTAAGATGGTTTGGGCACGTGGAAAGAATGAATGAGGACAGAATGACCAAGAAGATATATTTGGCTGAGAGGAATGGTGCTCGGAGACGTGGACGTCCGAGGATCAAATGGCAAGATCATTTAAATCAGATAGATTGACCAAGAAGATATATTTGAGTTCGTCGGTAGCCTGGAGGTAGAGTCTCGGCCTTATGAACATGAGGTCCCGGGTTCTATCCCAGGTGCCGGCAAACTCCACTTTCACGACACAAGCTTTTAGCTTACTGTGAAAGGTGTATAAGGTTGTATTTGGGTTTATAACATAACCCAGATATATCTTTAAAAAAAAAAAAAAACAAATCCCACAGGGCGGTCACGTGTTAAGCATATTGAAAAGGAGAGCATGCATGAGGAATTGTATGACAGAGACGGAAGCGAAAGGTGTATGCAAGGATAGAAGGAAGTGGCGCTCGATCTTTTCTGCCTACCCCGCGAGGGAAGCGGCGTGATGGTATGTATGTATATATGTTCTATAAAAGAAGGTATTCGTACAGTATCACGTGTAAGACATTTAACACTTTCAATTCAGCGATGAGGTATGATACACCCATCCTGAATGCCTTAATTGGTGAATTAAAAGTATTTACTTTTCTGTCTTTAAGTCTCCGAAATGCAATAAATTTGACCTTTATTCTATAAGCTTTCGAGTATCTTGAACAAGGAAGAGAGTCGTAATGGTACAGATGGATCAATAAAAAAGATCATTAAATCAGACCTTATTCTAAGTTTTTTAGTACCTGTCTTATTGATGGAATTTGAGCGTAGGACACCACTTATAAAACTGTAAACAAAATATGTATATCATTGGGTTGATGTAAATATGTTAACTGAAGAATAGTATTGGATTGAAAATATTTGAATATTGATGAAATTAATTTTATAACTAGATAGATACATAAATGTGTTTAATAGACCAGTTACTTAAACAGCTTTAAATATTGAACCAAAAAGTTTTTTTTTTCAAAAATATTTCAGTACTTACCTAAGTATAGAGAAATCCTGCTATATCGTACACATAGATTATGTTATGGACATCGATGGCTGATCAGGTTCGTTATTCAAAACAAGAAGAATCGGGTGGTTTATATACCTGAAACAATAAACAAATAATATTACTTAATTAATTATTTCGAGAAAAATACAAATTTTCTGCTACCAATACCATCATGGCTCACCAATCTTCATTCATCTATCTCCCTCCAATTGAGTCGTCAGGGGACTAACTGCATATATGTTATTTTTTTATTTCATACCTCGTTCACAAAATATTCTATTCCACATCTTCCTACTATTTGATAGAAAAAATCGAGTATTTAGCAAATCATTGCCTAACATTGCGTCCTCCTTTCCAATCAATAATCTCTGCTACGTGTGCGTTAAATATTATTTTAAATTTTGTTTTATTTTCTGGTATATACTATTGATAAAATTATTTACTGGTAGGTATATTTGATTTAATTTGTTATATGTTAATGTGACGTGGTTGATGGAAGAAATAACTACGTAGTGATAATCTCACCACTGAATTTCGTTCTAATATTTTAAATTTTATATTGTGTGTCAACACTGTTGTATAACGATGAGTCCCAAAAAGAATAAATAAATAATAACGGGCGTAAGAGAAATCGACGAAATTTTATGAATGTAGAAGAAGCGAAAAAAGTATGTGAGGATAGATTTATATGGTGTTCCGTTCTCTCTGCCTACCCCACTTGGGACACAGCGTGAGGATAAGTATAGTATAGTATAGCGTTCTCTCCAAACCATAAATGCTGAGTAAGTTGGATGATACAGTTTAATAATAACAATGATAATGTTTCCGCCTATAAATTATTCTAAGTTTACATTCTTATTGCTATGTATACCTACAGATGAGGATTAAAAGTATAAATCAAATTAATAAAAAGGTATCAGGATGGACGGTAAACCTTATTGATAAACTTAATTTCTTGAATGTTTTGTTCGTAACGTTTTATAACCTGCCTTTTACCTGCCTCTCTACCTTTTACATGAAAACGTATAGAATGGAGAGAAAATCTCAATTAGTCATTTCAGAGGGACGTAGAATCCAGTTTTTTATGACAACATTTTAAATAATGCAAGATATTCACAAAAAACACGTTAAGTCTCAATTAGATATATGTCCTTTGTACGAGTACTGTTGTACTTCAGAACTGTTGTACTACAACTTCATTTTTTTCAACGTTAATTTGTACTCACTATTGTTGAGTTAAACTAATTATTTTCAAATAAAAAAAACGTGCAGCTCTTAATTAACTTTTACGTTTTAACTACGCATTTAAATTTATTAATTATTCTCTCATTTTGTATGTAGAAAACAACGAAAGTTAAATATTAAGATAAATGAGATTAAAATTAAGATAAATTTTCCGCATTCTAACTCAATATGTTTTATACATTCGTTTAAATACTATAGACAGTATATATGTACTTAGATACATTTTACAATGCGATAGTATACTAACTTGTAAATTTATAGGGGAAATTTTTCACGTAAGTGTAAAAAGCGTATCGAGGTGCAAAAATAATAATAATACTAATAACTGAGTGCAGTTGCAATAAGAGCGTCTAACACTTTTACAGAAATAAACATGTGAATTAATTAACGATATTAACATAAATAGTTATAATATCTATTTAGTATAAATATCTTATTACTAATATTATAATCATAGTGACATATTATTGTTATCATTAGAAGTTGTTATATCTCATATTAAAATAATATTAATTAGGTACTAGTAGGTATTATCACTTTTACACATCATCTCATTTAAGAATATTTAATTATTTTATCTAATTCTTTATCAGAAATAATACCTATAGATTAATGTTTAGATATAGTTACGTAGATCAAAGATGTAATACATGGTAATATTTTGAATATTGGTTTTAGGTATGTATATATGAATATTATTAGATCAAAAACAAAAAACTTTTATTGTACGAAAAGAGATCAACGAATGGTTAAGGCTGATAAAAATTAAAAGAATTTATATATACGATCACGTAATATCCCACTAGTAAGATAGCCAGCAGAATAAATTTATGTAATAAACAAGCTAACTGTTCTTTCCGTTCCAGCAAAGATCAAGAGAATATTGAGTGTCTTATTCGTGATATTTCACGTAAATTTACCTTCTACAGATCTCCTGATTTTTACATATTATTTGTCGACCTATTATTTGACGGGTACCCCACGGAACATTAGTATATTGAAGAGAGACCCACCTCACACCCGGATATTTCAGGAGTCATAGACTCCTATTTATCCGCACATTCAAACCAAAATTGTCCTCACGGGCGGGCCATTGGGCAGGTCTGAAGGACCGACCGGCTAAAACCGCCGTCGTGGGAATCTTTTAAACTACACTCTCTTCAATGCCCCTTTTGAAAGTATGTTTATTTTATTGAATAAAAAAAAATACAAAATTATATAAAAAAAACCATAAAACAGGACAAAATAAAGTACAATTAATATAAGGTAGATAACATCGAGTAAATATGATATATAAAAATTGCTGAGTAACAAAAGCCGAAGTGAGGTGTCCAGAAACTTGTTATTTGGCGTTCAGAAGGCGCGAGCCCGAGAATCACCAGTGCCAAATGGTGTGAAAACATTAAACCCTCCCAAAAGGGACATACCTCCCAAACCTACTCTCCACCAAGGGAGACAGGACGATACAACGAGAAAACGAGTTCACTATCGCGCCAACGCCACAAAGGGCAAAAACCAACCCTAAGACTCTCCCGCGTCAGGCGGGGGTGAACCCGGCTGACGCAGAAGCTCCCAACGAGATACCCATACATCCACAAACACCAAAAATGCTCAATCTCCGGAGGCCGAAATATAATATTTTAATTGGAGAAGAGGAGAAAGTGTAGTAGATAATAATTATATTATTTATGTATGAATTATGTTGGTATATACTGTAGGTTCATGAAAGTGGACAACGGTATTGGTGCGTGAGTCTGATAACGTGATGAGATGTAAATGTATGAGTATTTATATCATTATCACATACCGATCCATGTAGATATAATATCTGTACTTGTTCACAATTACATTACTTATCGACTTGACAACTAAATAAATGTATGTATACATTGTAATTGTAATACTACTACTACTATACCATCACGGCATATCCCACAAGTGGGGTAGCCAGTAGACCAACTGCATGTAAGAAACATGCAAACTGTCTTCTTCGTGCCAATATAAAATCAAGACATTCAGGATGGGTGGCAAAATTCATCGCTGAATTTAAGATGTACAATGTCTTAGTTTTTTCGAACACCTGCCTTTTACAGGACACTCGAAAACTTACGGGGAAGAGTGGGAGACCAATTCTTTACCGGGTGCTCCACGGGATAATTGTAATACCTATATGAATCGTAGTTTTATTCGATTCATAATCATGGAAATCTATGGTTTGTTGTGATCCTATTATCAAATGTATACTGCATGTTATGAGTACGAATATATCTGAAGAAGTGTTTCACTCGACATAGTGTGCAGTAAAAAATTAAACTTTTGAGCCATCTCGACTTCTCAAGTCGGACGTTGAAGATAGAAAATTCGATGTTGCAGGCCCCAGGTACTAGAATAAGTTGCCTTTAAGTCTACGATAAGAGGTGAATATTGAGAACTTCAAAAGAAAACTAAAAGCACACGTCTTTGTTGGGAATTTTGGACTATAGACTCACAATATGGCGCCCTTAAGAACATGGCGTGAGTATAAGGCGCATAAAAAATTGACCATGTATTGATATATCCGGTGTTTTTCACTATCTACAGTGGGATTAAATTAGATAGGTAATACATTAATTAAAGAGGTTCCAAATAGTAGATAACTAACTATCAAGAATGCAATTATATAAAAATCTAATTAGTCGCAATTTATTTATTTATTAACAGGATTTACGGCCAATTTTTTTTTTACAGTGCAGTGATAATACAAAACGTACTTGAAATAAAAACATGAATAGGGGACATAGGGGATTTTCGGTGCAAAGAATGAACTTAAGAAAAACCGTTTATAGCATATTTTCTCACAATGTACTCCGATTTATTTCAGATATCGACTTCAACATCCTATTATATGGAATTAGTTCATTGATGTTCGAGAATAATTATAGTTTGTCAATGATTCAGTACCTACCATAAAAAGTGCCTAATTTCTGTGCTACGACTTGTAATTTTATTATTGTACTAAAAGTACTATCGCAGAAAGCTCGGTTACAACGGACAAATTAAAAAGACATTTTTATATTTATTACTATATCATATGAACAATTAAATTATCTAGTAGGTAGTAAAAACATTCAATCATGTTGTCAAAAATATATATATTTATCAATCTATACTTTCAAAGCACATTCGACAAGTGGGGTTGTCAATGAACTAACTGCATGTAATAAACACATAGATCTCCGCACCGTCAGTTGAATTCACAAGTCTTAACGGTAAAATCATGATTCGTTTTGAAATCGTATTTAGGACGATACGCAAGTCTGATCAAGGATTCGCATAATTTCACATAATTAAATTCTGTTTAATCTTACAATAAGATAGCAACTGAATGTGAAATTTTAATTGTCAATAAACTCAATGCGTAAGTAGGTACCTACTTATACAAATACATTTTTAAAAGCACACACACATATATAAATACGCCCATACGATTGTATCGTTACCACTACAAATAAAAGCGGAGTAATATTTTTGAATGAGGTTAAAATAATTTGTTTACCTTATTCTCGTATTATGAAAATGTGTGTATGTGAATTATATATCTATACATAATATGAAGATAGGTTATTGATCACTCGCATTATTGAATTTATGTTTTTAAACCATCATGCGACATCATACTAATATTGAAAACCAAATGGAAATGTTAAAATATTATTTTATTGGAATCATATTGAACACGTCATAAATGAGTCTGGCTTCTCCGTTTATGGGAGATGCCGTGATGTTAAAGACGAATAGACAGACAAATTATTGTGTTGCTCTGCAAATACATGTATTTCCTAATAGATTTGATAATTTATCTTAAAACAACGGTGGTTTATCGTCCACAAGGCTTTTCATAAACCTTTTTCACCCGTTAATTTATTTAGTTATAAGATTAAATGGAGTCCTATTATATACTATTGGAGCAATCCATATCACACCTAGTGAAGTGCGTTCACTATCCAATCACATACACAATTAGGTCGATATTTTGATTGATTTTTCAGCTTCTATAGAATCGATTCAGTACTGGACAGATGATATTATATATATTGCGATACATATAGTTCAACAGAGAAGAGAGTATTATCTGACCCTTACGAATTGGCTATAGTTGGCTTAAAAACTTTAAGACATGGCAACGTTCACCAACTCCACCTATCTCTCTTATGCTTCTCTCATGTTAATCCTTTCAGAGCTGGTGACAGCACTCATTTCTATATAAGATACGAGTTATTAAATAAATTGTTTAACAATGATAAATATTATGTTAATTAAAATCTCTCCACACCTTGAAATATGTAGTTGACCTAACATTTCTTTGAAATTGTCATCAATACTTGCAAATTTTACGATGACATCAAAATTTAAAACGATATCTGTGTTAATATAAAGTGAACATCAAACAATTAGCCGAATGGGAACGTACTTATCTTCTGCATTCATTATAATAACTGTGTAAGTATAGGTATATTGTGAACATTAAAATATTGTTAATATTCTACCAACACAGAATAATGAAATACGTAGTAAATTTTATGAGTGGTGTTGAATGCAACAAGTGAGAGCTTCACTATATAAAACTAAATAAACTGAAATTATCTTATTAAATATGTGCTTAATTTATCAAAAAAAAACATTAAAGCAATGTGAATTTTCTTTGCCATATTTACTCTTTGTGATATGGTATGATAGTAGCGCATCTCACCATTGTTTCGTATATGAATGTTATATTGCATATTATTTTGACGTGTGATTTTCTTTCAAATCAAATTAAAGATCTAGTATTTTATGTACATGCAGTCGCATGCGGAACATTTGGTTTAATTGTCTATACACTATATGTGTGGTTCGGCATCGAAAGCAGACAAATAGAAACTTGATTTTATTTAATCTAAGTATGTGTGTAGATATATATTCCTCAAAGCACGAGCTCAGCTCATATTTGAGGGAATGAATTGTTTTGCTTACTGTATAATTATAAGTAGGTAAATGATTGTTGTTGTAAATTGTATATTTATCAATCATAAATATATTTGAATTTGAATTTGAATATTCCTTTCGTTTAGTTCTATAAAACATTGAAATTTGAATGAAAAATAGGAGGATGATTTGAAGTATGGATTGAAAAATCTAAAAATTTGGTAATTTTTTGGGTTTTACTGACATTTTGCTACAAATGGTGATGTCCTATTTCGATCTTATGCCACTCATACGTATACTATTGTGTAGTTTTCCAAAAGTGGGGTGCAAAGATCTCTTAATTATATGTACGTATATGTGATAGGATATAGGTGACGTATGTAGAGCTTTGTTTTTCAGGATGAGTATATTAAAAACAGATGGAACTATGCAGCGGTGCATTAAACCTTACTAAGTTCTTAACAAAGGTGATGGATATTTCACATTGAATCAATACTAACATTTAAATAGGTATGTGATTTAACAAAATGTAGACGTGTTACAAACGATTCGATGATAGCTATAATTGTTTATTTTTTTATCAAAACATGTTTTTCATTTGTAAGACTTCAATTAAGACACTTTTTTATTAATTAATAATAATAATAATATTTCTTTATTCAATCAATATCAATATACAAACGTTGAAACAATATATCACCAATTATCTTCAATTAAGTTGCAGCAGCCTCACTAGGTTGCCCTGTATCGAGGCGTGCTGCGTAAATATATATATATAAAAAAAAAACATACATTCAACATCTTACAAAAAAATAATAATGTATAAAAATAATCACATCAATTATTCAAGAGTTTTTGTATTCATATTGTGGAAATTCATTTTCAAATTTAACTAAATAAAAATTTTTTTTTTATTAAACGTTGCTTAATTTCCGCTATGTTAGATATTAAATTCGAACGTTTTCGCCTATGCTTGTAGGTATCTTTAGGAAAAACACTATTTTATGAGGACACACAATAAAAACTAACCACAAAAAAATAATGGTCTATCTATGCGGGGAAATTTCTGAAAAGTTATGATGGCTAAATACTAATTGAAATATTTGGTAATTAAATGTTTTTACAAAGTATGTATGTTGGTACAAGTATGTGAATAGTATTTTGGTCTACTTTGTCCATTTTAAATGCTTCTCAATATATATACACACATTCCATATTATATTGATTGTTTGGGAACACTTTCACATTCACTTTATTTTCACAATAGTCATTAACTTTGGTATTTTAGATAATATATAACATATACGGGTACTTGAATTCTTTCACTGACAATGTACAGTACATTTGATGTAATGAAATATTTCATTTCACCTCATGTTATTATTATTATTATTGTTTATTATAGTGTTGGTACATTTTGCTTACTTTGTATTGTTTTATTTTTGCACAATGTGTGTGCAGTGACTAAAAAAGTATGTAAGCATAATTTATCATAGAACAAATATTTTATTGTTAAATAGGTATTTGGAGAAAAATGCCCACATTATAAAAAAATAATAACGTTTGGAATGGCTATCTCGTGTAGCTTTACCTATTATATTCTTTATTTCACTTAGCAAAAAATAAATCACCCCGTGATTTACTTTTTTCAATATGTCATACTACGAAAAAAATATATGTTATACAATGTTCACATGCTAATTTTATTGTGAATTGACTGAAATTAAAAAAACCAAATGTTTTTTTCCATTATATGTTTTTTAAATTGAGAGGGACTACTTTCGCCTTATAAGGACATTGACAATTACCGTGGATTAGCAATGTCCTTCCATATAAGGCAAAAGGAGTCTCTCTCAATAAAAAAAACATAGTGGAAAAAAAACATTTGTCTTTTAATTTCATTATGGATTTTTACTACCTAAACACCGACACAGAGAATGAATTTATTTTGAATAATTCAAAAGTTATGATACAGTTATCGAAAACATACTTCAGAGATTGTGAAGATTTTACTAATCCAAGATTCTCTAGAAGTGGAATTATCTTCTATTAAAGTCAAGAAATAGCTTCCATACCTTCCGATAGCAGCAACGCATGTAAAAAGAAATTCATTAGTTAATTTTTCGTAGAAACGATATCGCAATAAACGAGCAGCAATGATTTGATGAGATAATTGGAAAGAAAACTTAATGAGGTGTTCATGATCATAACATTTATGTTTCATTATATATCGACCAGGTGATGGCGTGATGCTTGGTAGATACATATTGTTATAGTAAGTATGAATGTATAATGCCTAGTAGGTACCTGATATGACGAAAGTGTACGTAAAACCAAAGAGGAAACATGTCTTAATCTCTATGAAACCATCGAATACGGGTACGTGTTTAGTTCATTTAAATTAAATTATTATTAATGTTGATTTACTGTACATTTTCGTAGTTTAAAATCTTTAATTCGGTGACGAGATATACCATCCACCCTGTGAACTTTTATTGACACGTAAAGGAAAATTTTCGTGTTTACTACATGCAACACTTGTTGCATGTAGCATGGACTTCCACTGGTCACTCACTTGTGGGAGATGCTGCAATGATAATAAACAGAGAGAGACAATAAATTTCACCGAATCTTGAAAGACATTATTTTTTCAAATAAAACATCGATTATACATAATTTCAGATAGGTACATCGAACGAATATTTTATAGGTATCACCTTCCTTCAATTATGTAGTAGATAATATTATGAGTAGGTACCTACTAACTAAAAGCATCGAATGAATGACCCAATACACGGCTGGGCGCGGACTTTGCGGCGCGGTGGCGCTCCATTCAATCAAAATAATATTATAATATGATATGTATATATATATTAATATGTACCGTTCAATAAGAATAGCAGCCGCAACCTACAAGGTCACGGCGAAAAGTGAGAGTATAATGTTGTAGGTTGATGGAACAACGGACGCTATGCCACGACTTCCTATAGCCGGAGATCTTATAAGCTATATGTTTATAGTAGCTATAACTACCTACCTATCAATCATCATCTCAACCTGTAGTAGTTGTAGTAGCGTGATGAATTTTAGTACCGTAATAATAATCTCTCAATTATGTATAATGAATTTCATTTTCATAATATGTATTCTATATTAACAGCATCACGGTATATCCCAAGAGTGGGATAGCCAGTAGACTAACTATGTGTAGTAAATATGCTGGTTGTCGTCTCTGTGCCAATAAAAATTATGACATTCAGGATGAACGGCACACTTCATCGCTGAATTAAAGATGTCAAACATTCCACGAATACCTTGACATCTGGGCCCCTAGTCAAAACACATTTAAGCGTTACGTTTTCGTTCAAACAAGACGAGGTTATGAGAACGCAACAATTTTCGTAGCTAAAATACACAACTAACTAAATACCGTCAAACTATCCTCGATCTGAATGAATTATCCATATGGAAGTTATGTTAATTATCCATATGGAAGTTGAGAAAGACGGACGAAATTTTAGAGATGATGAATGATAAGTATTTGGATGTTTTATGTGTATGCGAAACGAAGAGGAAAGGATGTGGTATTAAAGAAAGTGATGGAAGGATCGAGTTGTGGTCTGGTGTCCCAGATACACAACACGCGTGTCAAGGTGTGGGTGCTTTTTTATCGAAAAGAATGAGTGAATGTATGAAAGGGTATGAATGTGTAAGCCCCAGGCTAATCTGGATCCGTTTCAAAGTGGGGATGACTAGGATCTTACTCATAGTTGGGTATGGTCCTGGGAACGATGCCATAGAGACGGAAAAGGAAGAGTTCTGGAATCGCGTGAGAAAGATTGCAGAAGATAAAAAAGATAATGAAAGATTGATCTTGGCAGGTGATTTGAATGGTTGGGTGGGTGTTAGAAGGAATGAACTTGAAAATGTTTTGGGAATGAATGGAGACAGTAGAGTGAACGATAATGGTAAGAGAATAATTGAAATGTGTTTGGAGATGGATCTCTTTGTGGCGAATACCTTTTTCCCCCACAAGGAGATCCACATGTATACCTGGGAGAGAGGGAATGAAAGATCGATGATTGACCTCGTGTGTGTGGACTCTCGTCTCAGGAAGGCGACCACGGACACTAGAGTGTATCGAGGCGCTGAGCTGGAGACGGACCATTTTCTTGTCGTCTCAAGAATAAATCTATTCTCCGGTTGGCGTTCAAGAACACAAAAGTCCACGCCATCTAAGAGATTGAGAGTCGAAAAACTGAAAGATGAGAGTGTAAAGAATGAATATGTAAAAACTGTGAATGAGAAGCTTAGCGCGAACGGAAAGAATGATCTAACGATGAATGAAAGGTGGGATGTCTTAAAAAGTGTGCTTGTAGGGAGTGCAAAAGAAGCATGTGGTGAAGCTAAAGTAGGACGTAAAAAAGGCGATGCATGGTGGGATAATGATGTGAAAGAAGCTGTAGATAAGAAGAAGAATGCTTGGAAAGACTTACTGAGTGTGAATCAGTGTGACACATTTGAAAAAGAACGAAAGAAAGAAGTATACAAGATATGCAAGAAGGAAGTGCGTGAAGTTGTGAAAATGAAGAAAAAAATGCTTGAAGATGAAGAATGTAAGAAATTGTCTACGTATGCGAGTGAAAATATGAAGATTTTTTGGAATGAAGTGAAACGAAAGAGGACGGGTACAAGTGTGAACAGTATGAAAGGGATAAAAGATAAGGATGGATGTGTGTTAGTGAATGATGAATGTGTGTTACGGAGATGGAAGGAGTATTTCGAAGATCTGTTTGAATGTGATGGTACAAATGAGAATGAGTATGACGACATTGAAAGCAGTGTGAATGAAAACGATATGATAGACATGAATGAGATTATGAATGCATTAAAAAAGGCGAAGTGCGGTAAAGCTGTAGGGTATGATTGTGTTGCCGTTGAGCTCATCAAGTCTGGTGGACCGGGGGCTCTCGCGTGGTGCTTGGAGCTTTTCAACGACTGTTGGAGAGAAGGCGTCACACCAGAGGATTGGAGGAGGGCTATCATCTGCCCCCTGTACAAAGGGAAAGGCTCTAGACTTGAATGCGGGAGTTATCGGGCTATTAGCTTGCTGAGCTCAATAGGGAAATTGTATGGTAGAATTTTGATTGAGAGAGTACGAAAGATAACTGAGTGTAAGATATGGGATGCGCAAGGAGCTTTTTTGAATGGCAGAGGGTGCACCGATCAGATCTTCTCCCTGCGAATGGTTATAGAGAAGTTTCTGGGTAAACACCAGAGGCTTTTTTGTGCATTCGTGGATCTGGAGAAAGCATATGATCGAGTGGACCGGGAAAGGTTGTGGCGCGTGTTGTCGGAGTATGGGGTGAGCAGCCGGTTGATCCGCGCAATATCTTCACTTTATGTGGGAAGCTCCGCATGCGTGAGGGTAAATAATACTCTCTCGGAGTGGTTTGTCCTCACCAAGGGAGTGAAGCAAGGTTGTGTCATGTCTCCGTGGCTGTTCAACTTATTCTTCGACTACTGTATGCGACCTGTGAAAGAGATGGATGTTGGTGTCGAGCTGAATGGGTTTCGGGTGAATGCATTGATGTACGCAGATGATTTGGTGTTAATGGCTGAGAGTGAAAGGGACTTACAAGAGATTGTTACGTGTGTGTATGATAGTTGCAATTTGAATGGTTTGAAAATGAATGTTATGAAGACGAAAGTTCTTGTTTTTGAAAGAGAGAATGAAAAAACGATTTGCGAGATTAAAGTTGGTGACGAATGTTTGGAGCAAGTAAGTGAGTATGTATATTTGGGAAGTATGTTTACGAGGGATGGAAGATGCGATAGGGACATTGAAAGAAGGAAAGTGGCCGGTGCTAGAGTGAACGGTGCACTTCGACCCATTGTCAGCAATGGCAATGTGTCGAACATGGCTAAAATGCTGGTGCACAATACCATTCTGGTACCGTCACTTACGTATGCAAGCGAGACATGGACGTGGCTGAAGAAGGACGAAAGTGGAATAAATGCAGTGGAGATGCGATCGTTAAGAAGAATGGTTGGTAAAACGCTGCGTGATAGAGTGAAGAATGAGGATATTAGAAGAATGAGCGGATGCAAGAAGAGTGTTGTGGACAGAATGCGCGTGAATAAACTACGGTGGTTTGGACACGTTGAACGAATGAACGAAGTAAGAATGACAAAGAGGATATACTTGTCTGAAAGAAAAGGTGTGAGGAAGCGCGGACGTCCGAGAACCACGTGGCTTGATCACGTGGATCAAATTCTCAAGGACGGCTGCGTGTTGAGTAAAAGGAATCGACGTGCGTGTATGAGAAACTGTATGAATGTGGAGGAAGCGAAGGAAGTGTGTAAAGATAGATCTGTGTGGCGTTCCGTTCTCTCTGCCTACCCCACTTGGGATACGGCGTGAGGGTATAGTATAGTATAGTAAGTTATGTTAATAATTTCTGTTATCAAATATTCACAGCGTATGTAAAAGATATAAAACTTTGTCCAGAAATGGCATGCTTTAGAATAAAAATTAATGAATGTGCTGGATTTATAACTTGTGTAAAATGAACTTAAATTAACACACTGCTTACAATAAGCAAGCTGTCATCAGATGTGATACCTATTTACCACTAACGGGACAAGAATTTTTATATTGATCAAGCTTTCATAATGAATATTTCGATGGTTGAAAGCACAAAAGACACATGTCCACTATTTAGGTAAAATGAGTTAATATATGTACAAAATTGGTTGAAACGTCGTCTATGTCCTGATTACATAATTACGAATAATACTTATATCATTATCGAAATATTTAACAAAAACCAGATGCCAAACTTTCTTAAATTATCATTTTTAGTGCACAGATGTAACATGTTACATAAGATATTTGAGAAAGTATTAATATCAACATAATTGATTCTTAAAAAGCACATGTCCACCACGGACATCTTCTGAATTAATTTAAAATTAGTTGATTAATTTTGAATCTCAAACTTTCAAACCCTGTTTTCTCTAAACTATCAAATGTGGACATGTGTCTTCTGTGCTTTAAACCATCGTTAGTCATTGATAAAAAAGTGTACCCAGGATATTTTTATGGGGGAGTAGCAGTTTATTTTTTTTAATTATTTTAACTACATATAAATTGATTGGTACACCTTTTTTTATTTTTTCTGTCAGCTTTCAATTTGGTGTAGGAATTAAAGAAATCATCCGTTTTCCTAATTTCTACCTTCCACGACCAAGTTTTTAATATGATAGGTATTTACCTACCTATATTTCACGATCTAGTAATGTTTGTTATACCTAGATGAAATTTCATAACGAGAATTTGGAAACACTAAAGCCAAAATTCAATTATTCGAAGTTATTCATGCAATCATTTCGACATACGTTGTTGTTTCGCATGTATAAAAAGCACACCATTGTAGGCATGCTGCGCTTTTTCGCATATACGGAAAGCACGTTACTGTTATATACTTGTGATTTGTTGAGATATAGAGAGGCTGACTTTATATAGATTAATGCGATTATTATTCATAAGTTGCAGTGGAAAGCGACAATAAGGTTTTATGGTCCATAATACAATACGGTATGAATTAATATTATTATACGTACTACGAGTACAATAGTTATATCCACAGTAATTTGACGTAAAGTAATACGAATTATAATAAATAATCAAACTATACTGAGCGTCTCGCACTAATTCACCTGCATGAAATTGACACTAAAATTAGATTGACAAGATTATTATAATACTATAACTTATTAAGAATGTAATATCTCTTCGTTATTACAAATAAGTCTTCTCATATTATCATATTCGTAAATTAATCCGAAATGATGATTCCAGATCTTATTACCAGTGTGTGCGGTTAAGTTTTGCTTTTATTGGCTACCCATGTTGTTCTTAATATGCAATACTTTGTCAGTTTCTTAAACCTCTATAATAAATCTACACAAACACACTGTAGTGCTGTGAAAGTATTGACGAGTAACGTAAAATTATAATTTAAATAACTTAAAATCATTAAAATGTTATTATCTGATTTTTTTTTACATTTATGTATACGTTTTATTGTAAATGTTGATGTGTACATTAATTTACATACTTGTAAAATAATGTTCCAAAATATATTTCAATGAAAAATTTGAATACCTAAATACAAGAACAGCAATAATAGGGCTGTGTTTTGAAAATGATTTATATAATCCTTTATTTTTTAATTTATTAGGTATATACTTTCAATATTTTAAAGCTAACTTCAAAAATACTAGCCATATTAATAATAGTTTATTAAATTATTATGACCGATTTAAGACTCTACTTAAATAAGATGTGAAAATAAACTCCACAGGCAAGATTTAAATAAATTATTATTTAGAATAATAATGCAGATAACTGAGGTATGCACCAATGGTTATAAAATAGAAATAAATACAATATAAATATTAATAAATAAATTTGTCAAATCAATTGTCAATAACTATTATCATTGCTAACCGACCGGAGTTATTTCAATAATTTTAATCGACATAATATAAAATAATTAAGACTGTTAAGTACTTATTGAAATACCTCTAGCGTTATATTTAATACTTTCTCCGATATCGGCATTCAAGAAATCATCTTACTTGTTGTACCCATGTACTTATCAAATACTTTAAACTCTGTTTTGCTCAGGAATTTATCATTAAACTGTCAAAAATAGTTAATTTGTTCATTCATAATATCACAGCATTTTCTACAAATGAGAACACCAGCGGATTATTTGTATGTAAAAGACATGTGAATCGTCCTCTTCGAGCCAATAAAAGATGAAGAGATTCAGGATTGGTGGCATACCCTGTACTGAAGATGTTCTATGTCTTATTTGCGATGTTTTACGAATACCTGCCTTTTACAGGACATTCTAAAACTTACAGAAACATGTTGGAGACCTATTCTTTACCGGAGGCTCTACGGTCCATGCGTGGGACATTTTTTGTCAAAAGTACACCATAGGTTGCAAAAGCAAGTGCCTAACATAATTTCATACATCTTCATGAAAAATGATAGTTTTTGAAAGATAATTAAAATTAATGTATATTTGCAAACAAATAAAATAATATATCACTTTCCATTTAAAAATTTAGTCGTTCACTGACTATGATCTAATTATTATTCTTGTTTAAATATTTTGTACAATAAAGTTTATTATTATTATTATGATATTGTCAATAAAAAAGAATGTGTATGATTTTATTATCCAAAAAAGTGGCATGACTTGTAAAAAGGATATTATTTTAATTATAGACTCTGTTCTAGAAATATTTATATTGAGGATATATAAAAATTCGTACAGGTACATTATTTTTTGAGAACGAATTTAAATATTCATTTGATTTGTTTAATATTTAGTAATATTTTTATTAATTTAAAATTATTACTTTTATCCTTATGTTCGTCATTAACATTGTTATATAAAATAAAATACCATTGATTTTACAATCACTTTACTTTTTTATCGCTCTACTTTATACACTCACTTGGCAATTACATCGCAGTTTGGTTTTCTTATCAGCTGTATGATACGCTCATAGAGTTGCGAGACTGCAGTTACAAATTTACTAATCGATTATTTCCACTTTACATACATACGACAAACATCAAAAGTAGTAGTTGTAGAGAATAAATTCATAAAAATCCTCAATCTACTAATTATTTTACTTATATTTTAACCCTACTCTCAGCTTCTCCTAAACAACAATGACTATAAGTCATTGCTGACCAACTATGTGGAGCGATATAATCAAGAAGACATTGAAGAGAGACTCAGCTCACACCCGGATATCTCAGGAGTCATTAACTCCTACTTGTCCGCACATTCATACCAAAATTTATTGTCCTTATGGGCGGTCTGGGGTTATTGGGGAGGTCTGAAAAGTCGGCTGCCAAAACCGCCGTCGTGGGAATCTTTTATACTATTTCTCTCTTTAATGTCCCTTTGTGGCGGTAATTATGTTAATTCAAGACAATAATGTAATATATACAAGTAATAAAAAGGAGAAAAGTTAAAAATGCAACGAAATTTTCTGTTCCAGCAGGATTACTCTAGACACAATCTAAATACGATCTTGTCTTGATCGACTATAGTGACCATAGTAAAAAATATCGCGCTAAAACTACAGCGAGATTGGTATGCACGTATTTATGACACGTCGAGACAAGATGAAGATCTATTTAAATTGTGTAAAGAGTGATACTGTAGATGCTCTTCACATGACTCAGGACAGACACAAGTGGAGAGAGATTACCCAGAGGATCTACTGCAGCCACCATCCTCAGACATCAAGATAATGACTAGAGAAAGAGGGGGAAAGAGAGTGAGAAGATTAATTAAAACAAAGAAATCGGTGCATTATGTGCGGAATAAACCGCGATGAAAATAAAATTTATAAGGTAAGTAAGTGTATAAATGTTATCTGCATGTGAGAAAATTGTACTATCATTCAAGTGACACCACAAACATCATGTTATACGTTTGTTATGTGTTTATATAGGTAGGTACATTCAATATATTCTTATTTACTGATTACAATATTACTACTCTCATGGCCTACTTACTTCTGTACAGTGACATGTAAATAGTTATCAGTATAATATTACTTACATTACTAGTTTAATGTTACCTGACTTCTTTCAAGAAATAGGAGTCCCGAACAAAATGTCTTTCCTGCTCGTTTCTACAAGATTTCGGGTATTTTGTAAAAAGCAGGTGCTGGTAAAACATCGCTAATAAGGCATGTAATACATATGTTAAAGTAGCGATGAGTTATGCAAAACATTGTGAATGTCTCGTTATTAATTGTTACACAGAGGACAACTTACATGCAGTAAGTCTACTGGCTACCTCAAATGTGGAATATTTGTGTATTCATATATATGAACAAACGCACAAACATAATTACGAACGAATCTGATATTAATTGTACAGTACTACATATTCACCTTACAAATAGCTATACCTAATACCTATGTATTATATTATATTATATGCAATAAGCCTTTGATGATAAAAGTCTAACTTCTTCACTAATCAATATTATTTTCTATATTTTTAAGTAGCATTTGTTTCCGTAGAACACCCGGTAAAAAAATTGTGTCCCACTCATTTCCATAAGTTTTTGTAATAGGCAGGACATTTTACATCTTTCATTCAGCGATGAGATTTGCCACCCATCCTGAATATTTCAATTTTTTGTTGGCGCAAAGAGGACAGCTTGCATGTTTATTGCATGTGACTGGTCTTTTAGTTACTCCACTTGTGGGATATGCTGTGATTTGATAGTAATAATAGTAGTAGGCATTATTGATTCTGATTATGCATTTTAATATTTTATACATTGTATTAATCTGTTAGAATGCAGATTCGGATATGCAAAATGAACCAATAATTACAGGTTGCAAGTCATAAAAAAAAACATTTGATATAAGTAGTAACATAATTTCACCGGTAATTTACCAGCAAAGTACCCATATTGCCAGTTAATGATGAATATGGCAAATTACCAATAATTTAACCATATAAATATTTTGTACCTACCATTGGTGGCAAAATAAAATGCTACAATAATTGATGTGACTTTGATGATAAATCAATCTTTTATTTAGTTCCTAAATGATCACATCTTCTCATTAATACATAATTGGAATCAGATTAATTAACTTTCTATTATTACATAAACTGGTTTATGTAATGATTTAAATTAATTGCTTTTCATTTGTTGTTTTAACTGTCTGTGTCCTGTAAAAAAAGTCTTTGGTTAAAATATACGTGCTTACTCCTTAGATAGTCATTCATTATTAACAATTCAGTTAGTATCTAATTGTTTTGCGGACGGCGTACATCATTTATTATTTATTTTATTCAGAAGGTGTACGACCTTGCAGATCAATCAATTTTATAGAACCTTTTACATATAATGCATAACTTCATTCTCTCATTCTAAGAAATAGGTACATACATTTTTAAAGCATGTGATTGGATATTTACATTTTAATATTCAAAATATTGTATAATGCGGATTTTCAAGTATAATTAATCGAAATTAAAGAAATATGTACAACTTTCTGACATCTCCCACTAGAAGAATAAACAGCAATTTCATTTATACTGGGTATTAAATATTAAATCGGGATCTGTTTCACTGAGAATTCATGATGAGTTTCAGGAATATTAGATTTTTTTAGGTAAACATGTGGGGACGGGGTTTATTTTCGGGGACGAAGTTTTCATTGAACTTATAACTAGCAAAAAGGAATTTAGATCAAATAAATTCTTACTTAAAATATTTGATCAATACCATAAAATGTTAACAAGTAGGTACACATACAAAATTCTATGCACTAAACGTAATAGGTATGTACTGTATAAGTGTATATATTGGCAGATTAATATATAGGTACCTATTATTTAGTACATTATGATTGATATGTCTGACAACATTCTGCGATAATATTGAAGGCGACGTAGTGCGGTGCCACGAGCTAACGGGAAACGGAGGTATTTTTCTACAAATTTCACTTTCCATACATATGTAAGCACCTGCATACGAAACGAATACATTATTGTTACCTCTTTTGTCTCCCAACTTCTAAAGATACTTATATATATATATACTCGAGTATTTTATTGTCCAAACAAAACTTAAATAGTTTGACTTTCATATAATTTCTTTGCAATTTTGAATAGAAAAAAAGGAGTTCTCTTTTAACACTTTACACTTCTTTTTATTTAAACCTTCAAGAATGAAATAATCATTTACGTCATGTCATATAAATATAAAATTAATAGGTGCAAAACATTTTTAGCACAATCTTCAAGTTTATCTAAGTTTCTCACATTACATCACTTGTATAGTGAGTAGATATCTGTTTATAAAAAAACAGAAAATAAAATTGTATACAACTTATTTTGCTACAAAGATACTAAGTATATAACTAAGATATTCGAGCGGTATAAAAAATATAGTACACGACAACGCGACTTGAACAAAAACAACAAATACTCTCTGAATACAAATTGATTTTAAGTTGTTTCTTTCTATTATTTCCAAAAAGAACGTAAAAGAAGAGAAAAAAATATATATATGAAAATGAAAAGTATAAAGGTGCGTACATTATTTCTTAACATTTTATTAAAAATATGTTGTAGATACATTCAGTACATATTTCAATACTTACTACCGATTTCATGTTTATATCTGCCGCAGTAAATACCAAGTGTATGTTAGTGTAGCTGTTACGTTGATTTTGCTTACAAAAATGTAAATTTCACCGATTTATTATTCCTAGAATTCTTAAACTCATGAAAGTTATATACAAATTACGGTAATTTTACGTACAAGCCGGTCACATTACAGAACATCAATGGATTGTTTATTCTCGAATTTTCTCACAATTTGTTTTGAATAAAGAACTTACAAAACAAAAAGACAATACCATATTACTTTAAATAAATAACAATTATTGGTAAATATATATTCTTTGTTTTTTTTTAAATTCTATGTTACATAGTAGAAGGGTTCTTTTTAAACGTAGACTCCAAATCTATTCTTCGATTTCGAGTATGCTGTAAAAATCGAAAAAATTTATTAGCACCGAGTGCACAACTTTTTTAAGATGCGCCATTTTGTGGATAATCCACCGCAAGGGCCTATTCAAGAATCACAACACCTCTTGAACAATAGGGTTTTTAACCTCGCCTTGAACACCTCCACACTCTCCAGAGTCTACACTCTCCGTTTTAAAGATATAACGTGATGGTGTGGATAGATAGGTTAAAGTAAATATAGATAAATATCATTTAGTTTAGCTTTGCATAAGTTAAATAATATAGACATGCATAAAATTATTATGATCAAAACTCTCATTATACTGAAACAATATATATTCATTCGCTTAGCTGGTAGTGAAGAAAATTTAACAGTACGTACATATAATCATTTAAAACTGTATTGTATTAAGTTAACAATGGGTAGGTACTACACGATGTTGTTTGCTTTCAATCTACAGGCATTAAATTAATTCTCCTCAAGCATCGACCTACCATCTTAGCTTTTAGCAAAGGTCATCAGAAAGTAAACGTGCCTTACTTTCTTTCACTTCAATGGACCACATTAACATGAAATAATATTGCAAGTAGAGTATAATAATAATTGTATACATAAACAAGTAATTTTTATTGTTTGATAGGCCCAGGTTCTCATCTCTTCTGTAATCACCATTGATTGCACGATACAAGATTATTTTTTCGCTTTAAGATGTTCAATGTTTTTATAATCCGTATAAAATTGTTTTTATTTATGCCATTATACAATATAATCGAATACAGATTTCTCGATTTTGATGGCATACTTTATTCTATAATCAGATGTTTAAAATAATTTATCGAGTACTTAACAAGAATTTGTCCATAACTAAGAGATAAAGTTTTTGATTCTATGTAAATCAGTTTTTAGAACTGATTTACTCAACGAAAATGGCAAATTATAACTGCATCTACAGTGCAGCCAGCGAAAACGTTTCTCGAAAACAGCGAGAACACTAAAATTTGTGAAAAATGGATCTACACACTGAGAAAAATACTAACGAAATTTCACCACGAATCATTGGTACGTACTATCAGATTAGGACCAGCAGGGTTACTCTTGACAAAATTAAACACGATCTTAATCTAATCTTGATCTTGATCATACGACGCACGAAAGGACTATGGTCAAAAACATCGCGATACCGCTAACGCGCGATCGGTTTGCGTGTATTTTTGGCCAATAGTCACTTCGTGCGTCGTATGATCAAGATCAAGACTAGATTAAGATCGTGTTTAGTTTTGTCAAGAGTAGCCCTGCAGATATCGTACAAACAAACAAACAAAAGTTTTTAGAACTGATTTACTCAACGAAAATGGCAAATTATAACTGCATCTACAGTGCAGCCAGCGAAAACGTTTCTCGAAAACAGTGAGAACACTAAAATTTGTGAAAAATGGATCTACACACTGAGAAAAATACTAACGAAATTTCACCACGAATCATTGGTACGTACTATCAGATTAGGACCAGATATCGTACAAACGATTCATTAGTACGAATCTATAATATAAACTCTTCGCAAACAAGTTGTTGGTAAACTTACCAATGATTTGTTTGCGAAGAGTTAATATTATAGATTTATACCAATGAATCGTTTGTACGATCTCTGGTCCTAATCTGATAGTAGATATCGTACCGATGATTCGTTTTGAGTATTTTTCTCAGTGCATGACTTCTGTACACCTAAATAGGAATTATCCCATTAATAATTTTAATACTATCAACAACGAAATCTATATTTACATACTGACTTTAATCGTAATTTATATTTCGATATTACCAAAACCTATTTATTTTTACTTTGACATTTGTCTTTCATTTCCATTTCAATGTCGTGACTGACGTCCGTCATGACACGGATATTAAAAATACAATAAGACAAATATAATACATATACAATAAATAATTAATCTCATTGAATTTCGATTACGAAAGTTCATTAGTTTTGAAATTGAAAACAATGCTATTCAGATTAATGTTAGAGTCAACAGTATCTACTAATTACTTTCAAATCGATGTAATATCTAACATTAAGTTATGCGCTATCCACGAGATATCAATAAAACAAATTTCTCTTTATCTAAACAAGATACTTATTCCATCTCTAACATAAATTTGTTCTATATTAGGTGTATGTGATAAACAGGTAAGTATAACTTGTTATATTTCTTTTTTTATGTTTTTACAAGTAAATATGTGTTAATTGATAAATTATGATGTTATATATTTTCATTTCATAAATACCTTATTAGCAATACACCGTTTCTATGACAATCATATTAGAGCGTTAGGAATCTTGTGGGAAGATGTGATTGTTCTGAATATAAGAGGATTGTTCTGTGTTACTAAAAGGCTAATGATTATTACGCTTAAAACAAATTATGGTACCTATTCTATTAATTAATAAAGATTGGAATGTTAAACGTCCCCTGAAAAGAAGTACAGTTACAGAAGTACATGTTGTAATTACACGTAATATTATTTAAATATGTTTACAATTAAATTATCCCTTGTTAATTATAGAAAATATCATATTCATTCTGTATCAATAAAAGAAATTGACATGGTATTATAATACAGTGATTAAACGTAAATAAATATGATACAATTTATTGCATTGCCATCTTATATGTATGTAGTATTGTACCAGTAATAACGTATAAATATAGATGCATATTTTATTTTATCCCGTAGAGCACCCGTTAAAGAATTGGTCTCCCACTCTTTTGCGTAAGTTTTCGAGTGTCCTGTAAAAGGCAGGTGTTAATAAGATTTATATAATAAAATATAATAAAATTTAAGATGTAAAATAAGACATTTTACATCTTAAATTCAGCGTTGAGGTTTGCCACCCATCCTGAATGTCTTGATTTTATACTGGCGCGAAGAGGACGGTTTGCGTGTTTTTTGCATGCGGCTGATCTGCTGGCTGCCCCACTTGTGGGATATGCCGTGATGGTATAGTAGTACCTAGTAGATATTTTATTATATATATTTCTAATCGAGCTAGCTGGAGGCAGCTCTTTTATACATTGCGCACATCTCCATATAATTATAACACAGTTTTTCAATATCGATTTTCTACTTTCTTTTCTGCCTTTTCAAAACAAACACTTGTCACATTTGTTTTCCATTTTTTTTCGCATTATTTAAAGGCTCCTGGAAGCTTACCAAAGAACTTTTTATAATTATTTACATTTTATAAACAGCATAAAAAGTTGCTATAACGTTTTCTCAGTCTTGACAATCCCATTTACATTTTTTTATTATATTATTATAAATATATCGAATATTGACAAATAATATGCCTTCTTTATTGAATCAACATTGAATTAAGAAGTCGCTCAGTACGCAAGTGTATGTAAATAAAAAAAAAGAAAACTTACAGCAAAAAGTCGACTTTGCGCCCACTTGATTTACACCAGTCTTAATAAATTTTATTTTTTATTATTATTATTATTATTTAAAATAATAGAGTTTATTTAATAAAATAAATAATACAGTTTGAATAAAATTATTTTATCAAGTTAATATTCAATATCATCATCATCATCGCCCTCAACGCTCCTCTCGGGAGCACAGGGCAGAAACCAGCCTCCTCCATTCAGAGCGTCTCTGTACCAATATTCAATATAGGGAAGCATAATATGTCATAATAAACTCGGGGATTAAATTTATCAAATACACTTGATTTTTTAAATGATTATGCTTATGCATTCAATATGGCTATTTCATTTCTATACATAGCCTTGATCATACAAACGCATAAATAGACAAATAAATTATCATTTCTAATTCAGCGGTGAGACACACACCCTGTATGGCACAAGGAGTATACCTATATAATATTATATATATTGATCAATTTAATGTACCTGTTACTCACTTAAGGGATGCAATGATATAAATACACAGATAGATATATAAATTAATGGCCTAATAAATTGAATTTTTATTCACAACTAATTTTGGGTAAAATGATGTTGTCGTTAATCGTTGCTGTCATTCAATATGTGATGTATCTTTATAAATAAATTTCTACTGCATATTATTGTATTTTACACAGATATTCAAACATTGTGGTAAGTGAGTGAGTGAGTGTGTGTGTATGTATGTTTATTGTATGTACGATGTATGTAGGCCACTAGGCCCCAGCCTAGCTTTACTACTATTGCCTTACATACAGCCTGCTCACTACTACTACCACTACTATAATATTATTATTATTATGTAGATATACTTATAATATGTTTACTATACCAATAAAGAGTATCACCTCAACACTCCACTCTGTTCGTTCCGTTCTTGACTCTACGACATATAGGTACTAGTGATAGCTATTCACAACCAACACTTCTAATTCAAATTATTGTTTTTATATTTATTTTTTTTATTCCAGGTCTCCCACTCTTTCTGCAAGTTTTCGAGTAACCAGTAAGATGCAGGTAATCGTAAAAATAAGGACATTATTTAACATCTTCAGTTTAATTTTGAGGAATGCCACCCATACTGAAAGAATTATACTTTATCGACACGGAGAGGACGATTTGCATGTTTTTGTTTGCTATTCGTCCACTAGTTATTCCACTTTTGGTAAATGCCGTGACGATATGAAAGAATATTAATATAATTATTTTGAATTTTAAAGTTTTAAATTTTTGAAAATTTGATTTTTTACACTGTGGTATAGGGGGACTTTTGTGGTCTATATTGTGTGTAATTTAATTTTTTTGTAATGTTTGTTTTGTTGACTGTTTGTTTCTTGCAAAAATAAAATAAAGAAATAAATAAGTATTTTTATCTGTAGTATCGTGTGCATAAAAATGTTTATTAAATTTAAAGCGCTCGGCAATTAGAATTTAGTCTATATTAATTGACTAAATAATCCATACGTGAAAATTAAACAGTGTTTAGTTTAACATTTTAAAACTCATATAAAAATATTTATTTATTCATTAACACTATGTGTGACGATTTTATGTTATGATTATAATATATTGAATTAAGAAATATTCATACTTACATATGCACGTTTACATTATGTACGTACTATCATGTTACTTGCAGGGTAAACAAAAAGAATTGCGCACCACACACTAGCCTATCCTCACACATACTTTTGACTCCGTAACATTTATAAGTTCCTCATGCATATTTTTTGATTAAATATTATCATTTCTCATTGAGTACACGCTATCCTTAGGTTTAAGTTAGAAAGGTTAGAATTTAATTATTTAGATATAATTACTTTGGGCAGATTAAATAACCAACCACCTCTTTACAATCACCCATGTATTAGGTAGGTACTAGTAATTTTCACATACTCTCATATTAATTCAATCCATATACTCAAACTGATTAAGTTTGTTCATATCCACTATTCTTATTATACCTACTATTTTTATGTAAGGTAAAGACTTAATAATAATAATAATCGGACTATTTATATGTGGCGCCGTTCAATGATCCGTGACCATTTCAAAGGCGCCGTAAATATAATATTCGATGTGTTAACCTAACTCTAAAAATTAACCTTTGCGGTGGCACGGCATGTCAAAATAATTTGCTTAGACATTAATTATTTAAGTTCCGTGGAGCACCCGGCCAAGAATTGGTCTCCTAATCTTTTATGTATGTTTTCAAGTGCTCTGTAAAAGACAAGTATTTGACAAATTATGAAATTTTACAACTTTTATTCAGGTTTGCCACCCAACCTGAATGTCTAGTTGCCCCACGTATTGGACATGTTGTGTTGGTATAGTAATTATTATTAAAATTGTAAATAAAAAATGGAAAGTGGCTTTGGAATTAATAACGGATAGATAGGTTACCTACCAATGGTTGCCGATCAGTGTAGTTAGTTATCAATCAGTTACTTATTCCTCATATTATTATAATGTGAAGCCAGAGGCGAACTACTCTTTTTACAATCTTTTCAATCACACACTACTTTTTACGCTTGCAAACCTCAATAAGATGATCTTAGAGTAGCTAGGTAAGTACTATCTGTAATAAGATAAATAATTTAATGATTGGAAAAATATATACCTGGATTATTTTTTACCTTTCGTTTCTAAGTGTCCTGTAAAAGATAGGTGTTCTTAAAACATCACGAATTAGAGATCATCATTGTCAATAATTTACCGATGAGAAATTCCACCCATTCCGAAAGTTTTCATATTTATTGACAGAGAAAAGATGACATGCATGTTTGTTATATGCATTCGATCTGTTGGCTATCCCACATTTGGGATATGCCGTAATTGGTAAGCATTTTTCCGAGTGTTTTACAAAAATATTGACAAAGGATATCTATAGGACATAGCATGAAAACAAGCTTTTATTCAAAGCGATTTTGAGCCATTTGACGTTGTTAACATTCTGATATTGTCCTTTTTATAGGAACAGTATATCGTGAAATAGGATCGTCTTCATTGTCGAAGATTTTGTGGACGTAAAAATTGTGCTTTTTTCTATCCAGTTATCATTAGACATTCTCAAGAGACACAACCCAACAAAGACTCGTCTTTCGTTTTTCACAGTATTAACACGATGTATAATATAAAGTAATAGTGCTACAGTTGAATTTAATTCAATTGAATTTATAGACTTTATTTAACAATCTAAAAATATTATAATTTGATATAGGTGCAGTGAAGAAAGTTTCTCCATTGATATGACGGAACTCGAACACACATAAGCCTTCAAGCAAAACATGAAAGTTAGTAAATAAGTAACAAACAATACCAATCTAATAAGTTACATTCATACTCAATAATTTAATACTTTGTTAACAAGCGAAATGTATATAGGTGTATGGGTGTAAATGTTATTATTACTTTCAAGAACTTCTAGGATTTAAATTGAGTACCTTTATCCAATGGATAAATAAATAAATAAAAATGTAACTTTTTTTTTTAAAAAGATATATCTGGGTTTTGTTATAAACCCAAATACAACCTTATACACCTTTCACAGTAAGCTAAAAGCTTGTGTCG
Organism: Athripsodes cinereus; assembly: GCA_947579605.1. Lineage (NCBI taxonomy): Eukaryota > Metazoa > Arthropoda > Insecta > Trichoptera > Leptoceridae > Athripsodes > Athripsodes cinereus. The sequence continues at coordinate 20,230,637 of OX388311.1, forward strand.
TAAAAGGGAAGTTTGCCGGCACCTGGGATCGAACCCCGGACCCCTTGTTCACAAGGCCGCGACTCTACCTCCAGGCTACCGACGAACTATTTATATATATATCCATAATGTGATCTGCAGTTTGATCCCATTGCTGACTTACTTCGCATGTGGGGGTGCAATTGGATTTATTTCAAACCTCGAATTCTTCTTAAAAATAAGAAATTGATTAGGCAAGTCATTTTTGTATCAAATCCGAATGTATTTAAATATAATATGAAAGAGATTTAAATAATATTTAATAAATCGACGGATAGAAATAATGATAAGAATCTAGTATATTTGATTCATTATTCCACCAATAAAAAACAGCGTGATGAAGTACTTAGTTATTTATATGCAGTTGTTTCCGTTTTTTTTCTTGTCATCTGCGTTTGTATATATATTGTTGGCCTTTCTCGTAGATAACTTTACTTTTATATTATCATATAACTTTTCTTGTCTTAGTTTCCATCTTATTAGTGTGGAGCTTAGTGTTAACGCAAGCTCACTTACCAAAGTTTATAAAAATTGCCTGTCACGCATGTTTCCTACATTTGTATGATATAGTAATTACCTACACGTGAGCAACGAAGCTCACATCAAACTTATGAAGTGTTTACAAACATTTCAAATGCCTACTATTATACAAATATTTAACTAGTGTACGTGCTTATACTTTAATTAGAAATCTCTCTCTCTCCCTCTCTGTTTCTACTACCGAGCTTCCATTTCTAATAATAATGATGTGTTAATGTTTTGGTCATTAAGAATTAAAGTTTTTCTAAATATGTATTTAATCTATCCAAGTGTACAACTTACAACAAATATTTATCATTAATGGTGTCAACGGCGAATGTGTTTGTATGTTAAATAAATAAATATATACTATTTTATATTTGGAATTATTTAATCGATTTACATGTACTAAAGAATATAATAACTTCATATTTACTAGATATTTGCCATCAATTTGTCAAAATTACAATGATTAAATGTAAACGGTTGAAATAAAAGTTTTTTTTTTTGTTAATTTAGCCTAAATGGGAAATTTGTTTTGAACTAGAGCTTCCATATATACCTAACCAATAATTAATAAATACATTTAATTTATTTGTGGAATAAAAAGTTCTGTGCTATTGAGCTAATTATGAAAGTAAATATATAAATTTATTTTCGGCAATTTTTTTACTCAACGGAACAATTCATCATCGACAAAATTTTCATCGACATAACAAAATCAATTTTTGATAAAATATCTCTAAAATTTTCATTATGCATAATGAATCACTAACTGAATGATATTAAAACATGTTTACGGTAGTAATCATCATCAAACTGAAATGCGATTATATATCAAGATTTTCTTAAATATAATAAGTCGTTTTGTAAACAATAAGTATTCACTGACACACTCAAATACCAAGATTATTATTATGAATAGGTAATTTAGAATTTGTAAATGAAGTAGATTTAAGTATGAATTATTATTATTATAATAAGTCGGTATTATTACCTTCTTTCCAAATTAATAGTAAGATGTAGGTGAATCGTCGGTACCTACATAATGAAAACAATAATTAATTATTTTTACTCGTTTCGCAATACAATTAGACATTAAAACAAACGTATTATTAAATTATCCAATCCGTACTAAATTCTTTTAAGGTAGCAAATTATATTAATTTTCCTAATTCAAAAGCACAAATATGACATTCAACATCTTCAATTAAGCGACGATAAATGCCACCCATCCATAATGCCTCATTTTTCATTGGCACACAGATTCGATTTCAATTTTGAATATATATTTAGGTATATAATTAGACTAATATAGCGAAATTTGCTATAGTAATTGTCATACACGTTTCTAAAAGTTTAATATTCGTAGTATTTCACAACAAACTAGAAAGAAGCACTATTTATCAAAGTTTTCTTGCTTGGAATTATTATTCGTTTATAAAAATACTAAACAAGTAGGCACATAAAAATAATCATGGACAATACAAAGAATGTTTAATTGGAAATTTTGACAATAATATTTCTTCCATCTTTGTATTATCTTACGAGTTTTTAATTATAATCTTAATAATATGTACCTTATTAAAAGCAAAAATATCAAGTTTTGATCACGCTGGGTAAACACTTTCCACTACCGAGACACTAAAAGCTTGTATTGATACATAAATAAAACTTTAGTTAAATAAATGTCACTTAGTTTCATCTGTGAGTATGTACATAATATATTATTTAATTTTAGTATTTCATTGATCTTTATCGTTATTTTATCGCCCACATACCGGCAACCTTATTATTTCCTATCACTTTCTCCATTCTATCAACGAAAATATAAACAACATGTTCGTTCATTTAAAATAAGCCTTCATAGAGTTAATAATGACAAGAATTCATTACCCTGTTGTAAAATTAAGATAAACATAGATTAAGTTTATTACAATTTAACGAACACTTTCGAAATTCGTTTTTTTTTTTATTTTATATTCGGGTATATCCATAGATATTACAATACTTTCTTGAAATAAAATTAAATGTTTTAGAAAATATCTGTCTGTTTCTATCATCACGGCATATCCCAAAACTGGTTAACTAGTAGAATAATTACATGTAATAAAAATACAAGTCGTCCATTTCGTTCCAAAATAAATTAAGGATAGATATATAAGGCATATATTATCACTTAATTGAAAATGTTGTTCTGTTGTGATACATATAAGAATTCCACACTTATTTTATATTTTTCACTACACCGAAGGTGAGTTAATTGCAAAATACTATTACATTTATAGAATATACAATAAAATATATCAATTGACACACAGGCTTGGAAATCTATTGTTTAAGAGGTCAAGGCTTTACGTAGGCTATTCGGCAATAAGAAATAAGTAAGTTTGTGATTGATACATACATAAAATACATAACTAAAAGGATGAATTTTATCGGTTAAAAGAAGTTTAATAATAAATGACTACATTGTTGTCGAAAAAGCTTTGCCAATAAAGAAATTCATAGTGGAAATAGATAGTGTTTTTAATAACCATGATCTTTGATAGCGAATTTCCGTGAAGTTACACTTCAAAATATTAAACATAAGGCTTTTCAGGCAACTTTAGCTAAAGTCGAGGTTTAAGGCCTTGTTTAAAAAAAGAGTGTGATATATCATTGTATTATCCCAATAAAGTTGAATTACAATTTTATTTCTGTATTCTGAATGACACATTGTAAAGGTACCTAAGTTATTCGATAATGCACGTAAGACCATCAATCATATTATATACTATATTTATTAAAACGCTATGTTGGAGATTTATTTATCTATTTGATCTGATGTGCTGCAAATGCTTCGTGTTGGATAGTCTTTATTGTGGTAGACAAGTGTTATTATTGCTATAAAATTAACTACTTACTGATATTGTATGTACATATAATAATATAAGAATAATAATATTTCTATATGTAACATGAACATATGTGTTGTTATAAATATTAATATCCGTTCTGAAATCAGATCACTAACTATTGCTAACAGCAAACTGTTATAATTTATCTCTAATGAGTGAATAATGCATCACTTAACTGTCTTCAACTGTAAATATTCAATTAAAAATTAATATTTTGCGTAATTTTTCATACAACATTCGCTACAATCATTACCAACACATATGGCTATTTTAAAGTAAAATATTCAAATTGTGATCTACTTATCAAAAATATTGAAGATTTGTTGAATAACAAGTGAGAAGTGAGTAACCTATAATGATATTTTCGGAAAATGTGATTTTGAAATAAGTTCACAATATATTGTCGTGGAAGTGATTAGATCCAATTGTTCCTATTTCAAAAAAAAAAGTAATTTGAAATCTCTAGTTAATATCCCAACTGTGTATTTAAACTAGTGAGTTTAGATGTGATGGGAAAAGTGAATCAGTTTTTCACGTAAACGCCGTGACCTATATTTGAATTTTTTCAAACTAAATATGAAAACATTTCAATTCGCACTACGAATGAGGCTTACTATAAAATAACAATGATATACCTAAACTAGTATGCGGAAAATCTATTGGGATTGATTTTCATTTGCCTGATCCAAATTATACCTATATGAATATATCAGGCAAATGAAATCCGATTAGATGATAACAATGTATAGCAGATATTTACATACAAAACCAGAAAAACGAAAATAAAGTCTAATTACAATTATGTACCTAATTACATTACAATATTAATCCTATTAACTATTGTCAAATTTTAACATTTTCCCAAAGAATGTTAACTAAATCAAATGCTTACATGTTTCACAATAGCTACTAAAGTAATTAACACTAAATATAATACGTTTCAATTTTTTTCATAGTGGGAATAATCGACTATTCGATTAAAAGAACACGGTAATTATTAATTAATTCATTGAAGGTACTTGTGGGTACCTAACTACACCGTGCACATAAAATAACTAATCACTTGTAGTTCTGGGAAGAATCAATGGTTCTATTTACCTCCAATATACGGTGTATTATGAAGATGTACCTAATAACAGGTAATCAAGTCATACAATTGATAATTAATTTAAACAAATAACAATATGACACAATTATAACAAAAGAATACTAATAAAGATAAAAATATTCACCTGTTTTTTATCGAAATCTCACAGCCGATAATCCAACGGAACTCGCTGTTTGTAACACGGTCGATTACAATTCACTGTTCCCTTATTCCAGTTCCAATATCAGTAACAGATGATGGTACTAGTAGTTAATAAACACTTATAATTAATTCAAATAATAATCACACCGGAGCACAGTATTGTATATAATTTGTTGTTTATATTATATATGTATATCATGTGATTGTTGTTTCGTTTTATACAGATAGACACATAAGTGAGACGCGTCTTGTTGCGCGAGATATGACAATGTAAATGCGCGGCCGGTAATGATACAACGTTACTGGGATGTGCCGCCAAATGACCACTGACTTATATAGATGTGAAAGTTTCTTCGCCGCCCCTTTCTCCAACACGGCCGCCGCGAAGTTTCATACGAGATCTGCACGCATTGTAAACCATTGGCACTTGTTAATATGTGCAATTCTTCAAAATATATTCACAATAACGAACGACATCTCTCTTGGTTCTCAATAAATATATTAATAGATTTTTAATCATTAAATATGGTTATACGCAGAATAGTTTTGTTATAAATTGAAAGCAAAGGAAATAATTATGCCTAATTTTGTTGTTTTTTATTTAAAATGTTTAAAGAGGTGCTTTATAGTTTTTAATTTAGATATTTGTAATAAAGTACAGATAAAAAATATAATTTTTTTTCAGATTTTCGGCCAAGATTGAAATTCCACGTGTATTGAATGAAATTAAAAAACATTTTTTTTTTAATTTTATTTATTTACAAGCGTATGTAACCCGGCATCGCTCGGGTTTAATTAAATAGAAAACCTTGCAAATACATGGGTTAAAACAACAAAATCTTATTGAAAAAAAAGGAGTAAGCACTTACGTGGATAAAAGAAGTAAAAAGCTCTTCCCAATGAGAAAACTTAATTTTTGACTCCCTACATGCCTATATCTTAGTAACAATAAATAGGTAGGTACCTACATCATAAAAAGCATTGCAAATCTCTTCTTAATGAAAAATCTTGAAGTTTGATACCTCACATGCCCATATTTAGGTAAAAAAAATAGGTAGGTACCTACATCGAAAAAAGTGCTGAAAAACTCTTCCCAATGAAAAATCATGAAGTTTGATACCTCACATGCCCATATTTAGGTAAAAAAAAATAGGTAGGTACCTACATCGAAAAAAGTGCTGAAAAACTCTTCCCAATGAAAAATCATGAAGTTTGATACCTCACATGCCCATACTTAGGTAAAAAAAAATAGGTAGGTACCTATATCGAAAAAAGTGCTAAAAACCTCTTCCCATTGAAAAATCTTGAAGTTTGGCACCTCAGATGTTCACATTTATGTAAAAAAATAATAAGTAGGAACCTACATGGAAAAAAAAGTACTAAGAACCTCGTCCCGATGAAAAAGCTTGAAGTTAAGAAATCCCACATATTGGTAGGTACCTACATGAAAAAAGTGCTAAAAACCTCTTCCAAATGTGTAAAAACTCGAAGATTGTCATCCCAAATTTCTATAAGAAAAAAGGGTAAACATCCCATTTCGTTAAAAAATTGTAGGCACATAAATGTTAAAATATTATAATTGTCCACATTCGAATTTGTATTTTTGGTTTCCAGTGCATAAATTGGTATTTGCTATGAAATTAAAAAAGTCAAGAATAAATTGTCACCTAAGTATTTACTCTTTATTCCCAAAAAACCTTAAAAATGGATTATCTGCATCCTTCAATATTTCAGAATATTTTACTATCAAATATTTCATAATTTATGTAAAAAATATTAGGTGAAAATAAATAGGTTCCCACTCATTGAAAATCATTTAACATTGTTTATGGATTTTATAGGTAAAACTATTATTATTCTACAGTATAGTTTTCTATGGTTTCATAATGTCTTCCATTATGAAAATAGCCCAATATGTCAAAAATATGCAATTTTTATTCACGTAATTCAAGAGCTTTTCTCATTAGCAAACACGATATTTTATTACGAAAATAAACCCTAAATATTTAGTTTCAGAATTGTTGTATTAATTGTTACATCCATTTTGATATTAATTCAATACAATGAAAAATGTTTGACTATGAATATTGCTATTTACTAAATCTTGCATTAATTTTACATACATTTTGTTGCTAATTTTGTGACATGGTCGCATTAAAATTAAAATATCTTTATCAATACGTAAGATATTTAAAATGTTTTTAGCCTTAAACCTGCCCAGAAGATGAGACCTTGTATAGAGTGTATTATTTTACTTCGGTCTTTCCTAATTTCCGAGTCCATTAAGGACATACGTACATACATACATACATACATACATACATACATACGAACGGACTCAAATATTTATGTGTGGATTTATCCTTTACTGTACATTGATTACAAGCAAATTCACACAAAAATACATTTAAAACAAAGACAATCATACAATCAATATACAGAGGGCGAGTTTATCGCAGAGGCGCGATTTCTTCCATCTAACCCAATTTTTAAAGTTATGGAATTCTACAACCTAAACAATCGATGTCTATTTTTCACGATTGGTGTCAGGTGAAAGACGTCGCATATTATTATTTCTGAATAAAATAAATGTGATTTTTTATTAATTTTCCAATGTTACTCTCTTAACATTTATTATTTACATTATTAAATTCGGATAACAATGCCATTCCAAAGGTTGCCGATCTCCGCTTATTAGTGTTTTTAAAGAAGTAGTAAGGAGATTTCGGCTGCGTCACAGGAAAAAGAACAAACTCACTCGTTACTCCATAGAGGGGGAAAGTGTTCGCTGTTCATCATCCGTCCTTGTCCTACACCTCACGACTCACACATCCGTAACTCCCTCCGTACCGTAATATTTTACTACTCCATCTTCCATCCCATCTCATAGTTTCAAATTTACATAGTTCGGTATCAAGCCATCTCTGTCTCCTGCTAGACGGAGCGTGGCACACAGAAACTTTCCTTTTTTGAGTAGGATGTGAATTAGTTGTTAAAGTAAATTGTACAATATCTGCCTGGTAATGAGTATATTTAAAAATCTCCTACGCATTCCTACATATCAGGTAGTTAGCGAAGTCACTGGATGCTTAATATAGAATGTCTTCTCAAAACATACCTTTATCTATTAAAATATTTGATAAATTTGTCAGTTCTCCGTAATATTGCAATTATGATTTAACGACTTGTATGGCATTAGTATGAAAAATGTCTAATTTGAATCTTGTCGGCTAATATATATACAAATTGAAAAATTCAACTTGTATCTCGCATTTGGTAGATAGTAAAAGGGCTTAATAAGTCAGTTATTCTATAGTTTACCCTATTATTGTCCCGGATAAGAGAAAGGTCAATGTGTATTGTTGACTTGTTACGTTATATAGAGTATAGACATTGTAGCCATACCTCCATACATACTTGAGTAAATATTTCTTACTGGTTATTACATAATAACAAATTATTTTTTTCTCGGAATGGCATCGCACATCGAGTATTGGTACGTTGAGATTACTCATCCAATCATCAAAAGGATCTTAGTTGCGCAACCGTCGATTTGACCTAATTTTATCATCCGTGTTTTGTAAGTGAAAGTGAAATCATAACAAATTGTTTTGATATGTATAATATTAGACATCAACGCGTGGTTTTTGGTATACAATGAAATCACTTTTTCCGTGTTATCTTGTCTTGTCCCGTGTTTACTTGGGTTCGGCTCTCCTGATCCTTCTTCGCCAGATTTTTAACTCTTTTCTATATAGAAATAACGTATATACGTACACGATTAACAGAATATTGAAATATATCAAATCACTCAGTTTTATGTGGGTTGCCTAATAAATACAATAATACTTAAAGTATTGTCGTCGATATTTTAGAGGTTATGTCTGTAATTATTATAATTATATTTCGAATACACTATAATTTTATCCTGCCTTTTTAACGTAAAAGATATATGAATCTTTGACGATGCTTAGGTATAAATAGATGCTCTTACATAGGAGGAAAAAATAATGAAAAAGTTGGGTAATCAAGTTATTTAGTTCAAAATATTTAACAGACAAGTATCTGTAAGTATGACTTCTTCTTTCAGGAAACCAAACAATGTAAGATAATATGATAATAATATGATATCATTGCATAATTGCTTTATCATTAATAAAAAAGAATTGTTTGAGCATTATAATAACCTACATATTATATTGTACAAAGGAATTATTTCTTCCTAGACATGAAATACAAGATTGTGATACATTGTTATGATTATCTTGTGAGATTATGTTGATAATGTTATTAACGTTTGTAAAAAAATAAGTTGTATTGTTTAAAAGTTGGAAAAGTTAAGAAAAAAATGAGTGAACGGTATATTGGAAAACAGAATCAGTGAGAATTCAATTTGGAGAAAGTTTCAATCAATGTTTTCAAAACCTAACCAGGAAAGAAATATGTTTTGCAAGATTGGTCACATATCTTATTACTTTTTTTCTTCTTTTCACCCTCTTAACTCCTTTTTGGAGCACAGTTTGACCTGCAACAAGCACCTTCTATTCAAAGCGATTCTACGTCGTTGTCATAGGAATGTGACCCAAATAACATAAAAACGTAATTGATTAATTATTTTCTTAACACGAATACAGTTGCATCAAACATAAACACCTATTGAATAATGTGTATAAGTAATTAGCGAATCCGTGATCCAATATTAAGTAATAGGTAGTACGTACCTGAGCCTTTAGTCTTCATTCATATTCAGTCAATGGTTACTACAGAGTAGAGATGCAAATGCATATTTGCCTATATGCAAATGCATATTTGCCTATATGCAAATGCATATTTGCCTATATGCAAATGCATATTTGCCTATATGCAAATGCATATTTGCCTATTTTAAAGAGGTGGGATTACCTATTGAAAAATGCATATTAGCTTATTATAACTATTTTTATGATTTTTTGCATATTTTTATGATAAATGTTGTGATGAATGAAATAAACTTTTTGGGCTGAATTCACAGATAAAAACATCGATGTAATCTGTCCAGAATTTGTTATTTTTTATGACTCAAGGAGGATGACTTGTGTTAACTACATACAGTTAGTCTGCTAGCTACCCCATTTATGTGATAGATGACGTGATGGTTTGAATAGTTAAATATATAAAATATTTTTATTGATAATATCTATCTCCTATCTATACCCTCACGCCGTGTCCCAGGAGGGGTAGGCAGAGAGAACGGAACGCCATATAAATCTATCCTTACATACTTCTTTCGCTTCCTCCACATTCATCCAGTTTCTCATACATGCACGCCGATTTCTCTTACTCAACACGTGGCCGTCTTTTAGGATTTGATCCGCGTGCTCAAGTCATGTGGTTCTTGGCTGTCCGTGCTTCCTCACACCCCCTCTTTCAGACAAATACATCCTCTTCGTCATTCTTTCATCTTGCATGCGCTCAACATGTCCAAACCATCGTAACTTGTTTACACGCATTCTATCCACAACACTCTTCTCGCATCCGCTCATTTTCCTTGATAATAATAATAATAAATAGGACCTTCAGGATATACGACACACTTCGCAGCTGATTTAATAAAGACGTTCAATATGTTAGTTGAGATATTTTTTGAACACCTGCATTTAACAAGACACTCAAAAACGTGTGTGAAAACAAAGTGGTAGACCTATTCTTTGCTGTGAAACTACGATACAATGCATATTTTAATTTTTTAAGTTGCATATTTAGCAGGCCTGTGAGTGATTAAAATATGTATAGATCCATGTTCCGTCCATCTCTTGTATTTGTATGTGACGTGAATAGGATTAGTGGTTGATAATACATTATCACAGTACGTGTTGTCACGCATTTCTCTATGTACGTAATTATATTATTGTTATTATGACTGGCGTACTTGCAGTCAGTGGCGGGTCTAGACCTTTCATATTAGTCATGCTTTCGTAATGAAGTCATAGAATGTTTTCTAAGGGTTTCCAAGGATCAACTTGGACAAAAATATTATTTCAACTTTTTAAGATAAGTAGACTCTTTTCCTTCTTTATAAGTCCTCGACCTTTACAAGTTGATACGCAAATTTAAGAAAATTCCTGACTCTTCTTATTTCTACTTTCTCGTCACCATATTTTCAATTTGATATTAGAATCTCGTATTAACCAATGTAAGATGAATATAAGAAATTTTATTGGGAGGTAGAAATGTTGGTCCGAAACTGCATTTCATATAGTTAAGTTTCTGAAATTTTACAGTCACGCATGGAATTTTTAAGACACACTTTAGTATTTTTCATCAGCAGCGTCCACACAGCTGGATGAAAACGTCAATCATCAATCTTCAATAAGGAAAATACCCGTCCCAAGGAGAGTAACGAAGGTATTTATTCGAATATTTCTTCGGAGAATGATCCGAATTGTCACCGAATGATTGAAGATTGATAATTGACGTTTTCATCCAGCTGTGTGGACGCTGCTATAATATATGAACAGTATGCTATTGTAGGCATGCGGTACATTTTCGCATGTATGGAAAGCATACCAATGCTTACAGTGTACCTATTTACTATCTTATGTATTGTAACGTAATATTATTATTATGCTATGACTTCCTGTTGGCAGCAAATCTTATCTATCTTTGTACTCGTAATTTGTTTGACTACGTAATTTTAATTTATCGATAGTAATTTTTATGCATATAAATATTTATGTGTTTGTCGAAACAAAATTATGTTATATAGCGAACATATTTTTTTCAGTACGGCATTTAATTCTTATTTAAAAAAAATATGTTTGTTTCTTATATTTTATGTTTAATAACAATAAAAAAAAACACTTCACCGACGAAATAAAAATAAAATATATTTCAAAAATAAGATTTACCGGTATTTTTTTATATTTCTAATATCTCTTATGATAAATGTTTGTAATATTGTTAGAAAATTGTCAGGCACAATGCTGGTATTTTGAACCCGCGTTTTGAGCCTAATCTTTAATATCCTGTATATCTGAATTTGTAAAGAAAAGTCGACTTATTATCATAACACGAATATTTCCTTTTTGCATATTTTTATCATTGTTTAATTTCTCGCTTTTAATCAAATTGCAAAATAGTTTTCTTTAAATATTGCATGATACTTAATCATGCTATGGATATTAAAATCGTTTAATTGAAAAGTTTGATTACACATTCATACTAAAAATTAAAAGAAAAACATGTGATAATTTCCTAACATTGTTAACTCATCAAAATTAACCATATTTTATTTCTACGGCATACAAAATTAGACATTTACACTTTTGATAAAGTTTTTCCAAAACATCAAATGTTAAATGAACTGTTTGTTTTTATTTTTTTATGCAATATAGCCAACTTCTAAACAATAATTACTATCAAAAGCATAAGAAAACTTTTATTATTTGTATAGCTTAATGCTAGTTTAAACACACAATAATGTGGATTTTCTTAATTATCATTGCATTATGTATTTAACCATGATTAATTATTAGTATTTTCCTTTTCTTTTATTATTTATTTAGTTTATTTAACATTTCAAACAATGGAAAATAATATGAAATTTATATTATCATATAAATATGCTTACACTAGCTAGAACCTGGTAACGTTCAGGAAAAAACATCAAATTAAAATACTTTGATACAACGTAGAGTTATAGAAAAAATGTGTGAAAAAATTGTATATTTCATAGAAAATCATTTAGAAAAGACGGATCAATAACTAATTAGCTTTTTCTGCCAATCAACCCAATATGCAGACAATTAAAAACTCGCGCTAAACGAAAATTCCCAAATCTACTTTAAGTTCCATGTCAATATAATCGTCAATTATCACTCTCGTCTAACTTCTCTATCCTATGCCAGCTGAAACAGCTCTCTTAGTCACGTTTCTAAATATCTGTATTAAATAAAGAGGATGTTCACAATACAAAAAATTTGATAACTTAATACCAAAAAAAATTATAAAATACATACAAAATATATTTTTATCCAATAATACGCTTAAAAGATGAGAGTTTGAATAGAGTGCAGTATTTTCCATATTGTTAGTTAAGTTGTACAAAGACGACAATAACGAACGAATTCAAATATTTATTAGATTTCACTCGCAGAAAATTCTTCGAAAATATTATTATTGTGAACAATCAAGACAATGAAATTACAACAATTTATACAAGTGAAATCCACAAACATTCGATTTGATATTACAATACGGTTAATCCAAATGTTATTTTGTCGTGGTTGTCATTTGTGAAAATTTCTCTTTCAATTTTTTGTTTTTTTTCACAATACATATCAGCATGTGTAACCAAAAAATGGACCAATTCTTAAATATTGGTTATGTATCTTATGTATACACCTCAAACATCCTCACAAGTAAGAAATTGTTTGTGACATGAAGGCTAATGGATTGGCTATGAGATCTGAACCCGGAATTTCGAAACTGAAATTTCGAAACTCTACTATGAGTCTGCTGGTTACCTCACGTGACAGATATATTATAAACAACAATCTATACATAGGTCTAATTATGTTGATGATAATAGGTTGGTATTGATCTATGAAAGAAGATGGTATAAATTTTGATACAAATAAATATTTTTCTACTTATCGAAAATGTTGTTTACAAACTGTTATTTTCATTTGTTAATTATATTTACAATTTTTTTGTTTATTTAACTGGATTTGAGCAAAACGTACAAATGACAAAACTAATCAGACGTGTCGATTGGAAAACTATGTTTATACAATGTAACACTGTGCTAAATCTAATTGGAAGAAGTAAGAAAGATGTCTACAATTAAGCTCTAATCTGGCCTAAGTGATCACTTTCAATGTTCATGGAAAACGTTCACCAGTTCTACCTTCCTATTGTCACGATATAAGGTACACTAACTGAGAAACATTTGATGCAAGTCATAGAAGAAATATTTTTTTTTGGGATCCCTTACTTCAGATCTCCAATGCATCAAAATTTTCCTCTAAATTGCGCCGTAACAAATTAAGTTTAATAGGTACTTGTCCAGCTGCTAGTTCTACCAGTCAGCAAGAAATGTATAAAACATTTACATTTGCTTATTTGTTTCACTGAGTTTGGACAAAATGCTCCTTTCTCACTTCTTCCGATTAGATTTTACACAATGTTATATTGTGTAAACATAGTTCTCCAATCCATTTATGTAGTATTAATTCATTTTGCTACAAATTTATTATTAGGTGACATGATTTCTTCATTAATTTGTAGTATATTTTGACAAGTTTAGACTTGCTAAAATTGTCATCAACAATAACATCCGTTCCTCCCACGATACCTCATTTACATTAATGTAGGTTAATTCTATACAGACTGACTCATGAAAATATTTTTATCCGCAAATTTCCAGTAATGCGCAATGAGAAACTAATACTCGTACTTACGTAAGTTTATACCTACTTAAATTATATACAGGCTGGGTATTTCTTATTACAAAATGTGTATACGGAATACGGATCTAGTCAGTTACGTAGGCACTTTTTTTAATTTTTACGTTCATTCATATAATGCGAATTACGTAAAACTGATTATTTTCGTGATTTATCGTAGTGAGTATAGTTAAATATTTCAATGAACAACTTGTGCCTTTTTGCCTATGGTTTTTTTCTAGTAAGAATATAGGATGGGTATTCCGCTAGGTAAAGTTAATACCTACATAATATGTACGTACCTAATACGGGACTTCCCCATGAATTGAATGTATCTAGGTACATTTATGTAGTAATAATCGAGTTTTTCTTTCAATTTTAATGTATCTCATAGAGTTTGAAACAGAATTCCAGAAATATTAATTTATATTTTTGATAGGTGCATATCCATTTGTATAATTCCACATTTTCTTTTTAAGTAATAATATGTTTAATAAATAGTCTCGTATATTTTTAAACCTAATCAAAATACGGGAAAACATATTCAACATTTTAGCTCAGTTCAGTTAATAATGAGTAGTTAGGTACATAAGTCAAACATATTATTTTGTATGAATTAAATAGGTATACCTAAAAACATTTGCACTAAAGAGATCAACGCACGGTTGTCGCGAAACTTTCGATGTGGGTAGGCACCTACTCGATGACTAAACAATAGAATTACAAAACGTAAATTTCATTTTCATTCTGCCTTGTGTCGTTATAATAATAATGTTACATGTTTATAATATTACAGCAATTGATATTTTTATATCTGAAACGATATCCTTAATACAGAATAACATCAACTTTCGCTTGTGCGGGTGTTTGGAATAATACTGAGTTTGATATAATAATATAATATAACATCATACGTGCGTTGCAAGAATAGTATGGTCACAGGTACCTACCTACGTACTCGTACTTGGTAGACTGTCTGGTTGGTGGCCCGACTATTTTCGCTGTTCATTGATCTTTAACATGAATCATGGCCATTATTTTATGTCTTTAACTCATTGCGGAAGTAAATGAAAGTGAATTTGGTTGATCTTTTTTTGGTTGATAATATTTATCATTACTGTGGTAATAAAATACGAAATACCAAAGATACCTATATAGTATTATGTAGGTGAAATATAAAGTAAATACAGTACCTACGGTTATTATTGCATTAATTAGGTATCTTTTTATCTGCTCACGTTCAATCAATTATGAAAAGGAAATATACCTAATGACTTTTTTCATTCAATACATTTTTAATTAATGAGCACCTAGCGAAAAATTCAAAAATACATTTAAATGTAAGTAGGTTTGTTTGTTTTGTTTAAGCAGTTATTTCTGTCCACTTCTGAACATAAGCCTCCCCCATATGTCTCCAGGCATCTCTGTTCTGGACTTTTTGCAACCAGTCACAGTAAGTAGGTAGGTTTATAGATAATATTTCTTCTCGTAAGTAAGTAGACAGAAATGAATTTTAAAAAAATTATGGTCTGGAATAAGGTGGAGTAATTCTATGTCATAATGAAAAATGAGAACCTTAGCAACAGCCAAAGGGATTTTTTTTATATCTACCTGATTTTTTTGTCTGTAAATTGAGCTAGATCTCAAGCTTTTAATTTTGATATATTTTTTAGCGGAATATTCATTCGCACTATCACGGCATTTGCCACAATCGAGATACCCGGCGAATATCCGAATTTAAAAAAACATGCAAGCTGTCTTCTCTCAACTAAAAAAAACAAAACTTTCAGGGTGGATGGCATACCTTATCGCTGAATTGAAGATGTTAAATTATTGTCTTATTTATGATTTTTATGAACACCTACCTGTCTTTTATAGGACTCTCGAAAACATACAGAAAAGTGGAAAACCTATTTTTTGATAGGAATCCCATGGAACTGTGGAATATTAAATTAAATAAGTGTGTTTACTGGAACAATACTATGTATTGTTTCAATTGAATTTTTTAACAATTCAAATCAAAAGTATTTTATATTTGTAACACGTTACAATATACATCGATATCTGAAACGTTAATAGCCGGTTTCAATAATCTATCAATCTATCCATTACTATCAGTTAAAATATATTATACAATAAATTTTAACTGATAGTAATAGATACATAGATTATTGGAACCAACCGTTAATGTGTAATATAATTAATTCGCACATGTTTTGTGTTTTACTAAACACGATCAATTTAATTTCCTTAGCCACTAGGTACTTGTCGTGGTTGCATGTATTCGTATAATTTTCTATGTCATTATCCAAACATAAACACAGAGCTATCAAAATGATAATATTCTGTTTTATATTACCTACTAAATGTAACTCAGCTAGAACGATAACTCATAGCGAATAAGCTCATATTTATCTTATCGCTGCTTTACATTTGCGGCGAATTCAATATTAAGCATTCAACCAGAGGTATGTAACAGTTCGGTAGAAAAGTCTTTCTTAATAATTTTAGCAAGATTAAAAATTGGAGACAAATAATGATAATTTAAGCTAAATAAATAATGATAATTTAAGCTAAATAAATAATGATAATTTAAGCTAAATAAATAATGATAATTTAAGCTAAATAAATAATGATAATTTAAGCTAAATAAATAATGATAATTTAAGCTAAATAAATAATGATAATTTAAGCTAAATAAATAATGATAATTTAAGCTAAATAAATAATGATAATTTAAGCTAAATAAATAATGATAATTTAAGCTAAATA
Source organism: Athripsodes cinereus (assembly GCA_947579605.1). Classification (NCBI taxonomy): domain Eukaryota; kingdom Metazoa; phylum Arthropoda; class Insecta; order Trichoptera; family Leptoceridae; genus Athripsodes; species Athripsodes cinereus. The sequence continues at coordinate 20,247,520 of OX388311.1, forward strand.
AATAATGATAATTTAAGCTAAATAAATAATGATAATTTAAGCTAAATAAATAATGATAATTTAAGCTAAATAAATAATGATAATTTAAGCTAAATAAATAATGATAATTTAAGCTAAATAAATAATGATAATTTAAGCTAAATAAATAATGATAATTTAAGCTAAATAAATAATGATAATTTGATATTCAGTCCATAAAAAAGTCTGCTGCAATAATACTTTTTTTTATTAAAATCTTTTGATGTTGGTTTTCTTTTTAGAAAGCCTGTAACCAAAAGTTCTACGATGAATTATTTCATAAAGATGAGTATTAAATCTAGCTTGTAGAGATTTCGGCAAAGAAAATATCTCCAACTCTTTTAGGTACCTAAGTTTTTGAGTGATTTGTTTTCTGTTTAGCCAGAGGTAGAACATGGAGTATGACATTTGACATCTTCAATTCAGCGATGAAGTTTACCACTCATCCTGAATGTGCATATTTATTACATGCTGTTCGTCCGCTGGTTACCCCACTTTTGGGAGTCAATGATGACTTAGATAGATAAATATCAACGTCTAATTTATATCTAGAAGTTCTTCTCACATTACTTGTGAAACTATTACATTATATTATTATTAAGTATTTAGTTTTCGCTGAGAAATCTTTTTTGTACAAGAATAATATGATCGGATGTACAATCTTCATAGGATATTGTCGTGCAGTAATATTGACTCGATAATATTATGACAAATACTTAACCGCGGTCATAAAGTTCGGGAAGAATTCCTATTATACATAAGTAAATACAACATACCGCCAATTGAATGCATTAAAAGTTTCACTTTTATAAATAATAGTATTAGAATGAATTTATGTTATAAAATAACGTTAGAAAAATGTTACTTATCTCATCCACTGGCTATATTATACATGCAACAGTATACCGGATATTGTGTTATTATTATACATATCTATGTCCTCAAAAGAAAGTGACTGGGCCGTTATATATGGCAGGTCTATCATTTATGATTACTATACTTACTATACCTACGTGTGTAGTATTAACTACATAAATGTATGTAATATGTTAATCTATACGACTGTTTTAACTACAAACGCAGTAGATGTACGTAACTATGTTGATAATATTATTGTGTATTATGATTATAACACTAATTATGAACATTCTGGGTAGTTGAAATCATCGCTTTTATACTATTATTTTTTAAATTTAAGAGGAGAATGGTTGGTAAAACTTTGCTTGACAGAGTGAGGAATGAGGATATTAGAAGAATGAGAGAATATGAGAGGAACGTTGTAGACAGTATAAAATATGTATACCCCACTTTTGGAATATGCCGTGATGGTATACCTACATAGTTTATGACAGTATAGTTTGAGTTGTTTCATACTTATATATTTTCGGGATGTTATTTTTGACATAGGTTCAATTATATTTTAAATTGAATTATTTTATATTTCATTCATTCATACCGTCATGGCATTTCCCTCATGTGGGGTAGCCACCATACATGAGGGAAACCTCTTCGCGTCAATCAGAACTAATACACTCAGGATGAGTGGCGTACCTCGTCGCTGAACTGAAGATGTTAAATTTCTTAAACGTGTTTCAGATGGAATATTTTATAGACACTTTTAAATGAAAAACGTTATTTTTGTAATGTAAATGTGAAGATGGTCAGGCCTGTCATTATCTGAGGCTCCCGGTGATTGTGTGAAGTTTTTTTAATAGTTCTCTCCGTGTATCTTATAAATAATATAGTGATTCATTAAATAAAACTTTTTACTATATTTTAAATAATCATTTCTTTTGTGGACTTTCCGTTTTTAAAGAAAAAATGTGTTTTGTGTTGACTGGTTTGGTATTGTTGTTTTTGAGTGAAGTGGGTAGTGTGAAATATTTATGTCTGTGACACAGGGCATTGTCTATAGTTGTGAACAGTTGGTGAACTGTCAACCATATGATAGAAATGTCTTAGATGACAGCTTAATAAAACTTCTGACAGATCTTTCACTACTTTCTGATGTAAATCATCGCAACTATGGATCATGCAGACGCTATCGTGGTAAGCGATCTGGTCGAAAGGTCAGACTATGCTTACAAAAAAGACAACACCATCGTCCGTCCACTTTGAGACATCCAGTGCCCTATAATCGTAGTGTTTCATTGGCAACATGGAATGCCAGATCTGTTAACAATAAAGTAGAACAACTTAAAGATTTAATTGACAATTACCATGTTGATATTTTGGCTTTAACTGAGACCTGGCATGAGAATAGTGATGCGGTGTGTATGCGGCAGCTTCGAGATAGTGGTTTCTCAGTATTGGAGAGAGCTAGACCTGCTTTGGCATCTGATCGGCTAAATGTGACGAACCATGGAGGAGTGGCTATACTTTGCCGTGGAGATTTTAAGGTCTCCCGCATGAGGGAGTTCAAATACTCTACCATGGAGTGTGTAGGAGGAATTTTTTCATCGGCAGGATCCTCTGTGGCAATTCTGTGTGTATACAGGCCGGGTTCCGTTGCTCCTTGTGTGGAATTTTTTTCAGAAATGGAAAATTTGCTGACACACTGTGTATCATATATGATCCCGTTTTACATCCTGGGTGATATTAATATTCATATGGAGAAGCCTTCTGACACACATTGTGTAAAATTCAGTTTGTTGCTACGTGACCTGGGGTGTACTCAGTGGATTCGGACTGTGACCCATAGTGCTGGAGGTACTCTCGATGTTGTGGTGTCTGGTGAATGTAGTGAATTGGTTGATTGCAATGTTGTGGATGTAGGCCTATCTGATCATCATCTTGTTCGTGTTTCCATTTCCTTTAATCGTCCACCACCAGTCTATTCAACTGTTACAAATAGAGCGTGGAGATCTTTTTGTATAGATGACTTTAGATCAGACCTATTGGAGAGTTCTATATGTAATAGTGAGTATTACAACAACCCGGAGACTTCTGCCCTGGATCTTGTCGATGCCTACAACGTGGTGATGAGTGCTCTTCTGGACAAACATGCACCTCAGCGGACAACAACTCGAAGACATAGAACATCGGAGTGTTGGTTTGATGATGAGTGCCGTGAAGTGAAGAAATCTATGAGAAGACTTGAGAGAAGGTATAGGTCTTCCCGCTCTGACCAGTCTCGACTTGATTGGGTGACGGCCCAGAAGAGATACCATAATCTAATAAGATCGAAACGAGCTGAATATTGGACAAAAAGAACAGAGGAGGAAAAAGGCAATCCAAAGTCACTCTGGAAGTCTATAAATGCTATTTGCGGAGGGAATCATACTGTACCTGTTGATGTTGAGCCAAATGATTTTGTACAGTATCTTAAAGACAAAATAGATGCTATTAGACTCTCTAGTGAGTCGACACCTATGACACAACCAATCAATATGTGTGACTCCCGTCTGCCAGACTTTGCAGAGATCACGTCCGATATCCTCATTAAAGCTATAATGTCATGCCCAAATAAGCAATGTCCTGCTGACCCTATCCCAACTTGGTTGCTTAAAAGATGTACTCTAGATGTGGTCCCATTTTTGTTGGCTCTCATGAATAGGTCGATGATCATGGAATGCACATTTCCTGAACCACTTAAAGAGGCACTGGTTACCCCTGTTTTGAAGAAAGCATCTCTACCAACTGACTCACCTGATAGTTATAGGCCGATTTCCAGTCTGCCGCTCTTGTCAAAGATCTTGGAAAAGTTAGCGGCTACTCAGATCACACAATATATGGATCAGACTGGATGTTTGGCTAAGTTTCAATCAGCATACAGAAGACATCACTCAACTGAAACTGCCCTACTTCGTGTGATGTCTGATTTGATTGATGGAGTTGAGGGAGGACAGCTTGCTCTGATAGCCGTGCTCGACATGAGTGCAGCTTTCGATACTGTCAATCATGAGTTACTTATGCAGAAGCTCACCACCTCATATGGTATGTGTGGTAAAGTGGCACAGTGGCTGATGTCCTATGTACAAAATCGGTACCAGACTGTATCTGCTCGTGGAGGAACATCGTCTAAGGTGCCATTGGAGTGCGGCGTGCCGCAGGGTTCCGTCCTGGGTCCACTTCTTTTTACGTTATACACGAATGACCTCGAAAAGTTTGTCATTTCCAGGGGTTTGAACTATTATTCATATGCTGATGACATATTTATCTTCGCACTTTGTTCACCTGCTGAAATTAATGCATGCAAACTGAAGGTTGTGCGATGTATTGAAGATGTGGCTTCATGGATGAGTGGCAGTCGTCTGAAAATGAATCCTGACAAGACTGAGTTTATGTGGATTGCATCTCCTAGAAGACAGCATCTGATTGATCTCACACCTATAAATGTTATGGGTATTAGTATAGTACCCCAGGAATCAGTGAAATTCTTGGGTGTACACCTGGATAAGGCCCTCTCCATGAACATCCAAATATCTGGGATGGTGAGCTCTAGCTTCTATTGCCTGAGACAGATAAGGAGGGTCCGAGATTGTCTTTCGCTTGATGCAGCAAGAACACTTGTGAATGCCTTGGTGGTCTCCAGACTGGATTATTGCAACAGCCTGTACTTTGGTCTTCCTATGGTGCAATTGAATAGGATCCAGGCTGTATTCAACGCTGCTGCAAGACTTCTTCTGAGAGGTCGAAGATTTGAGCATATTACTCCTCTCTTGCACAACTTACATTGGTTAAGGGTAAAGCAACGGGTGGAGTATAAGATATGTGTGATGGTGTTTTCGGCCTTGAAGGGAGTATTACCATCTTATTTGTCGGAGATGTGCGAGATGGAGACCATCAGTGAAAGACGGCTCATGCTTCGCTCAGCACAGGGTGAGGCAAAATGCAGACTTGTTGAGCCATCTCGATCTCGCAAAACAGGCTTTGGAGATAGAGCGTTTAGTGTTGCGGGTCCCAGATGTTGGAACAAGCTGCCTCTGTGTCTGCGAGAGGAGGTGAATGGAGAGAGTTTTAAAAGAGGACTGAAGACACACCATTTTGCTGGAAGTTTCGGGTGATGGATACGATAAACGGCGCCCTTGAGGTCATGTTATGAGTAAACGGCGCTTTACAAATTGTCCATATATATATATATATATATTACTTCACGTTCTCTATCCTTTATCCGTTTTCTAATAGGACAGTCGCGGATGTTTCAGAGTCATGATGCTCACCTTCTGCCATTACCAGTTTACACAAGATTATTTGATATTATACTTTAAATAACACACAGTTATCTTTTCACTAAGATTTATTCTAACCTCGAGCGCTTTCGTCAATGTTAATGAATTGACATTTTCAAGAGTTTTGAAAGAAAATCTTCATAAAATTCTACATTTGTTGCTAAATAATAATAGCTATGTCATCAAACTATAACTCTAACGTTTTGAATTTCCAAGTTTGATAATTTTATCATTTTGGGAATCTATTCGCTCCACAAATCCAGTTAGTTTTATTTCTTTTGCATTATAATATAATAACATTTACGTAATAATATTGAGAAAATTTAGAGAATGCGTTATTGTTAAACAGTCTTAGGAAGTAAGGTTCACTCATATTATTATTTACTTAAATCATTTTATCTTCTTAGTAACTTACGAGAAAAGCTTATAGGCACCTATTTGACTATGGAGTATATTACTGATACTGTAAGAATAAAATTGAAGCAGATATTATAGTGTATAATTTCTCATGATGCTTGCTCCACTATACCATTAGCATTACAAGTAAAGACTGGGTTTAGGTAGGTACCTACTACAATATCCATCTACGACCTTTAGAATTTAGACCACGTGTCAAATGGTCAAAAATAGATTGTTGATATAAATCATTCAGAAAGTATTATTATAATTTTGATTGTTATTAATATTATTTGTGTGCATGTAATCATACAGTAATTCTCCGTCTTTACAATGTTGTACGGGTACCTATCTACCTCACGAGATCGACGCGACGCCCGAGGGATGCTTTGTACCAATAATACAACACACCTTTGCCTAGTGTTAATTTTACCGACAAATAAATACAGATAGTATTCGTCATACTTAGATCATTTTTCTTGTATTCATAGAGACGATGCCCCTACCTTTAAAGAAATTGTAAATTTTTTTCAAACAAGTGGAAGCAATAATTGGATGTTTTTAAAACTTAAAGCATTCATAACTGTCATCTCTTCAACAGTTTTCAAGTACTATACACTATAAACTTAGGTTACAGAGACTGACCAATAGTTATATTGGAGGATCGAAATAAAATATAATTTAAAATGAATTGATGTGCACAATGAGAAAAATACTAACGAAATTTCACAACGAATCATTGGTACGTACTATCAGATAAGGACTAGAGATAGTACAAACGATTCATTAGTACGAAACTGTAAAATTAACTTTTCGCAAACAAATCATTGGTAAATTTACCATCGAATTGTTTGCGAAAAGTTAATATTATAGATTCGTACTAATGAATCGTTTGTTCTATCTCGGGTCCAAATCTGCAGGGCTACTCTTGACAAAACTAAACACGATCTTAATCTAGTCTTGATCTTGATCATACGACGCACGAAGGGACTATTATGGTCAAAAACATCGCGCTACCGCTAACGCGCGATCGGTTTGCGTGTATTTTTGGCTAATAGCCACTTCGTGCGTCGTATGATCAAGATCAAGACTAGATTAAGATCGTGTTTAGTTTTGTCAAGAGTAGCCCTGCTGATAGTACGTACCAATGATTCGTTGTGAAATTTCGTTAGTATTTTTCTCAATGCACTCAAAAATCATTAAACGATCACGCCAATCAATACCTTTCAAATTGTATGCATTCTATAGAATGTTTCATGTCAGAACATTATTTTGGGAGTTTCCTATACGTTTTACAAACGTTAAGTAAATTTCGAAAAAAATATTCAATTCACAAACTCCTTCACTGTGTCGGTGCTTAGGTAGTAGAATTCCATAGCAAAATATTTCGTTTTACAAACTCATTTATAAAGTATTTGAAAGGAAATTAGATATTTCTACAAAAAATATATTAACACCTCAACTGATTTGTTTGTGAATAAACATAAACTGTAATAATCCAGCAATCTCATTATCATGGAGTTTTCAACACAGCAATGTTATGAATATTATTTGTGTCATCTCATGATGAATGCTTGTGGTTAAAATGTAGGACATCATCGGTGATATTTTGCCAATAATTATTAGTAGTAGTTGAGTTATAAAAATAATACTTACTCGCAATATAGATCTGTGCCGATCACTGTTATACCTTCGTAATGTTATGATATCTTGATACAATTGGGGTCACTTTAGCGAATATTATATTTTTTACTCTTACATCCAGATTTTGTAATAAATAGATTCTATATTCTCGTATTTTACTTATACCAGAGGCTGAAATAAATTGTCTATAAAGTTATGATTTCATTTGTCGAATATTTATTTTAATTATTGTTGAAATATCTTTATTTCTCGGATATTTCAGGAGTCCAAGGACTCCTATTTATCCGTTTAGGTGAAGATTTTTTTTAATTAGCCAATTATTTATTAAACATCTATTTGTGATCATATTATCATGTGATGCAGTGCAGAGTGTACTGTACAGGTGCTCTCTGTAGCAGCCGCTCCGCGTTTCCATCGCTCCTGAATCAAAACCCATTTTTACTATTCTTATTGGTTTAATAATTTTCAATTTTGTGTGTGTGTGTCTTTCGGAATAAAATTGCGCAGTTTTTGTGCATTTTTAATGTGTATCATCGCCTAAATTTAATCAAATCTCATCTTAAAACTAATATCTACTGTATTGGCCATTTCCCAAATTGTATCTATTCTGTACTTGAAGAAGATAGCTGAAAAGTCCAGTCAAAATGAAACTCGAGATCTCATCGAAGCAAGATCAGTGTTATAACTACTGTGCCGTTCTGTTATCATACACAATATTCTACATCATAAACAAATATTCTAAACCTAAGAAACCGTAAATTATTATAGACACATTGCCAATAAAATTTCCTCTACGCGTGTTTAAAATTTTAATCGTTATGAATATTTATTTATACACATGACACGTGGAGAAATTATAATCATTTAAACATTGTTTAATACTCTAACAACACACGAATTGGCTTATGGTTACATCATTCAATAGAAAATATCAGACGGTTATTAAAGTCCATTGAGAAAATGTAGTTGGCATAATGAGTCATCTGAACATATATTATTATTCTTATATTATTGTGCATCAGCAATGTGAAATAATTTCTCCTCTACATACCTATGTACATATGTATTACCTTTATACCAATGACTAGTGCAGTATGCGTGATATGGCTGAGAAAATAATATTAATTTTTACCATGTATACCTATATTAAAAGTTTTACGATTATAAAATTTAATATTTGCTTAGAACAATGATCTACTGGTCGATTTGGTACTTATGTTATCAGATATGTGATGATAATGCAACTTGATGTCTATGGAAAAATATATCAGAATGCAAAGAGAATGGATCTTTAGATACTCTCTACACTAAATACCAGAGATGACAGAAACCCCCTACCAAATAATCACAATACTTTAAAGATATTATGCACATATTTACCATTACGCCTTTTCACCATTAAGCAGATCAACTACATGTAATAATATACGCGAAAATCATCCTCGTGTGCAAGAAAAAAAATTAAAGTTGGTGGCATCTCTCATTGCTGAACTGTAGATGTTAAATATCGTCAACGTGATGTTTTACAGTAAATGAGTAAATATAAACTGAGATACTTATTAGATAATACATATTTTCGAGTGTTTGAAAAATTCAAATCAAACGAATCAAATAGTTTATTTCGCTAGTGACTTCATTAATTTGCGAGCCTGCTTTCGAAAGCTTCCGTTCTCATCGTCAGGCATATTATTACTATCATTTATTAATATTATCATGCAAATGTTGCCTGACGGTGAGAGCGAAAGTTTTCAAAAGTCGACTCGAAAATTAATAAAGTCACAATTCGGATTACTATTGTTTAATTTTTAATTTCATATTATAATGAATTTCCGTCAAAAACCGTCAGTCTCAACTTAAGACATAAACGTGTGTATAGAATTATATGTAGGTAGGTAATCTATGGAGTTTCCGATAAAGATAGGTCTCCCACTCTTTTCTGCAATGTTTCGAGTGTCCAGTAAAACATCACGAATAAGACATTTGACATCCACAATCTAGCGATGAGTTATGCCATCCATACAGAATGTCATATTTTTATTGTCACAAAGTAGACGACTCGCATGTTTATTACGTGCAGTTAGTCTGCTGGCTTCTCCACTTTCGGGAGACGTCAAGATGGTATTAATAGATAAAATTATTTCCATTCAGATATAATTATAGAGGGACATTTTACTGTAGAGGTATCACCACTAATCTTCTTCATTGGTCTGGGCGTGACGACCGACATAATTATTAATATGATCATCGTCAGGTATATTATATTATAATATAAACAGTCGTATGAATTATTTATTTATTTATTCATTTTTTATTGTACCTAACAACTATATCCACGATTATAATAATTAATGTTTTACTCAACATATTTTGGAGCAATCCAACATCGACGACCGCCATACGTTGTTATCATTATATGTACACAGTCATATATTATTATTTATGTTTACCACACGAAACTGTTTTTCACTTTCACGAAATAAATTACGTGAGAAAACCGTACACTTATTTAAGTATAGCAATCGTAAATTGAAAGAAACCGGTGGCGTCCAAATTAAATACTTACACGTACATATTGTACTTTTTAACATTCTTTTTAATTAATTAGCTCTATCGGTAAAACAGTTAACGATTTTTAGAAATACAACTCCTATTGACTAGTATTTTACAAGTTTTTTTTAGTTCTACTTAAATATAGGTATCTTTCTGAGAGTAGGTACACTGGTGTCATCTTGATAAGTGGTCCCCAACCCCCGGTCCGGGGAACGTTATACATTTGAAATTCCTATACTTTTTCAAGAATTTGGAGACGGGAGGTTAAAAAAATTTAGTTTAAAGGACAAATATCAAACCCTGTAATCTGGGATCTTAAAAAAGGTCTAGAAAAGCCGAGTAACAATACCAGGTTCTGAAAAAATATTATTTAACAAAACCGATAAAAACATTCGAATTCTTTTATCTTTCCATAATCTGGGAACAGGAGGGTAGACAGAGTAAGTGAAATCATCTGGGAATCTGAGACCATAAAAAATCCTCAAAGATAATCATCGTCTCCCCTTCAGTGAATCGTGGTCCACTGAGATAAAAAGGTTGGAGACCACTGGTCTAGAACATAACAGAATAAAAAATCAAACAATATAAAGAAAGGTTTAGAAGACTTTTCCTTAGTGTTAAACAGAAATGGGTTAAAATGATGAAGTAGAATATGGTATTTATTTATTAAAAATCATTTCTAATGTAAAACAATCTTTCAGTTATTAGACTTATTTAAAAGAACGCTGGTTCGTTGTGTTATTATGTATATGCTCATTCAAAGAAAGTCTGTAAGGCGGTATGCTATGAGCGTCAAAAAGTGAACTAAGAAGAATATATTGTATTTCTAAATATATTGTATGGTATTTCTAATAATGTGGTGTTCTCACTTTGGCGAATATCGCCAGGCACCAAAATATCGCCAGCCATTTGAACCGTGTGAACAAAATGACAGCTAGTCTGAAACGATAAAAAACCAGTAGAAACGATATCGTCTCGAGTTGACCACCTTCCAACTTTTCGGCCGATTGAACGATTCGTGCATGCTCAGATGTGCGCGGCGTTCGTATCTATGGTAAAGACTTTATAACCTATAAATTTTTCAATGTTTCCCGCTTCGTGACAGCTGTTATCTTTGTTGTTGGTTTGTGGCGTTTGTTTCCTTAATTAAAAGGCGCCTTATAACCTCTACTATAATATTTTCGACTAAAAATAAACACTTCGCGATCTCCATCTCGACGCCATTTTGAAAATAGTGTCAAAATCAAAGCGCATCTGACAGATCGTTTCTATATTGGTGGACTGTGTGAACAGGTGTGACGATCAATGGATGTCCGGCGAATTTTGTTTTTTCGCCTGGCGATATATTTTGAAATTCGCCTGGCGATATTCGCCAAATGTGAACACCCCATAAGTGATCTTATTGATTTCCAGAAATATATAGGTTTATATTACTTAGCCAATAATTTGTGTAAATGAATTAGATCACTTATTGCGAATCAGACAAATGGACATTATTGTATACTGGGTTAAGTATAACAATATTAGGTTCTTTTTGAATAACGACACGTATTTTTATATTTACACAATATATTCAATAAATAATTCCTATTATAATTTGTCGAACACAATTTGTCAAAACACGCAGCCTAACAGTGCAAGTCAAGGTTCTATCAATTAATGAGCGCCGCTCTCCACAGGCGGCCAACCTATATAGACTACATAGTATTGCTACTCACTCATCATAACTACTGTTTACTTGAAAACAAGGTTCAAGGTTCACTTAACCTGTACTGTGTATCAAAGTCCAAACACTACACTCTCCCCTCACAACCTTGAAAATCTTTCTATACTACATATTTAAATATTTATACAATTCTATGTGATTGACAGTGTTCTCTACTTATTTCAAGACTCTATACATATAAAACAAAACATTACAAATACACGCAGACATGTTCTTCCTTCCGTCCAGGGCCACCAGATGAAGTCTTCCACCAGCCTAAGTCCTGGGTCTCAGCTGTCCTCACCAATGGCTTCCAATCTGACCTGAAAAATTCAGAACCGGTGAGAGCTTTGCCTTCAAACAGGGGGAGGGGACCTAAACTCCTACTATTAATCAGAGGGACTGTCATCCCAATGCACAGATCCCACAACTATCCGATCCATATGTCTTTTCCAGAGCTGATCAGTACCTTTGATTCTAATAAGAAAAGTTCTATTTCCTAATATCTTTTCAATTTTACCTAAAACCATCTTTTCACTCCTGAGATCTTTGACAAGTACTGATGTACCCAAATTAAATTCCTTTTTCCTCCCCGAGACAAATTTCAAACCCCTGGAACTATCTTTACAAGTTTCCATATTTACATACCTTTTCTCATATCTATACCTATTTAAACATTTACATCCATTGTTATTCCGCTTTTTCACTAAATTCTTAACTATATTCTCAATGTCTATATTAAAATTAACCCAATAAAAATAACTTCTAACAAATGATTTCATTTTCCCAATAACTGAATAATTTTTACACAAATAATTTATCACAATACCTTTAACTGATTCCGGAATAACAATTCTATCTCTGTAGAATAAATAATCCTTGTACACAGTCAAATGTTCCTTCACATTAAACAACTTCGCAATAGATTCATTTAACTGTCTTTTGCACGGCCAATTATTTTTTTCCACATATTTAACAACTTTTTCCAATGTATAATCACTTTTACTTCTCTCTAAAATTAATTTCGAATTAAAACTATTATTTTTATTTACAAAATCTAATTTTTGTTGTTTCACATTACACGCAAGCGATGCGTTCGCACTGAAATTCGGAATATTTTCAATGGGCTTACATGCAACAATATTGTTTAATTCACTGCCTTCCGTGCTATGTACTTTGTACCCTATATTATACCTACGCATAAAATCTGTACCCAATATTATTTTATTCCCGCTCTCTGTTACAACAAATTTAATATTTTTTTCCATTCCATTATGATTTATTTTACAATGTTTAATACCTAACACATTCAAACTGTGCCCGCTATACGTAGATAAATTAATTTCATCACACTTCTCTATTATATTATTTTCGTTGAATATTTCTTGCAATTTTTGAATAGATATACAGCTAATATTCGCTCCCGAATCTAAAATACATTCAACATTTTTATTCTCAATTCTTACATTTAATTTTATAAAATCGTTTTCGGTGTCTTGCGAATTATAAATACCTTGAATCTTATAACAATTTTCACTCAAATGCCCTTTAGATCTACATTTTCTACAAAAAAATTCTCTATTAAATTTACATTCACTTTTATAGTGATTTCCCTTACAAATAAAACATGAAACATTTTTATTATGCTTATACCTACTCGTATTTACATTTGAATTTAACCTTGAAAATTTTGACGGTCGATTATTTTTCTTATAATCTGTATCTGTACTACTTGAACTACTGAAACTATTATTGTTTCGCCTGGAAATCTGGCTAATTTCCTCAAAATTTTCTACCTCTTTTTCTAATTTACTCTCTAGTATGTGCTCATAACTAGAAGCCAAAGCAACTGCTTCGTTCAAAGATACTTTATCTTTATCACATTTTAAAAATAACTGTTGTTTAATCTCTTTATTTCTAATTCCGATTATAAACAAATCTTTTATATTACTTTCTAATCTAGTACCAAACTCACAATTTATACTTAATTCTCTTAATCTTAAAGCAAAATCTTTAACATTTTCCGAATGACCTTGAGTAGCCTTGAAAAAAATTTCACGCGATTCAAATACACTTTTTTCCTCTTTAAAATAACCATTAAATATCTGAATCAACTCTTTATAAGACTGTTTTTCCACAGAAGCTGGAAAACACAGATCAGACAGTAGCTTGAAACTGCCTTGGGACAACGATGTTATGAAGAAAGCACGTTTCTTCACATCAGTCCAACTTTCATCATTCAATAATAAGGCGTTCTCCCACCTTGTCCTGTAAGAAGGCCAACTCATTGTCTTGTGACAAAACGGCTCTAAACTTCTCGAAGTCATTTCGGAAAATACCACAAGCAACAACAACCAAGAATAAAAAATAGACTTAACTGATGAGAGTCTCCTCCAATCGCCCCGGTCTTCTGGATTTCCTTGCAACTGCAATGGACTCCGCCTGGCTGACTAGCAAGACTCTCCTCTCCTGGCTTCCTGGATCCACCAACTGGCTCCGCCTGGATGCTGGGTGACCCCTGTCTCCCACTGCTGCCTGCACCTTGCCTCAAACTGGCTCCTGAGACTTCCTGTCTCCCTGCTGCTACCTGCAACTTCTCCAACTGGCTCTTGAGACTCCTGTCTCCCTGCTGCTACCTGCAACCTTGCCCAACTGGCTTCTGAGACTCCTGTCTCTTTGCTGCTACCTGCACTGCTGGCTAATCTGGCTTTGGAGACTCCTGCTTCCTTTCTACTCCTGTAGACTGCCTTTCACTCGTTATTTCCGCGTACCGCCGACAAAACTTTCGGCGCGCAAAAAAGACTATTGTTGTATGTTTACGACAATTTTGAACTACCGAACTGCGCCACGTATTGTATACTGGGTTAAGTATAACAATATTAGGTTCTTTTTGAATAACGACACGTATTTTTATATTTACACAATATATTCAATAAATAATTCCTATTATAATTTGTCGAACACAATTTGTCAAAACACGCAGCCTAACAGTGCAAGTCAAGGTTCTATCAATTAATGAGCGCCGCTCTCCACAGGCGGCCAACCTATATAGACTACATAGTATTGCTACTCACTCATCATAACTACTGTTTACTTGAAAACAAGGTTCAAGGTTCACTTAACCTGTACTGTGTATCAAAGTCCAAACACTACAGACATGAATTGAATGTAATAAAACTATTTATTAACAGTTGATACGGGTGTTCTAAGCTTTCAGCAGCGCTACCCTCCGGGATTCACTCCTCTACTCTCAGAAGGGGGGGGGGGACTTACCTCTTTTCCCGGCTAGCTCACCCTGATGGAGATAAGTCCTCAGTCCTCCGCTCCTACGAACAGCCGGAGGTAGCTAACAATCCGTACGATATCTTCCTCTGCGGACTTGAACCGCGAGAGGGCCTTTCTCTCTTCCTCCTTCGAAACTCAATAAGTATGCAAGCAAGTGGTGGGATAGGGAATGCTAACTATTCTACTAATTGTAAACTCTAGAGAATTTGATACAAAATATGGTTTATTTACACAATTAAACAATAATATTACTCAACAGTTTCCACCTTGGTAATACCACAATATACAGTAATAGTAATGTAATTTCAATAAGTTAGTCAATAATAAAATAAAAAAAATAATACATATAATTAAAACAACTATTATTTACAAGAGAAATTAAGAAAATATCATGTTTATATATGTATGTAACTCAGTGTAATATTATATTCATATATAAAAAGCAATGTAATCACTACGAAGAAAACACTGAAACATTATACTAGTCTCATAAAACTGCGCGCTCTAGAATAATTAAGGCTAGATTAAACTGGCAGTAGTCGTACCACTAGGTACTTGCGTATGAAAAATTAATATTATTATTTTCACTATCAATCATTCATGAAAAGTTTATAAATAAGTGAGAATATCAATTGGTAGTTATTTACACATAAAAAAAAATCAACCCACTAATAAACCATAATAAAATGCTGATTCATAACAATTATTAAAGTCAGTCATCCATACTCAGTTGTTCATAAAACAAAATATTATCAAATAATATTAAATACACTTAATCAAAATCAAACTAATAGTCATACCATAACGAGGTAACTATCCACGATAATAATTTATCCAGGTCATCAATAACTAGTTACTCATTAAAACATAATAATTATCAGTCAATAATTTGGTAACAATGTGTAAAATAAAAAAATAAAAATAAAATAGAACATAAATTTAAAAAAACAATTTTTCTTACGATATGATCAACCGCGCCTCCAATGTATGTAGATCTTATCTTTCCTCTCGACCTCGAGTAGCGAAATAAAAATAATAATCGAAATTTGAATGTAGGTAGGTATTTCCGTTTCTTGGAACACAGCATTCACGTTTCCTCCCCTTCTAAGTGAAATCTTCCCGTTGGCTAATTCCCCTCTGACCCTCTATGACGTCACACAAATCACATTCGCAGTTGGCTCTTACGTAATTGTTTTAATCTGCCAATTGAGTTAAGTCTATCACACAGCTTTTAAAAGCTAATCAACCAGCAATTGGAAAATTTGTTTCATTGGTACTATGTAATTACACAACGATATATTCGTTTACTTGTTCACTACGAATCATTTGGCTCACATTTAGTTCTTATTCACGATTATTAATATCTTATTATTAATTTCTCCCAAATTTTCGCAACTATGTATAACAATCTCGATCGATCAATTTGAATTTGAATATGAATTTGATCTCACTACAAACAATCTCTAAGTTATCTCCGCGAATTAATTTCTCACAACGAAATCACTTTTCGCGAATTTTTTCTCTCGACCCTCTGCGAATAACGATCGCGGTATCTCTTCTCAACTGAATTCTAATTCTCTCCTTCCGCGAATAACAATCGCGGTATCTCTTCTCAACTGAATTTTGAATTCTCTCGACCCTCTGCGAATAACGATCGCGGTATCTCTTCTCAACTGAATTCTAATTCTCTCTTCCGCGAATAACAATCGCGGTATCTCTTCTCAACTGAATTTTAAATTCTCTCGACCCTCTGCGAATAACGATCGCGGTATCTCTTCTCAACTGAATTCTAATTCTCTCTTCCGCGAATAACAATCGCGGTATCTCTTCTCAACTGAATTTTAAATTCTCCCATTTTCCCGATGTGTATGAGCTTTTATACCAGATTTCGCGGGCAAAATCTCTAATTCGCCAATCACGACGTACTTCCTTATCTTTCGCATCCGCCCCTAAGATTCTCGCCAATGTAACACAGGGATGCGGTCCGAACGTCGTCCTATCTCATTTTAACATCTTCTATATCTTCCTAACATTGTACCGCCTTTCGAGTCGTAATTTATGGCTAAGATACTAATCCTCTATGCGCTTCACATCGCCTTCTCCGTTCAAAATTCATAATATCATCAATATTAACTGCAATAATAATTCCCGACTCTAAAAATATCTATCGGTTTATCTACTTACTCCCCCTCATATTTAGGTAGATCTTTCTTATTTCATTTCTATCACGACACATACCTAATTAAGATATCCATGTTTCACATTTAGGTATCTTTATCTTATTCCTACACTTAATTAAAATTTACAAATACATAATGAAGACTACTCATACCTCGTAATATCGTATAAATAATTCTATTTCATTATTTATTTATACCTAGACGTCCAATGATTATTACCTAAAATCATAGTAGGTATAAGATTAGTAAAGAAAGTCTTACATACACCTCGTACAATATACAATAAAAATTATTGATAACAAATTCCCGATATCTATATATCTATATTCACTTCTACTTATTCATTCAATAAAATCAGATCTTACGTATACACACTTTGTGTCCATTGCAACAACATTCTATAAATTATTCTATCCTTTAATTCGAATCTCTCGTAATTATAAATTATTCTCTCTTTCTATCTTCACCTGCGTATTAATAAGCCTCCTTACACACCTATTAATTAATCCGGCTACCCTTCCATTCATTTCAATATGATTTTCAACAACTGATAATGTAATACATAATTTATTGATCAACACTTCTTTATTAATAATCCCCCCAATAACGAAAGCGTGTACATACATACTGCGTTATATTAGTGGTAGGTATTTTAGACGTATATAATTACTGGCCACCTAGATCGAATTTCTTATCAGCTCCCCTTTTTTTCCCCATGTTCTATTTTACTGTCGCATTTATTGTTTTCAGCAAAATATCTCATTCCCACGGACTACATTTCTATATTGTCTTTTTCTCTTTGAGGAAGCCGCGTTTATTATTTCAAAACAAGATATTCGAACTTCCTAATAATATTATCTTCTATAATATTTTACGACCCCCTTAGGAAATCACAAAGAATATGCCGGCATCTCTTCCCACGTGCGAATGCAATCTGTTTATTGCCCCGTGAGATATGCAAATATTTCCATAATATTCGTAAACAAAATATTTGTCACCAATAAATATAATTGCTCTACTAATTATCTAGTTTGCCGCTCACATTTTTTTTTGTCTTATCTCATACAGATGTAGGTATTTGGGAGATTTTCGGTCGTTCTAAAATACAGAACCATAACAATCCACCCCACTCAGGCGACCAAAAACTCCCATATGAAAGAAAACACATACAATCTGAATTATTACAAACCCCTATAGCAATCAAAACATCTACCTGGACATCAGGTTCTCCTATCAAAGTTATACAATTGTTTTTTTTTCTTACAAACATTGCTAATAATTATCTAACTTCAAGAACCCTCTATAGTTCCTCTTCCTCTGATCTAGCCTCAGGAATGCACAGTGCTAGTCCAACGAACTTAAGAGTGCAGATGATTCAAGTGCCCGGCGCCAATCCATTTAGTTTTTACTCTTTTAACCAATCATTACTTTTAGCGTCAAATGGATAAATACACTAATACTCAAATTATCTCAAAATTTTAAATCATCTGCTACCCTCGTTTGCTGAATTAACCCTCTCATAATTTGTACCTATCCCCCCTTATTACATCATAACATATAAAACCATAACATCATCATCGACATATATTAGATTATGCAACATGTTATCAATATCTATACATCAACATCATTATTAATATATACACCCATACAAAGTGATTATACATCATTATCAGTATATATACACACAACCTGGTACCTACTACGGGTACGTATTATTTACACAAATTGCAAAACTTATCATTATATTATATCAATTTATCTATTAATTTAAATAAGCAATTTCAACTCCTGTATATATCTCATCTTTTCACAATTATCCTTAATACAATTTCCATATCTCATCTTAATGATATTTACAATTCTCCTATCAAATCAAAACATATTACCAAGGTGGAAGGCTTGTTTATATACATTATAAATAAAAAAAAAAAAGGAAAATTACAAGTATTTGAAATTTCAAGCACATAATAAAACCGCTACTTCAATCTATCTTAAATGATAACTTTATACCTAATCTATCCCCTCCTATTTAAATGTTGTGAAATTGACTTCTAACTATCTCAGACTATCCTAAGTAGGTATTCCTCCTTTTTAAGAACTGACTAAGTGCCCTACTTAGTCCGATATGGTTTCGCGAACCAATTATCACCTGTCCCATGTGAAACACCTATCATAAGATCTACTCTCTGGATTTTTCTACAGCGTACATGACCCTGGGAAGACCCTGATTAATTTCCACTTAATTAATCCGCCGATCGACAATTACTGCCGATCAACACCTGGTTCCCCCCCATTCATTCGGATCCCCGACAACTGTTCCACTCGGTTAGCTATCACACACATTAAATTTAATTCAATTCCACATTTTACAAATAATATAATATATATACCTCCGTTAATATAATTTACCTACCAAATATTTAACATACCTAAAACCTAGAACATATACATTTTTGTTAAACCTAAAACTTCTTATCTATGTCATCTTATCTCTACACGACCTATAATTATGTATTTGGAATAAAAAAATCTATACCTACTTATTTACATTTCACGAAATTTACACTATAACAAATTTAACCTAGTCTATGTACATTCCGTCAACGGTTCCATGTTGACCACCTGCAGTAATTTTTCGTTTTCCCGGCTTTTACGGGACACACAAAAACATACTGAAAAAAAAAGTGGGGGCTATATTCTTCCGCCGTAAACCCCACGGCTAGCTTTCTACACCCCCCTAACTAATCTCCCCGTGGTGCTAATTCAGCAACTACTTCTTGTGGTTGGGTAGAGGCCTCCCCTATCTCTATCCACTCCTCTGGCGCTGTTCTTAAGTCATCTATATGTACCTTTATAGGCTTCCCATGCTTATCAATCCAATATACACGGCCACTACCAATGGGAATCAATACTCTGTAGGGACCTGACCACTTAGGAGCAGAACCGGCGTGCACTCCGGCGCTCTGATTCGACAAAGGATGCTCCCTCATCATAACTTTGTCTCCTGTTGCATAACTTCGGCCTTCCTGATCTTCTGAGGCATACCTATTGCAATATTCCCTCTGGTTCGCTCGGATCTGCCTGTCCATTTCCTCCCTATCTCGCGATGGAGCTGAATCCAGCTCTGTCCTCAACGCCCACTCTCCAGGCCTTTTAGCCTCATATCCTAGAAGTGCCTGGGTCGGTGTGAGGCCCGTTGCCTCGTTTTGCCGACTTCTGAGTGAACTTACCACCTTACCAAGGCATTCCTCCCACAGCTTGTGTGGTTTATTTAACAGGTGGATTCTCAGTCCCTTCTTTATCTCCTGGTTCCTCCGCTCAACGATATTAGCTCTGGGGTGGTACACCGCTGTGGTCCAGTGCTGACACTGCCACCTGGCAATGGCCTCTTTCCATGCTCGATGTCCAAATTGCCGACCATTGTCGGATACGATTGCCTTCGGATAACCGTATCTCGAGAAAATCTGTGTCTCTAAAATGTTAACGATTTGCGGGGCCTGTCCGGCCCGCATAGGAAAAGCTTCTACCCATTTTGTAAATAAATCGGTAACTACCAAAATATTTTTATTTCCCTTTGTCGATCGTGGGTATTGTCCCATTAAATCTATAGAAATTAATTCAAAAGGACGCTTTGCTTGTGTAGAGCCCAAGGGAGCTCGTGGCTGTGGAGGCGCTGCTCTCGCCCTTGCACATACCATACACTGCTTTACATAACGCCGCACGTCCTTTCCCATTCCTCGCCATACGTAATGGCGTTGTACCGCTCTCAGCGTCTCTCTCCCGCCGGGATGTCCAGCCAATGGATCATTATGATACCTCTTCATTACCTTCGTTATCATAAACTTAGGTACAATTAATCTGTACCCCTGATTGTCCTTCATATTACGGTATAATGCACCGTCCCTCACTGTATATAGCTTGAGGAGATGTCTTTCCCTGTCGTTTGAGCTATGGGCATTCTCAACATACGCCATGAGTCTGGATATTCTAGAATCCCTCTGTTGAGCACCTTGTATCTGTCTTGCTAAGCTGTCGGAGGGGTCTTCACCCCCCTGGCTAGTACTAGGGCCTCCTTCTATCTGCATAACGTAATTTACTTCCTCGGTTTTCCAACCCTCTTGTCTCACCTCTGGATACATAGTTCGGTCCATATCATCCGTGTGGACCTCTCCAGGGCCTTCCGGTCTCCTCGATAGGTAATCTGGGAGCTCATTCTTCTCCCCGGGGCAGTGCTCGATAGTAAAGTTGAACTCCTGTAGGAGTAACGCCCATCGAGCTAGTTTCGCCCTCTCATCCTTGGCGCTAGACAACCAGGTGAGGGCCCTGTTGTCCGTACGCAATATAAAAGAGGCACCTTCCAAGAAAGGCCTATATCTACGTACTGCCCATACGGCCGCATAGGCTTCTTGTTCATTCGAGTGCCACCTCTGTTCGGTGGCTGAAAATCTGCTGCTAGCATATGATATTACGTCACGTCCGCCGTCAGGACGCTCGTGAAATAGCACCGCCGCGACGCCGAACTTGCTAGCGTCTGTTTGCAATATAAACTGACGATTGAAGTCGGGCCGACTTAACGATAGTGGCTTCGATAACTCCTCCTTAATTCTCTTCATGGCGGCATCTGCTTCATCGTTCCACCTGAACTGCCGATTGGTGCTCAGCAAATCCGTCAGAGGAGCCGCCATATCGGCAAACCTGGGCACATATTCTCTCAACCAGTTGCACAACCCAAGGAATGCGCGTAATTTCCGCCGTGACGTAGGTACCGGTGTGTCTACGATGGACAACTCGTGTACTGCCTGAGGGTGATTCCCTCCTTGCGTGACGACGTGGCCTAGATAATTCAATTCATCGGCTGCTAACTTACATTTGTCTGCAGCACAACGCAAGTTAAACTGTTGCAGCCGCTCGAACACCAACCGTAGGTGATACATGTGCGTCTTCCAGTCCGCAGAATAGACAATAATGTCGTCGAGGTACACCATACAAAAGTCCCTCAGATAGCCTGCGAGTACCTCCTGGCACATAGTCTTCTGGAACTGGGAGGGTGCCCCCTTCAAACCAAATGGGAGGACCCGAAACTGGTAGCTCGCGCCATCTGGAGTCGTAAACGCAGTGTACTTCCTGGACGATTCCTCCATAGGAACCTGCCAATACCCCTTCTGCAAGTCGATGGTGGAGAATATTCTTGCACTTCCAAGATCCTTCAACGTTTCTTGAATTACAGGCAGTTGGGATACCTCATCCTCCGTCACCTTATTAAGCCGCCGATAGTCTACGCAGAACCTGAACTCTTCCTTACCTTTCTTTGGGGCCATCACTATAGGGAAGCTGTAAGGAGACCTGCTGGCTTCAATCACGCCATCAGCTAACATTCCCTCCAGCTGCGCGCAGAGGTTCTTTTTCTTGACGTCTGACAATTTATACGGCGGTAACTTGATAGGTTGCGTGTCTGTCAACTTTATTTTATAAGGCTGCAATGGTGCAGGGCCGGCATAAGGCGAGAAAATGCCGCTAAACTCCTGCAATACACCCATCAGTTCCTCTTTCTTTCCTCCAGTTAGTTCGGCGGGAATCTCTGGAAATTCTATGTCCTCCCTCTCCTTCCTTCGTTGGGGTAAGAGGTGCGTGGTAGCCCTCTTTGTCCTCCCAAAGTGTAGACAGCCTCTGTATAGATCGACTACAGCCCTTTGCGCTGTCAACCATTCTATTCCTATGATGACCTCCTCTCGTAGGTTATCAACTACTAGAAACTCCGTTGGAATATTCTGATCCTGCATTACCAAGTCCATAACTGCCTTACCATTTGCTGCCATGGTCACACCTTCATCCGCAAGTCGTAACGTAGTACCCGACGTATTATCGACGCAAGCATTTAACACTAATCCTTGCCTAATTAAGTTGTGCGAAGACGCCGTGTCCACCAAGGCGACCAAATCGCACCCGTTGATCTTTACTCTCACCTTTGGGAGGGTACGAACAAGACCTCTCTGTTCATCATGACACACGTGGCACGACCCTCCTACATTACTCCTCGGAGGACTTTCTTCCTCATCTGGTCCTCTGGAAACCGGGTCACTCCCCACTTGAGTGACCAGATGAGAGGGTGTTACCTCCCTATCTATCCGTTCCTCTGGACGGAACCTGTTCTCCTGGTCTGCCATTTCTGCTCCTCGTGCTGGAGAAATCTGTCCGCGGTTAAGACGCCTCCCATTCCTTCTACGACCTCTATAACTCCCACCTGCCGGTTGAGAGGGTGGTCGAGCGGACCTCCCAACTTCGTTTCTATCATCGTTTATTGTCGCCCCGGTCCTGGAGACACCGCGTCGTCTCTCTGCCCAGGGCGCGAGCCGTTTCCCCGCCATGTGTTCCTCTCCTGTCCTCCGGCTCTCTGTTCCTGTCTCTGTTGAGGGCACTCGCTCTGCAAATGGTTGCCATTACACCGATAACATGATAATTGTCTATACCGATTATTCCCATTATTTCGATCATTCTGATTACTCCCATTATTCCGATTATAATTCTGTCGATTATTTTGAATCGGACCCCTCTCCCTCTTAACCTCTTCCCCTATTGGGTATACCATTTCCCTAGGGAAATCAATCGCCATTACTCTATTGTAGAGCGCTTCGTACGTTCCCATCGTAGTAATGTCCCTCTCTAGGGCCTCCCTATACCGTGACGTCATCAACGTTACGATGTGAGGGCCTAGCATACCCCATGGTTCGTCCCCCTTAAGCCTCTGGAAAACCTTAGACTTCCTCTCCAGGAAGGCTAACCCCGATTCTTCTTCCTTCTGTTTATCGCCATACATATGGGCTAACAAACAGTGTTCAGCGACCTCCGTCCCATATCTCTGCCCCAGGAGGGTCTTGAACACCTCCCATCGCAGGAGATTACTGCCTCTCGTACGCCACCATTGGCCGGCAGCACCTCTCAACCTAGCAGCCGCCTTCTTTACCATCTCCTGCTCTCCCACTTCATATCGATGGAAATGCCTTTCACAAGCCGATATAAAGTCCTCCGGGCACTCATCTGGGCGACCCTCATATGTCGCTGATATCTCCCGTCTCTCATTGTCCCCGCGATCTACAATAACTATTCGCGACAACTCACTCAACAGAGAGTTTTCTCTGTTCTCAGAAGTCCTCTCCCTAATTCCGGAGGTACTCCCTCCCTGAGATTGGCTTACGTCCGCCATCTCCGTTTCGGTACTCGCCTCTGGCTCAGACGCTGTCTTCCTAGTCGCAGAACGGCCGCTCTTCTTACCGTTTCCGTTCATTTTTCAAAATAATTATTAAATCAATTAAACACTTATCTCTTAAAAAAAAATTACCTACAAAGTTGCATCCAACCGAATTACAACAAAGATTTACTCAATTTAATACCTATCTCTACAAGGAAACACATACTACGAAATCGCGCACAAAAAGTATACTCGATTTCACCAAGAAATACTCAACAAAATACCTACCTCTTCTAGAAGATACTAACCAACTAAGTGGCACGCAAAAAAAAAAAAATATTACAATTTCACAAAGATCTACTCACTTCAATACCTATCTCATCTATAAAATACCTAACTACAAAATTACACACAGATTATTACGAATTTAACGAGTATTATTGTGACGTTACATACGAAAATTTCCATACCAAACGTTTACAAAACAATACCTATCTAGACCTTCCCTATCATCCTCACCTACCACTTGCTTACGCCGTAATAACCTTAAAAGAGAGAACTTAGGTGTAACTCCCTGGTTACCCCAACAGTTCGTGCTTAGTACCTGAATAACAGGTCTAAGCTAGCCCCACGTTACAGCGCCAAACATATGATACGGGTGTTCTAGGCTTTCAGCAGCGCTACCCTCCGGGATTCGCTCCTCTACTCTCAGAAGGGGGGGGGACCTACCTCTTTTCCCCGGCTAGCTCACCCTGATGGAGATAAGTCCTCAGTCCTCCGCTCCTACGAACAGCCGGAGGTAGCTAACAACCCGTACGATATCTTCCTCTGCGGATTTGAACCGCGAGAGGGCCTTTCTCTCTTCCTTCTTCGCAACTCAATAAGTATGCAAGCAAGTGGTGGGATAGGGAATGCTAACTATTCTACTAATTGTAAACTCTAGAGAATTTGATACAAAATATGGTTTATTTACACAATTAAACAATAATATTACTCAACAGTTTCCACCTTGGTAATACCACAATATACAGTAATAGTAATGTAATTTCAATAAGTTAGTCAATAATAAAATAAAAAAAATAATACATATAATTAAAACAACTATTATTTACAAGAGAAATTAAGAAAATATCATGTTTATATATGTATGTAACTCAGTGTAATATTATATTCATATATAAAAAGCAATGTAATCACTACGAAGAAAACACTGAAACATTATACTAGTCTCATAAAACTGCGCGCTCTAGAATAATTAAGGCTAGATTAAACTGGCAGTAGTCGTACCACTAGGTACTTGCGTATGAAAAATTAATATTATTATTTTCACTATCAATCATTCATGAAAAGTTTATAAATAAGTGAGAATATCAATTGGTAGTTATTTACACATAAAAAAAAATCAACCCACTAATAAACCATAATAAAATGCTGATTCATAACAATTATTAAAGTCAGTCATCCATACTCAGTTGTTCATAAAACAAAATATTATCAAATAATATTAAATACACTTAATCAAAATCAAACTAATAGTCATACCATAACGAGGTAACTATCCACGATAATAATTTATCCAGGTCATCAATAACTAGTTACTCATTAAAACATAATAATTATCAGTCAATAATTTGGTAACAATGTGTAAAATAAAAAAATAAAAATAAAATAGAACATAAATTTAAAAAAACAATTTTTCTTACGATATGATCAACCGCGCCTCCAATGTATGTAGATCTTATCTTTCCTCTCGACCTCGAGTAGCGAAATAAAAATAATAATCGAAATTTGAATGTAGGTAGGTATTTCCGTTTCTTGGAACACAGCATTCACGTTTCCTCCCCTTCTAAGTGAAATCTTCCCGTTGGCTAATTCCCCTCTGACCCTCTATGACGTCACACAAATCACATTCGCAGTTGGCTCTTACGTAATTGTTTTAATCTGCCAATTGAGTTAAGTCTATCACACAGCTTTTAAAAGCTAATCAACCAGCAATTGGAAAATTTGTTTCATTGGTACTATGTAATTACACAACGATATATTCGTTTACTTGTTCACTACGAATCATTTGGCTCACATTTAGTTCTTATTCACGATTATTAATATCTTATTATTAATTTCTCCCAAATTTTCGCAACTATGTATAACAATCTCGATCGATCAATTTGAATTTGAATATGAATTTGATCTCACTACAAACAATCTCTAAGTTATCTCCGCGAATTAATTTCTCACAACGAAATCACTTTTCGCGAATTTTTTCTCTCGACCCTCTGCGAATAACGATCGCGGTATCTCTTCTCAACTGAATTCTAATTCTCTCCTTCCGCGAATAACAATCGCGGTATCTCTTCTCAACTGAATTTTGAATTCTCTCGACCCTCTGCGAATAACGATCGCGGTATCTCTTCTCAACTGAATTCTAATTCTCTCTTCCGCGAATAACAATCGCGGTATCTCTTCTCAACTGAATTTTAAATTCTCTCGACCCTCTGCGAATAACGATCGCGGTATCTCTTCTCAACTGAATTCTAATTCTCTCTTCCGCGAATAACAATCGCGGTATCTCTTCTCAACTGAATTTTAAATTCTCCCATTTTCCCGATGTGTATGAGCTTTTATACCAGATTTCGCGGGCAAAATCTCTAATTCGCCAATCACGACGTACTTCCTTATCTTTCGCATCCGCCCCTAAGATTCTCGCCAATGTAACACAGGGATGCGGTCCGAACGTCGTCCTATCTCATTTTAACATCTTCTATATCTTCCTAACATTGTACCGCCTTTCGAGTCGTAATTTATGGCTAAGATACTAATCCTCTATGCGCTTCACATCGCCTTCTCCGTTCAAAATTCATAATATCATCAATATTAACTGCAATAATAATTCCCGACTCTAAAAATATCTATCGGTTTATCTACTTACTCCCCCTCATATTTAGGTAGATCTTTCTTATTTCATTTCTATCACGACACATACCTAATTAAGATATCCATGTTTCACATTTAGGTATCTTTATCTTATTCCTACACTTAATTAAAATTTACAAATACATAATGAAGACTACTCATACCTCGTAATATCGTATAAATAATTCTATTTCATTATTTATTTATACCTAGACGTCCAATGATTATTACCTAAAATCATAGTAGGTATAAGATTAGTAAAGAAAGTCTTACATACACCTCGTACAATATACAATAAAAATTATTGATAACAAATTCCCGATATCTATATATCTATATTCACTTCTACTTATTCATTCAATAAAATCAGATCTTACGTATACACACTTTGTGTCCATTGCAACAACATTCTATAATTATTCTATCCTTTAATTCGAATCTCTCGTAATTATAAATTATTCTCTCTTTCTATCTTCACCTGCGTATTAATAAGCCTCCTTACACACCTATTAATTAATCCGGCTACCCTTCCATTCATTTCAATATGATTTTCAACAACTGATAATGTAATACATAATTTATTGATCAACACTTCTTTATTAATAATCCCCCCAATAACGAAAGCGTGTACATACATACTGCGTTATATTAGTGGTAGGTATTTTAGACGTATATAATTACTGGCCACCTAGATCGAATTTCTTATCAGCTCCCCTTTTTTTCCCCATGTTCTATTTTACTGTCGCATTTATTGTTTTCAGCAAAATATCTCATTCCCACGGACTACATTTCTATATTGTCTTTTTCTCTTTGAGGAAGCCGCGTTTATTATTTCAAAACAAGATATTCGAACTTCCTAATAATATTATCTTCTATAATATTTTACGACCCCCTTAGGAAATCACAAAGAATATGCCGGCATCTCTTCCCACGTGCGAATGCAATCTGTTTATTGCCCCGTGAGATATGCAAATATTTCCATAATATTCGTAAACAAAATATTTGTCACCAATAAATATAATTGCTCTACTAATTATCTAGTTTGCCGCTCACATTTTTTTTTGTCTTATTTCATACAGATGTAGGTATTTGGGAGATTTTCGGTCGTTCTAAAATACAGAACCATAACACAGTAACAGTAGATAATAGGTATCCATGGGGATTGTATGGATTATGAAAAAAGTATCTAGTTACCTATACCATATTCCACAAAATAAAAACATTTCCGATGAATCGTATTCTACTTTCGTGACAGGTTTGATATCAGTTCTCCTATAAATATTTGAGTGCGTTCGTAAGTATGATTGTATGTATTCTTATGTAGGTATATTCTAAAGATGAAATTTTTTTTTTTATTTTTATATAGGTGTATGCTGAAGAATATAGGTGTATGTTGAATGATCCTGGCTGGGACATGTTTTGAGAATGCCCAATGATAGTTGGCCAAAAAGAGCACTGTTCTTCCGTCCGCAAGGGTTCCGTCGGCCCGGGCGTCCCTCTTTCACAATACACCGTTCCTATGACAACGATATCAGAGCTCAGGGAATGTCGTGGAAAGAGGTGACGCAATTGGCGCAGAGACGCTCTGAATGGAGGAGGCTGGTTTCTGCCCTGTGCTCCCGAGAGGAGCGTTGAGGGCGAGATGATGATGATGATGATGATGCTGAAGATGAATTTGATGGTATGTTTTCTTATGTAGGTTTATTCTAAAAATGAATATGATTGTTTGTATTCTGATGTAGGTGTACATTAAAGATGAATAATAATGCCACTATTTAAAGAACTACCCTTTCGTCGAGTTTAAGACAATAATGTGATATATTTATACCCTTATGTTTACTTTTTTTGTATAATTTTATTTGAACGTGCATGATGTAGACACGCTTAATTGGGGGGTTGGCCTGACCAGATCAATGTGTCTTTTTTTCTTATTTTATGAATGTTTTGTCAACTCTCTATGTGTCTCTGTAAAATAAATAAATAAATATACCTGTCTCATTTATTCATAAAT
This sequence comes from Athripsodes cinereus, assembly GCA_947579605.1. Classification (NCBI taxonomy): domain Eukaryota; kingdom Metazoa; phylum Arthropoda; class Insecta; order Trichoptera; family Leptoceridae; genus Athripsodes; species Athripsodes cinereus. The sequence continues at coordinate 20,276,579 of OX388311.1, forward strand.
ATAAGTATATTACAATATTTAAAGTACTACACTTTATTTAGAGTGATTTACTTTAAATTTAGAATCAAATTGGGACATAACTCTAAAAAACATTGCACAAAGGTGTTAAGTGTAAATAAACAAGATTTTTTGAAAATTTTCAAGAATATTATTATTAATAAAGTCAATAGTGGAATAACTATATTATTGTGTTACATTTTAAAAATAATTAATATGAACTTCCACCAAGAACCGTCGGTCGATAAATTAAACTTTATTTTAATAATAACATTTGTTTGGAAATTTTCAGGAATATTAGTTTAAATAGTGTGTTGAATTTCTCTCCGAAGTAGGGCTTAAAACTAGTGAAAAATATTACTGCAACTTTGTGTATGTTCTCATATGCAACAATGTTGCGAGTTGCGACTACTACAAAAGTTGCAACTACTACAAAAGACTCAGTTGAGTTACAGCGTCCATTACAACTTTGAATGAGAGTTGATTTATAAACCATGATAAAGTCAATTAAATTATTAAACTGATTATGCGTTGAATTACCTGCGAACCTTTCAACTTTTTATTTAAAGATATAAAATACATCTCGAACGCTCTCACACTGAGCAATAGCTTGTGTTGTGAAGGGGGTGCAGGCCGGCAGTGGATGGCATTGTACCCAGGATCTCTCGAAAGGAAATCCGAGACTTTACCATTAAGCTACCGAGTACCTCAAATATCTCTTTTTATCCATAAGATCATGACGTATCCAACAAATGGAGAAAACAATGGACTTCTTGCATATTATTATACTGAACACATAGGCCGTCGTTTACCTACACGCCATAAAATAATCAATTCAGAATAGGTGATATTTTCTTCGCATTTTTAAACGTACTAAAGACAAATATATGAAAACGTTTACTTGTGTACCTTTTGCAGGAAAAAAGTTTAAATTGTGTTGTATTCCAGAAAAATTATTAGGTTTTTTTTTTACATCATCTTAAATTATTTCTTTCTATGCTCATCAAAGAAAACAGCTATAATATTAAAATGATAAAAGTAGCAATCTTCTACAACGATGTCATATTTGTCAAATATTGGTCAAAACTTCGAATTTTATTTGAGCATTGAGACTATTTTCTTTTTTTTAAAACATTGCCGCTTTAGTTTTCTGAAGAGGTCTATGATTAATAAATTTCAAGATGATTCCGATGTGTATAAAAAGAACTAAAAACACCAATATTGCAATCACACTGTTAATAAAATTGTATACAAACGAATGAAAAATGGGCGGAAATTAAACTGTTTATGATTCTATAATAATAGTTATGTGTGTGTTCCATTAAAAATATATCAATTATATCATAAAAAGAAAGTCAAGGTATATTAGAAACCTTACATTAGATGTATTGCTTGCTAAACATATTGAAGTTAAAGTATATATGCACAACAAAGGTATGGACAATGACGGATGGGTAGAGGTAAAGGTCGATAAGATATAATGAAACTAGCACGAATATCATTATTTTGGACAAATTATTCTGCTATGGGAGTATCGTCTATTAAGAAAAGGTATTTCATAATTCATGAATTTGGCACCAATAAAATACTTATACTTAATCCATAATATTGAGGCAGAAATAAGTATAATCATTGTAAAAAATTTCTTGAAATCTAATTAAAATCTACGCACGTTACATCTGCTTTATAATATTATCTTCAGAAGTCTTAATATTTACAAAATAATGTATTCAATAACAACATAAATAACCATCCGTAGCCTTCAAGATTTTTTGTAGAATTTCTCTAAATACTAAATTTCAGTAAAATTAGGGGATTTCACTATTCGTCTTTTTGTTCAACTAACTTAATTACACGGGTAGGATACAAACTATGTTTCATTCAAAGAAAATTAGTTCATATTATGAAGTGCCATATTTCTAAGACTTTCAACATATTATTATTGTTGTTATCGCTATCACAGAGACAGTTTATTGTAACAAGAGATACTTCAAATTTGAATGATATTTGATTAGTGAAAAATATTTTCTACACTTTATTTCCCACTTAGACATTCTCAAAATAATCGTAGGTTCTGTTGTTATGAAAATAATTCTTCGATATCCATCAAAATGTTTATGCGCCTCAAGAAAAATATTAGATAATTTATTTTCATCGTTCCTACGTTATACCTACCTACTTTCCTAAGTTATACCAACTTTAATCAATGCTTTTGTTTCAAATCAAATGATTTATTTATGTCAGTTGAAAATGTATGACGTTCATTATTTCCTGTTCTGTATGCTATTGGGCAGTGGGCAGAAACAATTAGTGACCCATGAACTTTTACCTTGATTCTTCTTCATACTTATCATTGTATGGGTCACGTTAATAACATGATATAACACTATCAGGTGCCAAATCAAACAACATAATAAATCCATCATCATTTCCAAATCTGATTGAGGCCGTTTGTAAAAAGTTTTATAATGTATAATCTGCTCATTATCTGTTTGATGTAAATTGTATCGTAACTTTTCTTCGCGTAGTGAATGTTCCGGTATACCGTGATAGAGAGTAAAGTTATTGTAAGACCCAGATAATCGACCAGTGAAATGTATCCGTTACAGGCAGTAGCTAGAAAGGAGATATATATAGCATGCCTACATACCTGCTTGTATGTGGATCTGTAGGGTTACCACTCACAGGATTTTTTTTTTTATTAATTTTGGAATTTTTAATATAGAAAAGCAAGTATCCGCTTGAAGTTAATGCCAATAACAAGCACGATAAGTTCTTAGATCATGAGTAGTGTAATTTTTTCTACACATTTTTTTTCTCAAAGTTTGTATAATTTTGTGCCAATTATTATAAAACTTTCTACTATGGAAACTAATAATAAGGAATTAATTTTATTCCAGAACTCAGCTAGCTGTAAAGTTTTTTGATCTTCTGAAGCAAATGAATTAATGTTTTTCTTTAAAATCTATTAAACAAAAATAATATACTTACGTGTTAAATATCTTACAAAGAATTTTTAACGAATAACAGCCATTTCAAAGACACTCAAAAACTTATAGTTTTCCTAATCATTAAAAGTTGTTCAATATAATCAAAAGTTGGCCGCAAAGAACACTGTTCTTTCATGCGCAAGAGTACGTAGTCTCAGACGTTTCTATTTCACAATATACCCTTCCTAAGACAACAACATCAGATCGTTAGGAATTTCATGGAAAGAGATGACTCAACTTGTGCAGAGAAAGATGCTCTGGATGGAGGAGTCTGTGCTTTGAAAAAAATTGTGGGAAGCGAATGATGATGATGAAATTTGATCAATTTTGTAAAATTTGTCATGTTGTAACTTTTATAATTTTGCCATCCCTGTTGATACGGCAAAACATTTCTGGGTGAAACACATCGCTCTATAAAGCACGGCTGCACCGTCCGATATAAGAAGAAAAATACATACCAGCTATCACTTAATATATATGTAATATAATATAATAAACATATTTGCATGAAAAGTAATTAGCTCTTAATTGATTCAACTTATTATTTTTAATACACTTTACCAACCACTTCTCTTATTAAATAATGATGCTCATTTTTATAAATTTAAACAATTTGATCAATCAAATAAAATTTCGTTTTTGGTAAGAAATAGGTCTCCGACTCATTTCTGTAAGACTTCGAATGTCGTGTAAAATGCGTGCTATCGTAAAAATTTCATCAATAAGATATTTAACATTTTTAATTCAGTGTTGGGGTATGCCACCCATTCTGGATGTCTTGTTTTTTATTGGTAGTTAGTTACTGCACTTTTGAGAGATGCCGAGATTATCTACAAATTGATGTCGCACGTTCACTCAGGCCAAAAAGATTTTTTTCCAAAGAGTTTTACGAATACCTACCTTTTACAGGACATTCATAAACATACAGAAAGGAGCGTGTTACTTTATTTAATATTTTTATTGTCGCTGAAAGATTTAAGATTTTTGCTTGACGCCACCAGTGAAAAATGAACAAGTACGTTTAACATGGTTTGGTGTAATAAAAATAGAGATTTATTTATAAAAAATCATTTGACCCTTTAACTTTCCTCTCGGAAGCACAGGGTAGAAATCAGCCTCCTCCATTCAGATCGTCTCTGCGTTAATTGAATCACCTCTTCCCACGACATTCCTAGCGCTCTGATGTCGTTGTGATTGTGAAAGAGGAACGTTAAAAAAGAGCAGCGTTTTTTCGTGCACAAGGGTTCTGATGGCTTGAATGTTCACTGTTCACAACACAGCGTTCTTATGACAACATCACCAGAGTAATGGAATTAATGTCGCCGAGACGCTGTGAATAGGGGAGGCTGGTTTCTGCCTACGCTCCTGAGAGGAGCAGTTTCATTATTAGCAATTATTTTGATGAAAATGAATTTCATTTTTTACCATGATAATATTTTGGTAAATGGTTCATGATTATAATGATTTTCTCAATTTGTTGCTTCACAAAAACTCCATACATTTGTCAATTAATTGAATACGCCTAATTTTAAATACTTTTGAGAGGATGTCATTTTTCTGTCCAATTGTCAAATAAACCTGTCCACTAGAGGACATTAAAACAAAAATTAGAATTTGCAAACAATTTAAAATATTTATGTGTATAATCATTAATTATGGCAGTAGGTAGACTGTACTAATTAATTTCACTGTTTATGGTATTTTATGACTAATTTCACGCGCCTAGATAGTTTTTGATGTCAATTATTATTTGTATTGTCAACGGATATTGCGGAAATTTTTCATATAATACTAATTAATATTATAAGAAATCATATTCGCTTATTTTATTCATAAATGCATGCATGTTATAAATAGCTAAAGTTTTTAACTCTTACTAACTGCTAACCTTCATCTCTTTACTGCTAATACATAAACCCGTTTCCCATTTTTTTTTTTGTTCAATAACACAATCCCACTGCTTTCACATTACTTGAACAATATTATCAGATCATCTCTAGTATAATGCTTCCTATAACTCTTTTTCTTTTTAAAGGCTTCTCTCCTTGATACTAGGTGTCCATTTGCCGGTCTTTTTCTAATCATATGAACAATTTATTGTTTTTTTAGAACGGATTTTTATAAAAGATATAAATAAAAAAGAATAAGGATTTATTCACATTTATTTAGATTTATCGTTGTTGTTGTTTTATATATACTTATAATGTTGTTACTTCCCGTTTTTTTCTGATAGGTAAAAAGTATGGTATTGCTTTTGCTTTATATGCATCAGTTTACTACATCAATAAACATGAAAAGAGTTTCTTTTTAAAAATCAAAAGCTATTTTGTGTACATATTGAACTATTTTAGCTTTATCATAAAGTTGAACCGAATATATTTTATATTAATTCGTAATAACAATACTTAGCCAGTAGTACCAAAGCTTCTTCTTATGGGATTACAGACGAAAAATATATTTGAATATTATAATTAGCACAGTACTAAGTTCATTATTTGTTTGAGGTTTAGTTAGGTATTCATTAATATTTTTCAGAATATATTATGAAACATTATTATGAAGCCTAGTTGGATAAAGAAAAGGATGAGTTTCGAATTCAAATACCGTTTGGTAAACTACCAAATAAGATGACATGGTTATTTCTAAATCGAACCTATATGATAGTTGTATATATTAAATTTGCGTAACTTCGAAAAAATATGGTATACTACGTTTGTACTGTATATCTCTGTTTATCTAAGTCATAGAAATTGATTCGATACACTAATTTAAGAATGACAATAATCAACAGCTAACTGACTATTCTTATTCTTAAACAGCTATACACAAATGCAAAAAGCGTAATGTTCTTAATATTGTTTGGCCTCCGTGTTTTGTTGTACTTACTACTCGTATTACCATTATAACAAAGCAAAAATATGCAGTTTTGTACTCGCTCCATTAGCATCTGTATACCTACCTACTAGTATTATTGTTTGATAAAAGCCATATGGCAGGTGCACCTATGTACAATCTACATTCTCCATATTCCTCTATTGGGTATAGGTATTCTTAGAGCCAATATAGAATTTCATCAAATTTATAGCTTGAAGCAATGTTTGAACACATGTTCTTATCTAGGAATGGTATGGAGAGCAGTGATAATAATACTCTTGGTAGTATTATAAAATATAAATTATAATACAATCACGGTGAATTCTATATCATGTAGTCAAGTGGTATACCAAATTTAATCACACGAATATCATTAAATATTTAATAGCTTTTGATAACTTCGCTTAGAGAATAAACATAAAACTGAAATGCACATTACAGATATCATAAGCAACCTACCTGAAAATTGGCAAAATATTTGACGGATAATTAAAAATGCCAGCACCGTGTACCTAAATGTCTTCTTACATAGATATATTTACATGCTTAGATTCCTTTTTAAATAAAAAACCTATAGATAATTTTTTTACTTTATTTTTATGAATGACGGTTCTTACGAAAACTTCCGGATGGCTTAAGATTATCTGTTAATAAACAAAGTATTATTTTTATTATTGAAAATATATCGCAATATACTGGAACCATTACAGCTTTTACCCAATGCTGTATATATTTTACGTCAGCCGGGTAGACCATTTGCTGACGTGGTAGGGTCAGAGATGACAATACTGGCTTGGTGGTATTAATGGACTGGAGAAAGTTAAAAAAAATTGTCACCCAAACTGATAAATAGGAGTCCTTGGACTCCTGTAATATCCGGGAAAATAGGTTATTTTAACAATGCTGAATCAGGAATATGTCAAAAGAATGCAAGTTTGAAAAAAGGCCATTGATTTTATTGTTTGTCTGGTAATACCAGCAATGAAGTGCACAGTATAAATTATAAACAATAGATAGAGATACAAACTTACTTGGTAGTATTCGGGGATTATATTTTGACTATAGTAGATAATAAATAATTATTATAATATTATGTTTTATTTCGTTCAATACATCGTAATCATTTACTACTTTCTTCGTCATGAAAATTGTTATTATTACTGTCATGATTTTATTCACGATTTTTTTTACATTTAATTGACTGTAGAAATCAAATCTTTCAAACTTTTGTTTTGACCATTCGCTCTTGTTATCGTTTCACGTTTATACTATTTGTAATAATTGCGATAGCAATCTGATTATTTGAATGAATTTAAAGCATTATGAATGAAATTTTATTGCGTGATAAAGAAGTTTAAATATTGTTCACATTTTCATTAATAGAGATAATTAAATGTCTTTCTATTGTTAATAATGATTAATTTTTTTGCCTAATTGCTTTCACAGCTGGCCTACATATTACATTATCACTGATTATCAGGATTTATTAGGAAAACTGAAACAAAAACTGTGACGAAAATTTAAAATGAAACTAGATTTAGGAATTACACTCGATTTTATGAATCTTTATTTATTGTACTTTGTTAACTTACATAATTTAATAATCTAATTAATATAATTTGTTTTGTACTATATTTATTGACATTCTAATCATCCTAATTGCATATTATCAAATTATTATCTTTCTGATCGGATTTTTTTTTTATTATTTTGACATATTCATGCTTGTTTGAATTGATATAATTAATGCAATTTTTTTTATCGTTGACATTTTGTTTCCTATTGACTTCTTTTGTTTTGCTTTGTGCTTTTTTTATTATTGACTGTTGCTTCATTAATTTTTCACTTCAAATCTATGTAATAATGTATTCTTGACTGTTGTATCTGTTTGTGTTTGTTGTTTGTTATACTGCTTGATTAACATGTAAAAGGCTCACGCCGTGTGTTGTAAAATAAATAAAAAAAAATGATATATTAAGTTACAGTGGAATTTCTAATTATATTGTTTCATTTTGATTTCGAATTATAGCGATCATCCACCGAAAGCCGTCGAACAATAATTTAAATTTTATGATTGTGTTACTATTATCAAATAAGCGTGTTTTCTTTAAAGTCATGGTATACCCGGAATAAAGTAGGGATTTCACTCTTAGTCTCCCGTAAAAGGCACGTGTTTGTAAAATTTCACAAACATATAACTCAGTAATAAGGTATACCTACCACCCATTATTTATTATTGGCTTGAACAGAATATTAAAGATTCTCACAAATTTTATGAAAGATGTTCGATGTTATAGATTAGATAGAAATATAAAGTGTAAGATGATCTGTTCTCGATTATTACCTAATTTGGTTGTGTGATAGTTTGACAATTATCTGTGTCACAATCCAAATATTGGATGCTGCTCGTAACATTTTATAAGTAAGTACATGTAAGTACCTTCTAGTAGTATAGGCAAGTAGGCAAATGGTATGCATAGTATTTATTAGCCCTTATCGATTACTTTTCAACAGGTCTTGTTATAATCTACTTTTACTTGTTTTATTATAAAGCTTGTATCAAACGTATAATTATTAGCGTACTAACTATGTATAATATCCAATGGCGTACTTTACATAGGTACACTCAAAAAGTGCCACTTGTCTACAATAGTATACTTTTTATATATGAACAGTACCAAAATATGACTTAATGACTACCCGTATAGCTAAAAAGAAATAGTCACTTGCCATCAGAGAAAAGAACTTATTTCAATATAAAAACAATAATGCACGTATGACTGCGAAATTTCTTGGGTACAATTTACACTGGATGAAATCTGCTTCTAAAATTTCCGTACAAAAATAAAAAGTCCGGGAAATTTCATAAATTCCTATAACAATTTAAAAAAATGATAACGGTGGGACAGAAATACGTAAAGTCGGTCATTTTCTCAAATTACCAAACTAAAGCACGAGCTCTGCTCAATTTTGAGTGTTTATTATTATCTCAATAAAATATTTGAATTTGAAATTTGAATTTGAATTTGAAAATATTAATTGTGAAAGCTGAAAAGAAAAGTTGGTCTCATAAGTTTCAAATAGTAAATTTATCATTCCGAAAACATGGGTAGTATAAAAAGTCCAATCCCGTCACTGATTACAAGTGCAGAGTATTCCTACTGACTATGTACATAATTATAAATGTAAGTAACAAGTATCTATCTATACCTAAGTTAGTTCCGGTACCTTTAGTATGTATCTATGAGCAGCAAAGGGAATAGACGAGTTATGTGTAATTACTCTAGCAAACTGTAATCATATCAAATGTAGGCCTAACGCCATCCACATGATAATACGTAGGTACCACCTACTAGTACGATTAGTTGCCTAAATAACACATCTTCAATCCCCGTAAAAATATTTGAACCAGTTCACATGCATATATTTGTTTGTGTGTTCGTTCATTATTCATTTAGCTTATTTTTTATTTTTTTATAAAATATGAGCTATGAATATTAATCTCACAATTTATCGAGCATAATTCGGGATAACAAAATGAGATAAAAGTACATATCTCATTTATTGACAAAGATTTATTTGGGACAACTAGGTATGGAAATTGAATTTATCATTCTTAATTTTTTATCAAAATACTATCATTAATTTTAATGTATTATCCGTTAATGTCTATGGATATACTATCATCATCCATATATTTTTTTGTAGGTGAAAAAAGAGATTAAATTATGTTGTAATAAGATTGTATTGCAATAAAAATATTGCCATAGCTAACAATAAACATTAGACTACTACTACGACTATACCATGACGGCATATTCCATAAAAGGGGAAGAAAATAATAAGTAATAAACATGCAAGCCGACTTCTCCGTGCAAACGAAAATCTAGACATTCAGGATGTTTGGCAAAACTCATCACTGGATTTAACATGAAAAATGAAAAATGTCTTTATTTTTCGAACACTTGCCTTTAGAGAATACTCGGAAACTTACAGAAGAGATTTGGAGACCAATTATTTGTCGTGCCCCACGGAACAAGATGATTAGACAAGATGTCACGTAAATTTAACCTCAAAAAAAAATTAACAATATTTTCATTGGGGTATTGATATATTGTTTGGTAAATACGTAATAAATTCGCCATGAAAAAAATATTAAATTTCCATTCCTATCCTAAAAAATGAGTTATTTTTTATGCCATTTTAATTAAGTTGTCATTTGAGTTGGGTTCAAGTCTAGTTTAAGAATAATTTTAATATTATGCATGTAGGTGTCTAATCAATAAAATAATACCGATTTATGATAACAGCATTGTACCTTACTTCATTGATTTCAGGTCTGGGATCGCGGCACCAATATTATAAATAATTGATCGGAATACATAGGAAATAATTTGATGTTTTGTAGGTACAATTTCGAGAGGCGTGTTTGATTACTTACGTTTTCAATATTAATTATTATGTTTTTGAATTTATTTGGTGAAAACTTTGGATAATTGTAATTCATGGATAATTGTTTGAATAATTCTTGAATAATTTGATACCATTCTATAGATTTAATATACCTTTCTTGTATCGAATTAACTTCATTTTCTAAATAGAGCAATTGGTAGTTATTAAGCATAGAATTAAAACTTCTTGTAAGAGAGTAACTAACTGCAAATATAATGTTATTTCGTTTTTCTTATTAAACGCTGAAAGAATACTAAACCACTGATTCTCATTAAAAGTTATGCATCTTAGAATATATAATTATAATTAGATATATATTAAGAAAAATATTTTAAAAGAACATTTAACATCAATGGAAATATTTAATGAAATGAAGAGTAGATAATACTTCTTTTCATATTTGGCTCTTAAAGTCTCTCTGGAAAGCACTGGACGGAAATAAATCTCCTGTTCAGAGCGATTCCACGTCAATCGAGTATCACCTTTAACCTCGACATTTTTTTTAAAACATGTACCTAGTTGATATATTGACTACACTACAGAGAGGGATATTTCTAATGGCGTAGATAAGTAACAACACTTAACTTACTTATTTATTCAGCTTTCCCTGTCCACTGCTGAACAGTTTTTTTTTTAAATTTTTATTTCATTTATAAATACACAGTATACATTGATATTACAATAACAAAATAATATTACCCACAGTAAAATGCTCCCTCCATAAGCAACCAAATGCTTGTGCGGAGGGTCGGATTTCAACTATAATATTAACACACATATAAGAATTAGCTAGAAATAAGAATAAAGAATTAGTACAATCATCAGCAATTCTCCTTATTTCGTCTGACCATCGTGTAGAAGATTTTATTCTACTTCATTTATCTTCGCAAAGCCTCCACTTCACTACCCTTTTTGTCCATCTCTGATCTTTAAATTTAGCAACATCAGGGTTACTTTTGACGCAATCTAAATACGCAAGTCAAAAATACCGCTCAACCGCTACCGCGAGATTGGTATACACGTATTTTGAATAAATAGTCACTTTGTGCGTCGTATGATTAAGATCAAGACAAGATTAAGATCGTATTTAGATTGTGTCAGGAGTAACCCTCCATGCTCTGCAACGTCAACTTTACCGCTCTTTCAACGACGTCGATAACTCCAAATGAACGAATCTCAAAATTTTACCTTAAAAATATTTTTAATTAATTTAATTAGCTTATTACATTGTACATCTTGATAAGCGGAAATACAAAATGTATATTTGATTCTATAAATAGAAATACAAGATTGTCTTTATAATAAACGACGTTTATTTTAATGTACGCTTATAGATACATTTATAAGAGACATCGTTTTACATACGAATATGAAATTTTATAGCATACTATAAAACCTGTATAATTAATAAATGTATGTAAGTGTATCAATAAAAATACATATTTTTGTATTTCGAGGTCAAACTAAAACGGATTTATTTAAATAAATTTTAACATTACAAAGTTGTCAAACGTATGATGATATTGACCAGCTGAACATGGCCCGAAAACATGAGCACACACAATTTATTTTAATTTATAATAAAAGATAATAATTTAAATCTTATTTATAATCACATTTTCAGCAAATTTCAATATATCTATATGTTAAAATTTTCATGTGTTCTTTTAAAATATAGAAGGTATTAGGTACCAATACCTACTATTAATTACTATGCCAGTAACCTATATACATATTTTTAATCCCTATTGGCGAACATAAAAAAATATCACAAGCAGTACTTATAATAATTCATGACTCATAATTATACACGACACTCGAAAACAATAAGTAGAGATGAGTGGGCGCCCTGTCACATAATAAAAATATGCAAATCAACAATAACATTTTACTCGTTGTATTTTGTATTCTGTTATAATATTTTATGCGATGTGCATGTTAGTCATCAACACTTTCCTTATTAAATATTTTCAATGTATAAATGTGTTTCTTGCAGAATGATGTTTGTAAAGATAAAACAATGTTATACAGGGTGTGCGGTAGAGATATATACAAGGGCTTACCCAGGGGGGGGAAGATAGATCAGCTATCCCTCACAATATCGACAATAAATTATACAAATTTAGGTAAAAAATAGTACTAAACTATGGAAACAATATTTTTTCCAAGGTGCTGCTTTCCTCCCAAAAAAATCACGAGTACGATCTTTATGTACACACTGAGTACTCACAAGACTTACAAAAATCCGTTAATATCTTAATTAAGAAAAAAAATCTAAGGGAAGTTTATGTAATTTTTTTAGAAAATCTTTCAATGCGATTTTCAGTAAACCCTCCTATTTTTATAGGAAGTCTGGATCCACGTTTCATATAAACTGCTTTCTCTAAATGTACTTAGAATGCAGTTTAAACTTTATGATCGTATGAAAAACCATTGATACATATCTTTTGATAGAATAAATTCGTAAATGCGAGCCAACTGGTGTTTTCTTTGCAGCAATCCGGTATGCATGTCTTCGTTTCCTACTCCATGTCATGATGTCCTCCATATCGTATATTCTTCTAATATCATTGTCTCTGATCATCTCATTGAATAAATTAATTATACCTAAGTAATATTTCGTTAAATGGATCCAAAATATTCTAGTTTGAATAAAGAATCAGACCCATTTGAAAATTCTGAGTTTGATTGTTCACATCTTCCACTTAACACTCTGTATATAGAGATAATCTGTGATTTGTGTCACCACTGTCAATGTCGAGTCGTCAGTCTTTTGCATATCTCACATCTGACACCTTCCCACATAAATAATAATAATAAAATAATAATTTTATTACCTTCACAGCTTATTTGCTTACAATCTAGAGATGTAGCCTATATACATAAAAAACGATGCTCTGTTAAAATATTATCATAAATTACATTTATCGATGTTTATGTATAACGAAATTAGAAATCGAATTTTAATAAAATATAACAATAGATATTTAATAATGATAATTCCGTGGAGTCCCCAGAAGAAAGTCTCCATCCTACTCTTTTCTGTAAGTTTTTGAGTTTCCTGTTTAGGGCAGGTGTACGTGAAACATCACAAACAAGACATTTAACATCTTGAATTCAGAAATGAGATATACCATCTATTATGAATGTCTTAACTTTTATTTTTTTAATTTATTCTTCTTGCACATCATCATTCACATAACAAAATCAACAAATTAGTTTACGTAAGAAAAAATGCGATGATATGCAGTGGCGAGATTATCACTTTATAGTGATTTCTTCCATCTAACCACGTCATATTAACACTAAACACAAATAAAAATAATAATAACAAAACACAAACAATAAGAAAAATCTTTACATAAATCAAAATGAGAAAAAAATCTACAAAAATCTTTATTTAATTATTTATTTATTTATTTTATTCTTTTTTTATTTTATTTTTTTTTTCTTCACTGTACATTGTTTACAATAATTTTTTTTAACAATAACATTTTTAACAATAACAATAACAATAATTAACAAGTACATTTATTTTATTCTTCACTGTACATTGTTTACAATAATATTGACAGAGAAGACGATTTACATGTTTATTACATGTACTTAGTCCACTGGATACCCCACTTGCGCAAAATTCCTTGATGGTATGAAATATTTTTAATGGTAGCTACAAAAGAGTACTGTTCTTCCGTCCGCAAGGGTTCCGTCGGCCCGGGCGTTCCTCTTTCACAATACACCGTTCCTATGACAACGACATCAGAGCGCACAGAATATCGTGGAAAAAGGTGACGCGATTGGCGCAGAGACGCTCTGAATGGAAGAGGCTGGTTTTTGCCATGTGCTCCCGAGAGGAGCGTTGAGTGCGATGATGATGATGACATAAGATACGATCTCTTTATTGATTTGATATAGTTATGGTGTCTTCACCAAGGTCTTAAGTAGGTATACGAAATGTTTTTAAAATAAAAATTCCATGATATGAATGAAATGTCTCTAAATCACTCGCAAACGAGTGGTTGGCCTTGAGAATAATAGAATAATGAAATATCTATACGTACGTCATATTAAGTTAATCTAAAGTTAAACTAACAGGAGGGAAATAAACCCGTCATTTGTATTATCTTACTTTCTGCAATAAAGTTTCTTTTAGGGTTTCATTTTTTTTTCTTGAAAAAGCTATATCTTGTACATGGTATTATATTTCCATAATATTTAGTTGGTAGTGTAATTATTTACTGATGGAAAATAATTTTCAGTGATTAGATATTATTCCGCAAACTTTATGACTATTGTCTACTTTGTATTGTATGTATGTCGTTCGAGAGAAAACTCAAGGCCCATAATAATAACAAATTAATCAGTGACCATAGTAATAATTGTTTTAGATCAGACGTCTGTCTAGTTACTGTTATTTGTTTACAAAAGTACCCAGGTATAGAATATCTTCTCTCTAATGTTTATTTATTCCTATTGTATAGGTAGTGATATCAGATCTACTTGTGTGACTAATCGTAGAGAGAGAAACTCTTCTGACTGACATTATAATGGGCTTTATATTCTACACAAATATTCACATTAAAAAATCTAAGCTTATTCAATGTCCCTACTATATTTGTTTTACGTTTAATCTTCTCTCTGTCTGTATGTCTATCTATACATAACATCACAGCTTATCCCGAAAATTAGCTAGCCAGCTGAAAAACTGGCACATGAAAATCGAAAATAAAATATGATACTTATTATTATCCTCTTATTTTTACTCTACATTATATTGTCTATATAAGCCATGTTTATCGAAGTTAAGAACGATGGTATCATCGACGTTTATAAGAGAGAATATCAGAGCCTTCGGCATGTTGTCTGACAAAGATATACTAGATAGGTAATTCAAAGAAAAAATCGGTCATGCAGCCAGTCAAATTTTGCATCCAGTTTTAAACTGACGCTAACGTCAAGACAATACATTGCTAATGCTTGAAGGTCATCGATGTTGGAACACAAAAATTCCGTTAAAATGTTCCGTGTTGCAAGTCTAGTATGTCTATGTTGTCTGGTATCTTAATTGGACAAAGCACTCATCGCGAAAAGATAGTGTTGCGGGTTCAAGTCCCGTCCGAGGCACTACCGAATAAGGTGACGTTGTCTTTTCTAAGTCTTATAATGGTAGGTAATTTCATGTGTTAAATTTACCTATATACACCATCATGGAATATCCCTCAAATGGAGTAGTCAGTGAACCAACTGTAGGTATGTGACGAACACACAAGACATCTTTTCCGTACTATAACAAAAAAGACGTTCAGATGTGGTATACCTCTTTGTTCTAGCGCACTTCGTACGTAATTATATATACCTACTCATCGATCATCTTTTTTTTAGAAATGCACAGCTATGGAATGATTTACTTCTAGTGATCAGACTTCCTCTTACAATTTCCATTATTTATTTATTTATTTTACATTATACGCGGCGTGAGCCTTTTATATGTAGAACAAAATAAGTATGACGGACAACAACATAAAACAATCTTGTCCAGTCACAAACATGACAAAACCACAATCAAAACTGTTGTAAAAATAATAAAATAATCAATAGCTAATAAAATATTGTCAAAAGTCGATGGAAAAAATTGGTCTACAATGAAAAGTCCATGTTGATGATTATTATATTGGATGATTTGTTTGATTTGACGCCTGCTGATGATTCTCCGGTTCAAAGTTTTTAGTACATCGCTTTCAGTAACCCAAATTAGATGGTATATTAATTAGCTATATATACAGCTTTGCCATAGTTCCTCCATTTTAATCTTTCACATTTTGAAAACTCAACATTTAACTTTTTATTTCTCTGTGAAAATTGACGGGTGTGTTGTTCAATTGTTTGTTATTTTGAATTACAATAATTATTTGTTGTTTTGAATGTGCATGCATTATACGGGTAGGTATATGAATATTGTAAAGTAAGCAATACCTATAGTAGGTAAATAGTTAATGTCGGAATACCAGGTTAAATGGTAAATGTCAGAAAGCTCTGAATACTTTGCAGTTATTATCAATTATCTCTAATATCCCATATCTGCTACACAACAATAGCGTCTTGGGAAAATGACTCTTAATTAAGTTGTTTCGTAGGTGTTTAACAATTATTATTACTGTAGGCTGAAAATACATAAAGTAATGTTTATTATTCATTGCAATACTGCTTGTGTTTATATAAATCACAAAATTTTATTAATGGAAAACATTTATATCTATGAAAGTAGAAGTGCTTCAAATTATAGTCAGAACAGTTCCAAACGTGGAGAAAACATTTACTATTACAAGATTTTTCATAAAAATCTATCTATTCTGCTAATGGGTTACTAGCAGATTCTTATTTTAATACATAAAATTGTAAATTCGTCTGAAAGAAACACAAACACAATTTATTTTAATTTTCTTGGACTATTTTCTTAGATATTAGATTTTTAATTTTGGATTTTCTCGGAGTGATCAAAAATGATATGGCGGCACTGTGACGTCACAGTGAATTATAATAACTTTCGCACCACAGATTATAATCTCATACACATGTGGGACTCCGTGACGTCATCAGCTGTCAAAACCCAATTAACGTGTTTTGTTAAACGTCAAAAATTTTGAATTTTATTTTTGGAAATTCTCCGTAATTTAGATATTTAAAAAATATAACTGACATTTGTGTTTTCCGACCTCAAATTTAATAAATTCGATCATTTTTATTAAAATCCCCCACGAATGCAAGTGGCCTATTGAATTTTGGTTTGAAATAGGTAACTCTTGAGTACACATCCATCAAACATTTTTCTTGAAGCTTCTTGAAGCCTCTAAAATCATTGAAAAATTAATGAATATAAATAAGCTAGGCAAATTTATTTGAAATGCATCGTTTTGCCTGAAAAATCACCGCTTCGTACCTAAATTTCCTGATCAGGAAATTTGTGAAATTAAAAATACATTAAACTAAAGAAGTGTGTGAACAAACATTTAGTAGTACCGCTGATAATTAAATAAATTATATATTAAACCATTATCTCGAGGACTACATAAGTCTTAAATTTGCATAAATATTTCTAGTGTGTGTGTATTTGTGTGTTGTATGGGTTTCCCGGTATTATATCGAAATCACCCCACCTATACTTTTACAGGAAAAACCTACCTTTAAATGTTTCTGTTTGTCTGCAGTGTGACCAGATTTTATTTTCAAAAACTACTAAATGGCGAAGTCAAAAACTACCAAAAACTACTAAATTCTTAAAATGGTATAGGAATTTGAAGTATTTCAAGAACTCCTCGGTTTTCTTAAACAATATTTTCTTGCAGTACCTTTTTCTAAAATGTACTGGGTATTTGTACCGACGATGATCAATATCGGATACTTTTCTTTTCACGAAGATTTCTACCCCCCCGTCGCCGAATTTTCAAAATGGTATAGGAATTTGAAGTATTTCAAAAACTCCTCGGTTTTCTTCAACAATATTTTCAAGCAGTACCTTTTTCTAAAATGTACCCGGTATTTGTACCGACGATGATCAATATCGGATACTTTTCTTTTCACGAAGATTTCTACCCCCCCGTCGCCGAATTTTCAAAATGGTATAGGAATTTGAAGTATTTCAAAAACTCCTCGGTTTTCTTCAACAATATTTTCAAGCAATGCCTTTTTCTAATATGTACCCGGTATTTGTACCGACGATGATCAATATCGGATACTTTTCTTTTCACGAAGATTTCTACCCCCCCGTCGCCGAATTTTCAAAATGGTATAGGAATTTGAAGTATTTCAAAAACTCCTCGGTTTTCTTCAACAATATTTTCACGCAGTACCTTTTTCTAAAATGTACTCGTTACTTGTACCGACAATTATTTTTGAATCAATAAGTATCGGGTATTTTCCCAAGTACCCGATAATTTATCTACCAATTACCGACTGAATACAAAAACTACCAAAAAACTACCAAAAACTACTAAAAAACTACCAAAAACTACCAAAGAAAAAAAAACTACTAAACATTTTTGCCAATGCCTCAAAAACTACCAAAAAAGTAGGAAACTACCAAATCTGGTCACACTGTTTGTCTGATACCTGTTTAAATTATTATTATCGTTATCCACTTTCACTTTTACTCAGTGTTACCATTGTTGTTATTATTGCGTTTGCGGTACCTACGCCAACATAAAATTTATTAGTGTTGCTACTATGCAATTTACCTACCTACCTAATAACATACCGCATTCTCACACTCATGCGATATTCCCATATTTTGTAATCTTTTACGGATCAAGCGAATTACGAATAACAAGACAAATACTTTTTCAAACACATACCTAATGCTGCACCAAATAACAATTTTGTATTTATTATGTTTGATTAATTTTATTACCTTTCGAAAATGCTCTTATTGTGGATTGTGTGTTTATATTAGAGGAATATGAAGAAATGAAATCAAAAGATTCAGGCTGTCCATTAGAGCACCTCCTGTGAAGACAGAATGATATGCTAGTGTAAAATCACATAGATGGAAGTCTTTATTATGCATTACCCAGGAGCTCAGTGGGTTCTTATAGTAGGTAAATACCTATTATATACGATATTGTACTTACTTTTTTATCATTGTTCTATGTTACATAGTTCATAATTAATTTAATTTAACATTATTATATGCTCACTTAGACAATATGTAATTTAAAGGCAGCTTCCACCTTCTACCTCTTAGCACTCTCCCAACTTATTGCCACTGAAGGTTGTTGGTGTCGCTCTTCTATCCTAAGATTCCTTCTGTTTTGTATGCTATCTTCATTCAGAACATTTTACTACAGGATCCTACTTCACAACTGCACGATCCAGGTCTCTCTCTTGAGGGTGATTAATTAACTTTGTTAACAATTGTTGTGTTCTGATGGTCTCCACCTTGTGTGGCCACATCATTTTTGTCTAGCTTGCTATATACCTTTAAATTGTATTGTCATTTTAAAGGCAATTTCCATATTCCACAATCAATAGTTTATACCATAAAAAATATATATTGTGTGCCTAGTAATTATATAGGTCTACTAAAAAAAATGTTTTATGAAGTAGGCTGATATCCTGAAGAATCAAACCACAGAACTAAAAAAAACTGTAAGAAATAGATCAAGAAGATCAATTCTCTATTTATATGCAATATATGTAATAGATCCTATACCTCCTAGTTATTCTATTTGCAGTAACTATAGTGATTGTAGGTATAAAGATACAAATTAAGTTTTAAGTACATGTGGAATTGTGTCTAAGCGATGAGGTAGACATATTTTTTGAGTTCTAAGGTAAAAGGAAATTCCATAATAATTTTATAATGAACTGGTTTATTGTGGCATTTAAAAACTGATCACTAATACAGTATATTGTCAAAGCATAAAATATCTTCTAAATAACATTTATTACAAATACACTTTCAGTAAAGGAACATAAAGTTTTATGACTGACTATCATATTTATTATATAAGTATGTAATCTACATTGAAAAAAACTATATTACTTATTCTAATACACAAACTTACAATATAGCCATACAAAAATAATACTCTGAAAAATCTCTTTTATATACAAACATTTATATACATTGAACAACTAATTACATGATTTTATATACTTATTTCTTAATTCTAATGAGATTTAATTTTTCCTTACATTTAATATAAAAAAAAATCACTCAGTCCTTCAAATATCAAAAATTTCCGCTATTTCAATAAAGCTATAAATGACTACGCTTGTATTGAGAAATTGGCAACATTTTTGTATTCTAGATATAAATATTCTAGAAAGAATATAAATAAAATTATGCACTTTATTTATATTCTTCTTCTCTTTATTTAAAAATATTTTTTTATTACATTCAATAAATGTCACCAAGATTTTCATTGACAAAATTTCAGTAATATCAAATTAATATTTTTTAAATATCTACAAAGAGTTATTTGTCATAATGAACACAATATCTATTTTATATAAAAATTTGTTTAAATTTGATCTGTTTTCTTTATTGAAAATGAGTCAAAACTTTGCTAACCTAAGTGCCAAATACGCTCTCGCTCGTCCAAATATTTTTATTGATTAAAATATGTTAAACATTTTATAATCTTAAAAGAAAACGTCATATGATATGCCGATATAATTTCATACTACCACAAAAGAAAAACCCAAGTCAAATTTGCAACAAAAAACATAAATTTTGCCCATGACACATTAACATGTTTTATAAAACTTTTATACATATGGCAAATTTAGTTTTGAAAACTACATTCTTGAACATGTTTTTAAGCAAAACATCATATTTTTAACATAATTAACAAACTAATGTTCAAATTCAGTAATATTTTTTATAGTTAATTACATGCACATAATTATTTTCTACTTTATTCAATCATTTTCAATAATCATATCAAATTATATATCTCAATTCTTTATTGATTATTCTAAATATACCCACTTATGTCATTTAAAATCTTTTTGATTCTAGACATAAAAAACTAAACTATATGACACACATGATCAATTAAAATAATTTTTAATATTTAAATTAATAATGATAACTTTGAGTATTTAATTAAATTAAATGTGTAACTATTCACACAATTGTTCCATAAATTTCCTTCCTTCCATAAAACGTGGTTAGATGGAAGAAATCACTATATAGTGAGAATCTCGCCACTGCACATCATCACATTTTTTTTTCTTGTGTATATTGCTTTATTTTATTTGTTATATGAATGATGATGTGCAAGAAGAATAAAATAAATAAAATAAATAAATTTAAAATTTGAGATTGCTTCAATTTCGATTCCAAAATATATCAAAACTAATAGTTACTTGCAACTAATTGAATACAAATACCTAATATGAATTTTAATATGGAGAATTTGTTTTTAGACACAGCAATTTTAATTAAAATTAATAGATATATTTTTGTACTGTTAAGATAGCATACATAAATTGCTTAATCTATAAAATCAATTCAACAAAAAACCATTTTGAAATCAATACCTGAATAGTCAAAATAAAATTGATTATTAGTTGTAAAACAACTCTATCAATTACTTTCATTTTATGAATATAAAATTATGGAATTTTTTTATTTAAATTAAATTTACTTGTACCCTGAAAAACAATATCATCTTTACCAAAATAAAGTTTGTGTGATTTGCATTACACAAGTATTTTTACAAACAAGCAAACAAATAGATATTATTGATTATCTATATATTATTTACTTACATATAAAAAAAATATAAGTGGCCAACGGATTGATGACCTATGCTTACGCAACATATTTTAATGCTTTTATGAGAAAATACAAAAACCAACATTGTCAACTATATTTAAAATAAAGTAATAAATTCGATGAGACGATAAAAGATGTTATGAAAAAAAACAATGTTAATATCAATCATTGAAATGTTATACAACTTTATACTGTTTCAAAGAACCTTTTAAAGGAAGAAAGTACATTTTACACATTTTTTAAATGTAGAGGCACCCTTCAAATATAATTTTTAACAATCAAAAATCATTTTTAGATTTAACTACCTACCACTTTCTACAAAATTTCAGGTAATACATTTTCAATCAGATAATAGAAAATGTAGTCTGATTAGCCTTCGACAAATATAATATCTATCTTATTTTCATATTAAAACAATGTGATTATCAGTGTCCATACCAAAGTTGCGAGTGAACAGACAAATCTTTTCTTTATCCTCCCATAGTAAATATAGATAAAGGAAAGATACCAGATATATATGCTTTTTTTTCTCTTTAGTTGTTATGACAATTGACAAAGAAAAAAAAAGAGATAAAAAAATATTGGTTCGTTTGTTCACTTTCTAATATCGACACTGCCAATTGATGGGATAGTAATCCAATTTTATTTTAGCCTCAAAGATTAAAAATGAGAAGCACATATTTATCATATGTAATACTTATTAAAATTAAAAATATTATTTATCTATTTTCTATGAAACTACATTCTTGTAAATGGCAACCATTGCAGGCAAAAAAATATTGTTATCAAATGATTGAAAATCAAGCAAGTGTATTTGTACTCAAAACAATAATAATATCAAATCGTAAAAACTAGTGTTGTCATTAAAACTCGCCGTTAAAAAATAATAATAATATGATAAAAATAACTGTATCCATATTATGAAAATAATAATCAATACCATATTTATAAAACTTAAACAAAATATGAAATGTATTCATGTGGCATGACACCTCGTCTGGGATAGAAGGTGTGAGTGAGACAGTAGCGATTAAGATTTGTGATGCGAGATGTATAGATGTCTGCGAACCTGAACAGTCTCCGTGAGAAATAAGTTGGATTGTGATATGTTCTGAACACGCTACCAAACTGCGGATTGAACACAGCTTTTATTTCATTCCTAAAAACAAATAAAAAAAGCAATCAATAGCAAAGAATTATTGACTATTGCAGGAAAGAATAGGAATCCAATTCTATTCCACAACCATACAAAGAAACTTGCGTAAAAGTTAACAAGATATAATATTGAGCTTTTTGATGATCACAATTTTCAGACATTATTCGGAATTAAAATACGTGTTACAAGACAATACCACGATTGCTTGTACTTCAGAGAAAGCAATAATAATAATAAATTACTGGATAAATAATAATTATGATAAGTTCTTACCTAAGCATGTCTCTTTCATTCATCCACTCTTGTAAAATGATTTTAGCTTCATCTCCTCCATAATCCTGGTGGTCCTCAATAAGTTGAGTCAGCATTTGCAGCCAGTTGACATTTTTCTTGAATATGGGATCATTCAGTGTAGTGATTTCATGCTGCGAAATAGTAAAATAAAGAGTAAATTATAACTCTCTATGAGAGCACTGCGGTTTCAAATGAGTAGATTCACTGACGTATTGCATCAAAATTATTCTCTTTGTGCTATAAAAAAGGCTAAGTATCTAATTTCTATGTAATAAACACACCAAATGACAGATGACTGACAATTGATTAATGGTTAAGTTGGTAAAATTTCTATGATAAGTAGAAGCTGTCCCCCTGAGACATCATCTTGAAATTCTCTATAGATATTACTAGTGTTGAAATTTTGATAAAAAAAAACACACATTATGCTCACCCAAAGTTCACTTATAATGGCTCCAGTTCTCCAGCCATGTTCTAGTGTCACATCGGCCAAGTCACTGTATGGATGGTCCCCAAAATACAATACTTGCTGCCCATTCCAACCAGTCAGCTCTTGGAGTTGACGAACTGTTCCCTGAAAACATCCACAAACAAAACACATTACAACAATGTTCAGTAAAGAGTGAAATCAAAAAGAAATATGTTTTATGGACATGTTGAGAAAAGGGAGCTTGACATCCTGCATAAATTGGTAATGACTGAGACAGTGGAAGGGGTTGAACAAAAATATTTTACTTAATTAGTCCGCTGGGTACCCTACTTGTAGGAAATTCTGAGATGGTATTAATGAATGAATGAATGGATTAATCAAGGGTTACTTACTTCATAATAGATGACACCCTTTTCCAGCTTGCTAACTTTATCCCAGACATGTGTGCTAGAAGTAGGGTCGTATACTCGGATAGGTCTTGAATGATCTGTGAAGAATCTCGGTTTGCGTGCGGATACAATGACAAGATCAAAGAAATCCAGCCAATCTGAACCAATCAACATATTCATCCCGGCATTTCTGAAATCATAATAAAATAGAAAAACATGGTTAAGACATGAAAACAAGGTTCTAAAATTATATTGCACATATAAAATATTCATTTTTAAAAAAGTGTAGTAAAGTTATACTGCTACCACTACTACACCGTCCAGTAGCTAGTGGACTAACTGTATGTAAGCAAACAGGTTAACCTCTCCATGCCAATGAAATATTAAGACATAATGAGATTCCGGCTCAATAGTTCCTACTTTAAATGGCTCAAATACAGGTGTGGTGAATATGAGAATTTATGTTACTTTACAAGGCCATTGGCAGGAATACTTATGACAACAAAATTATATAATTCTGATGGAATCGTAAAAATTTTCCTTCCTTCCAGAAAAAACCTTCTGGATATTAAAACAACGAATGTCAGTGAAGATAGAACATATATGTATTTCAAAATGAATCCAGTATTGTTTTTAAAATTTTCCTTTTATTCCTAATCCTATTTCACTTACACAAAATGGAAAGGGCTGTTGGTAACCAGGAATAGTTTCTTGTCAGCAGTGGCCAAATTGTGTAAATATTTCCTTATTTTTGGATTTGGGAAGACATAATCCTTGACATTCACAGCCACAATGTTGTGCATCACTGGGTGACAGCTTTTTACAGCATTCTTCATGGAAAAATAAAAACACACATATCAAATTACATCAAAGACTATGATATGCTTTTTTACTTTGTTGATCTGAGTTTCAACATATGAGTGCATTTGGATAATATAACGTCTGACTGTGATGACAATTCAGATTGTGAAAATGGGACGTCTGAGTGCACCCAAGTTTGATTCTATATTCAAAATCAAAAGTCGAAAATCTTGAAGAATGAAAAAAAGGTGAAAAATGGGGGACTTGTTTGAATTTTTCAATGTACAAATTTTCAATAAATGATTAATATTATCAGAAACTGATGATTCCTAATAACAATTTTGTCTAATAAACAGGATCCCAGTTCTTGTGTAGTAAATATGTAGATAAAAGAGATTGCAGATTTACAGATTCACAATCCTAATATCATATCTTCTTTAAATAAATAATATTCATGACATATAATCCATTCATAATTGATACACATTTGTATTTCACAATATTTCATTGTAAATAGGCACTATTTTATAATATAGCTAATAGTTTGGGTGACAATGTATACACATTTGTCAACATAATACAATCTGTTATTAATTTAATTATTTCATTATGTAATCATTTTTAGCTTGGAACACCATTTATAATCCATGTTATGTATTATATTTATTTGAAACAAAACAATAATTAGTTTCTAAAATTTTGAAAGAATTCTCACACAATGTCAATAGGTGAATCAGCAGCTACTGATGAA
The DNA here is from genome assembly GCA_947579605.1 of Athripsodes cinereus. NCBI lineage: Eukaryota > Metazoa > Arthropoda > Insecta > Trichoptera > Leptoceridae > Athripsodes > Athripsodes cinereus. Next base: position 20,301,994 of record OX388311.1, read on the forward strand.
ACACATGGATGAAATTATTTCTTTCCTTTCCTTCAATTTTAAATATAGACAGAAGAAAGATGTGTAATGAATCGTTTCACTCTCTATGCTTTTATATATTGGAAAAGAGAAAAAAATAATAATGGGGAACATGCATGTGTGAGGAATATGAATAAATATTATCAATTCATATCAATAAATATACGCTGATCACGAATATCCTAATAAAAACCATAAAATAAAACTTTTCATTCATTATTTTCATTTTAAAAATCCATATTTTCTGTAATTGAATTATCACGTTGTGACGTCGCTAGGGGCTATGTTGTATTGGCACACATTTCAGTCTTCGTACTGTTTATAGCGGCTGATGACGTCAAACAGTGCTCCGCCACGAGTGGACCTTTTTGCAGCAAAGTGCGAAAATTGTTTTTTAAATGGTGATAAAAGCATTAAAAATGCACATTTAAAAATATAAAAAGTACCATATTTTTCTAATTTTCTGTACAAGTTTATGAGATGAATTTTTTTTTGTGAAAGTTCCCCATTGGTAATTGGTAAGCGAATGTGGAAGCACCTATTCACCGTTGAAATAAACAGTTAAATTTCAATAAAAAATATTGAATTAACTACATAATAATCAAATATAAAATAATGAGACTTACTTTTACATCCCTGAATAAAATCTCGGGGTGATAGTCTAAATGTTTACGTATAAATAGTTCCGCTACGTTACACAATAAACATACTTCAGGTACAGAAAACAAGTCTGCTAAATGAATCATCTTTGAATGAGCATCCTGAAAAATAAAGTAAGATTTAAATGATTTTAAGTAGATGTAATTTCCAGAATATAAAACATTATTTTATGTATGTTTTTGAAAATCTTGACATTATTTAGCATTATGTTTAAGACATTTGAAATCTTCAAAGGGGTGAGGTACGTCATCTATCCCGTATGTCTTACTACTTTATGATACAGAGTGGACCTATGTTCACCATCATGACAAAGCAAACTGCTTTCTGTGAAAGTTTTCAGGATATCTTTACTTTTATTATGAAAATGTTTAGGATCAATTTTAGACTTTTAGAAAAGATAATTGGAGAAAATTAATACAAAAATGTAATGATCTTCAGTAATGAGAAAGAATAAATTAGTCAGTTTGATTGAAGACCATTTTGATAGATAATAAAAAGAATTTCTGAACTAAAAAATTAGAGTAGATCTGAAACATGTGGTCAACAGATAAATAATTAGTTCTTACAACGGAAACAATTTGATTTTTATATCTATAGTTACTTGTGATTTAATTTGGTAGTTCTCTGCCATTATGGCATTTTTCTATAAGAACAAAAATATTTATAGTACTACAATACAAAATCTGGGTAGCATTAATAAATGATTAAATAATAGGGAGGAATGGAGGAGATAATTCAAATTCCTTGCAAACAAATCTGATGGACTACACATATATATAAATGAATAAATAATTATCTTAATGTGTTATTGTCATACCTTTTCTGATTTGGAATGTCCTTCAACATAATTAATTGGAATAATTCTATTTTTATACAACTTTAAAACTTCGTCAGTAGAGAGCTGAGTAAGTCCCCGATACACAGAACCAAATTGTATTTGGAGGAAGGAATCTAATTTGAGCAATAAACCTTTTTCTATGTCATAATGGAGACCTCGGACGGCAAAACCCGGAGTATATTCCAGTTTCAAGATATCAGGAGGATACTGAAATAAACATACTTATTAATACAAATCAAGTGCAATGACATCCTGTCCATATGGGTGAGACCATCTAAGGCCTAATGTACTAATAAAAAGAATGTACTAGTGTTATTATTGTACATTTTTTGAGGTAGTGTCATTCAAATTATTCTCCTAAGCTTCTAAATTTACTTGTGCCCATAGCGCTCAATGGGTAGTTCCACAGAATGTGACATGTCACCTTATAATCAATAATTTTGGCACAACAGGGCATCTGTCTCCTATTTGCATATTTGAACTTAACATGCATGCCAGTGTTCCTATTGATGCTTTATAACTAATGCAAATCATTCACTTTGTACTTCACTTCAGTTCCATTATGAAACTAATAAGGAGCCAAAATTTAAATGTAAGTAATTCAAAGTAGGTAGGTAAATAAAGCATTCTAAATTTAACAATTGATTTAAAAAAACTTTTACTGCAAAGAGTATTTGGTCATTTAATACAATAATATATATGCAAATGTAAAATATAAACTTTCAAGGACATTAAATGATAAATTTTATCAAAAATATTTCAAGGTAGGTATTAACTATTAAGTTGAATCTAATCAGAATCTGATACGCATAAACTTGGTGATGAAATTTTTAGACTACCTTAAACTTTTGTACCAAAGTATCTCCTCTCCCTAAATTATAGAGTAAATAGTCGAGAGATTCCTTGTAATGTGCCAACGTGTAATCATAATCAAATCCATACACCTGCACTTCGGAAAGATCAAGTTCATTGCAAGCGAAAACACCTTGGGGGTTTACATCTTGGGGCAACTTCTTAGCTGTGGAAGATAAAAATAGAACAATAACAATTATATTTGGTACGACACAAATACACAATAACAATTATATATTATGTGTTGACAATATGTGAAGGGCAAGTCTCATTATATAAGTTATTAATTAATTCATTTTTCAAAAATAGAATAGAACAAACTCACATTCGCATTTCAATTTCGTTCTCCTATAAGCTCCATTCAAAATATCTTTTGTCGAACACTTTCTGTCGGGAATAATTCGCAATGGTGATTTCGTATTGCGGGCATATTTCGTAGCTGGAAATACTATATCGGTGAATTTCGAACCAATAATTCCTACACGGTGCATTTTGAACGAGCGCAATCGGCGAATAATAAATTTATCTACAAAAAATTAAATATGAAATCACCGATACATAACCTAAAACATCGCGACAATACAAAACGAAAGATGGGCGAGTAGACTCTTAGAAGTATGAAAACGTAACACAAACAACGCGAAAATGAAACAGCTGTGTGTGACCATCAGGGTTGCCAGATTGAGTTGCCAAAATTAAAAAAAAATATATTAAATAAAATAATTACCTTACTTTGGTGAAAAATATACCGTACAATTTTATACCGTGCACATCGGAAAAACAACAGTACCTTTTCAAAATGTAACGGGTATTTCTACCCCCCGTCGTCAAATTTTTGAAATGGTATAGGAATTTGGAATATTTCAAATCCTCGGTTTTCTTAATGAATATTTTCTCACACAGTACCTTTTTTACAATGTAACGGGTATTTGTACCGATGATTGTTTATGTCAATATGTTAGTCGTACGGTAATTTGTTAAAATTATTACCGTACGGGGAATGAAATTACATGAAATTACCGTACAAATACGGTAATTACCGTACGTCTGGCAACGCTGGTGACCATAACGTTAGTACATTATGTATTAGTGTCTTCTTTCATAGTCACTAGATGGCAGCCGGAGCCGAGAGTTACGCGGGAAATTAAATTGGCGAGATGATAAAATAATTACAGTATATCAATTCATTGGCAAGTGTTAAATTGCTCATTCATTCATCGTGATACCTACTGCAAATTCTTCAATGAAGACTATAGGTAGAAACATTACACGGTTATGTGTAAATTTATCGATATAGGTACTTAGTTATCTCATTATTATTATTATTTCTATTATATTACTGTGGATTTTAGGTACCTATATACTTACGCAAACTGTAGTGTTTTATCATGTTTAAATTATATAAATGTATCTCATTGTCAGTTTTGTTTTTTTACTTTTAAATATAAATATATTTTTAAATATGGCATTTAACTGCTTGGTTATTTCGCTTTCTCTCTTCTCTGCAGTTTGATTATAGTAAAAAATAATACTTCAAGTTTATGATTTTATGTCAATCCCAAATACATAAATAAAAAAACAACTCTTACTTTTGAATTTTAGAATAACTAAATTTAATTATCAGTAAAATTGGATTTAAAAAAAACGAGTACTAAATGGTAAAATAGAATTATATTAAAAGAAAAATAAAAGTTGACAGTATAATTGATCTAAAGTTTAACACTTACAATACAATAATGAGCTTAAATTTCTTGGTAGGTGAGTTTATAAAAAGTCTAATACAAATATCTACTGTTTAATAATATAATTAATATGAATGCCATTATAGGGTAGTTAATGTGCATAATATGTCTACATAAATTATATCTTCTACTTCACAAAAAAAAACATTATCACCAAACACAAGATATTTAGCTACCTTAAATAAGCTAATTATTACAAAATTATGTCACAACAGAAATATAAATTGAAGCCTTAATGTATATATTAATTAATTATATATAAAATCTCCTTGTTCTGTTTAAAGATAATAATAATAATAATAATAAACTTTATTGTGCTAAAAACATACATATAAAAATATTATAAATACCAATAATTATCATGCACAATGGGCGAGTTTATCGCGTGAAAGCGATATCTTCCAACTAACCCAAAAATCATAAAAAAAAGAAAATAATATATACATACATAAAAAGTTAAATAAATATACATACAAGCAGGCAAACACCTGCGCACACAATGAGGGAAAGTCCGGATATCGAGGGAAGGGAAGAGAAGGAATGCTCGCCGTGTATATATACTACACATGAAGAAAACGTTTCCTCAGGGTTTACAAAGTGAGAGTATTAAAATTTTGAAGACTAGCGACCACCGAGCTGCTTTCTAAACAATTGATATGTGGGACAAGTGCGGATACTAGGCAGAAGTTGATTCCATAACCTAGCACCGAGAACTGTGAAGGAGTCTGTATAGAAACCAGAATGGTGTGAAGGAATTGCCAGAAGATTGTTATTGGCTGATCGAAGAGGGAGTCCATGTGAATGCAGGAAATGAAACCATTCTTTTAGGTAAGGCGGGATGTTGGGATCAAAAAGTATTTTGTATAGAAGACAAAGGGTGTGGAAGTCTCTGCGTTGGGAAATGGTCTTCCAACCGAGTCGAAGACGGTACTCAGAAATGTGATCAAATTTTCTAAGGTCATATACATAACGTATGCAAACATTTTGTAATCGCTCCAGCTTATTCAAACCTTCTACAGAGACGTCTAAATAGCAGGTGTCTGCGTAATCTAAAATTGGAAAAATGAGTGATTAAATAAGAAGCTTCTTTGTATCAACTGTGAGAAAATTCCGGAGCCGTCTAAGCGAATGAAGCGAAGCGAAAACTTTTCGACTTACCTCGCCGATTTGTTTGCGCCATGAGACCTGACTATCGAAGTAAACACCCAGGTTTTTGACATTATCAGAGAAAGGGATCGTTGTACCTTTTAACTCCAATGAAGGTAGCGGTGTAAGATTTAATGAAGACAACAATCTGGGACTACCCATTATTATAGCCTGTGATTTAGATGGATTCACCAGAAGACCGTGACTCTTGCACCAAGACCCAATGTACTGAAGATTAAAGTTCATGTTATTAAAAGCTTTATCAACTGTTGTCCCATCGAAAATCGAAATGAATATAAAGTTGGAGGTCATCGGCATACAGATGGTAGGATCCATGGAGCCGCTCAGTGATTGGATTAATAAAAATAGAAAACAGAAGAGGAGAAAGTATGCCACCCTGAGGGACGTCAGCTCGAAGACATATCTAATCTGATGTATTATTTGAAACTGAAACCCTCTGCTTTCGATCCCTAAGATAAGAGTTCATCCAGCAAAGAGCAGGCCCCGTGATATTGAGCGCCTCCATCCGCGCAAGTAGAAGATCAAAATCAACACAATTAAATGCACTACTAAAATCCAGGAGAGTCAGCAGTGTGAGTTGCCTTCCCTCCATGGCAAACCTTATGTCATCAGAAATTTTCAACAAGGTTGTTGTGGTACTATGACCCCTCCTAAAATCTGACTGAAAAGAGTTGAGGTAGTTACGCGCTACAAGATAGTCGTTCAGTTGTCGATGAACAATTTTTTCAATAAGTTTGGAAAGAAATGGGAGAATTGAAATCGGTCTGAAATCTTTCAGCGAAGAGGGAGAGCTTACCTTTGCGAGTGGAATAATATTGGCGACCTTCCATTCAGAGGGGAAAATCCCAGAGGACAGTGAAGAGTTTATAATATACGTCAAAATAGGAATTATGGAATCTAGAACAAGTTCCAGCATCCTCAAACTCAGTCCATCGCATCCCACCGCCGTGGACTTGACAGACAAAAGAGACTTTCGAACATCAGACATGGAAACTAACTGAAAACTAAAAGGTTCGTCATCACTATTTCTACAATTCCCAATGATGTCCAATGTTGACTGTTTCGCCTGAGGATTTATCGTCACCGGCAGAGAGGAGAAATGATTGTTCAAGTCATTAAGATCAAGGGAAGCAAAATCAGTGGCGTTGTTCGGCTTACCCACACCGTGGCGTTTTAAAAACTTCCAGGTTTCCCTAGAAGAATTGGAAATATTGGTCAAAAAGTATTCTTTTTTCGCTCGACGGCATAGCTGGGAACATCTCTGTCTAATATTTTTATAATTTTCCCATCTGACAGGACATCTTGAGCTTTTGGATTTTGTCATAATTCTTTCTCGCTTAGCCATTAGCTTACGAATATCATCCGTCAGCCATGGTGCAGGAGGACGTTTTAACGGGACAGTTTTAATCGGGGCATGCCTATCAAATAGTTCGGTTATGGGATTGTTGAAATCCGCAACCATTGCATTCACATCATTTGTTGAATAAATGCTACTCCAATTAATTTTCTCAGAATCAGATTGAAGAGTATCCCTGTTAATTCGCTTGAAATCTCTAATAGAGTACAACCTAGGTTTTTCCTTAGGCATCTTAACTTTGTATGAAAGGTAAATTAAATTGTGGTTAGAAAAACCAGATGCCGTCAACTGGCCATGCCCTCTCACTTGGTTAGTCGAAGAAGTTATAATTAAATCCAGGAGTGTTTCTGAATCTTTTAAATGATGAGTTGGTTGCAGGGGTAGTACATGTAAATTCAATGCGTGTAATAAATTTAGCAACCTTGCAGCACGATTATCATTTTTAATGATACATGTATTAAAATCTCCCATTAAAATACTATGGGCGAAGTTGTGTGTCAGAGGTTCTAATAGTGTTTCGATTTCATGGAAATAGTTACAGTTGGGTGGGCAATAAAATGCCCCTAGTAATATTTTGGAGTGTAAAGCGGAAATCTCAATTAACAAGTACTCCATACCCCCCACAGCCAGAGACTCAGATGACGCCACGATCCTGTATCCAATATCCTCACGGAGATAGATGGCAACACCACCACCGACACGACTGGCTCAATCACAACGGATAAGCTTGTAACCTGGAATAGGAAATATTGAAGAAGAGAGTATCGGTTTAAACCAAGTTTCACTAACAAGCAGCGCGTGAAATGGGACATCCGTGAAAGAAGCCAGGAGTTCATCGTAAGGTGCTGAGATGCCTTGAGCATTTATGTGACAGATATTAAGAATTGAATGTGAAGAAATCAACGAACCCTGTAAGAGATCAGAGAGATTAGGCAGTGTGCTAGTTGAAGAATTGTAAACCGAGTTAAACGAGTCTGTTGAAGAGTTTAGAGCAAGGGAGGAGAGGGAGGAGGAGGGGAGAGAGTAGAAGGAGTCATTTGAATGGGAAGAGTTGGACATGTCAAAATGTGCACAGGATATTAAATATAAATAAAAATAATATGAACAATAATAGTACATATAAAAATAAATAAAAATAATATAAAACAGTAAAAGTCTACTCAAATAAACGATTTGTTCCATGAACCCAAAATATCCCACAGACAAGAGCAATAAACAAGTCAATCAAAATCCGCTCCTTAAATCCAACAGTCCATATGAACAACATATAAAATATATCATAATAAAAGGTAAATCTGACAAGTGCAGTACATACATTCAAAGGACTCATGCACAGACAGATCACATTTACTAAAGTATCTACATTTTAGATTTCAGGGAATGCACTTCCTATCATATTCTTTCCTCGGTATCTATAGTTGTGAGTCCTTAAATTGAATGTTTGCCCTCCCAATGATAACGGACATGCTCTATCCACTCTTGTCATGAAACACAGGGAATATAAAGCCAATTCCAATTCTGGTGATGTGCCCACAAACATTGTGGCAACTGGTTTATCAATCCCATTCATATTGAAATGTAACTTCAGGATACCACCTTTCTAAAAAAACAAAAATAAATTGTTATTAAATTACAAAGGAAAAGATAATATAAGTACCTACTATACTTTTTTAAGTACATCATAAAGATGATGCCTAGTGTTAGAAGTATTTTAATGACAATAACAGCAGATCTTTGAAATGAAGATGACACTGAGTAAAGATTTGATTATTTGCAATTTAAAAAAAGTTTAAGCATGTACAAAATGGAAAATGTGCAGCATAAAATATTTATCTAAAATTACTCAAATTAATAATCATATTTTATTAAATGTAAGCTAAATATTAATATTATTTTAATGGAGGAAAAGAGGGAAGTAAAATAAATTTAAAATTGCATATAATAATTTTAATCGTATATAAAATTACATCGGAACAACTGCAATCTCTGTTTACGTATGAAATATTCTATATTTTTGAGTAGGTATGTAATGTATGTATAGGTATGTTTAATTATGGAGTATATGATTTGACTTACTTCACCAAAATCAATATTCTTCATGTATCCCAAATAGTTGACATGGTTTGCTGTTTCTTCAGATGAGAAATATACCCAATTGTGAAGACCTAAACAGATAATCAATGAGTTTATTACGCAAAAAATATAGACAATACCACTAAACATTGAACTTTAGATTATAAATAACATTCACTTGCTGCTCAATATGAACAAAATGAAGTGATACAGGTAGGTATACACATATTTAAATATATTTGTTTATTTATTCTACTTATAAATAGTTGTATAAACCTCCAGTATTATTCCAAGCCATCTATAAAAAAGTTTTAAAATTACATTTAGGAAAGCAAAGAATCATTTTGTCAACTCCATCTACTTGGTGAAATATCTAGGGGGAAATGTCTCCTCTATAAAACATGATTTCCAATCATCTGTCATATCTGCATGGGTCAATAATAAAAAGGTGTATAATTTTATTATCCATGAACATGCTAAACTAATTAATATTTTTAAAGGGTGATGATTTCACTATTATTTGTTAGTAAATGTATCTATGATCAATAAGCAAACAAAGAATGTGAATGAACTAAAAAAAATATTCTGAGATTTCATGACTAAAACTATTCAACTACTGTGTAAGTGTGAACAAATTTTTTTGTATTATTGTCGTTAGACAGATAGTATTCATTTTTAGTGCAATAACTGTTTATAGAAATCATGCAGAAATTAGTGTAGAGTGTAATTACATACCTGATATTTCTCTATTTTTTATTTCAGATAAAAATATATGTTCAAATCCAGAACTTCCAATTTTTCCCTGTCCTCTAGAATATGTATTGAACCATATTGTCTTTAAAGCATCCTTTTGTTGTTTTGCATCTGGGGTTACCACACCTAAAAATTACCATAATAAAGAAATTACCTATAAATATTATTGAAAATACGTACCTACCTACATTATAAATATTTTAATTAATTATGCCTACCCTTATCTCTCAATGTGGACATCAAATGTCTCATTAATGATGTTGCCATTACGGCATCTAAAAATTCATTTTCTTCATTTTTCTCCTAAAAATAAAAACAGAAACACAACTTAAAAATAAATTCACTCAATCAAAAAGTTCCATTCCAAATTTGTTGTTTATTTATGTTAGTAAACAAATATTTACCAATGCTGTGACATGTTCATTAACAAGAGAATCTTGTTCGTAATTATCATACAACACTTTCATTTTGGCTATTGTCGGGATATTCCACACACCTGGTTGAATTGTAAACAAACTAAAAATAAATGTAAGCATGATTTGTTGACATAACTGCACATTGAAAACATTTTGAATATAACATAAAGTGAGTAAGTTCCTTACGGTGATGGTGCTTTATCATCTTTTGAAAATGATGTAGTTTTTCCTTGATAATTCACAGTTATAAGTTTTGCAGGATTATTAGTATCTTTGGTTAGTAAAGCCTCACTCAAGTCTTTTAATTCTTGATCAGTCATTACTTCAGGACCTCTAGTCTCAGGTTTAGGAGTTGTACCTCCAGGTAATGGCCAACCTCCACCAATATCAATCGGTTGCAAATTCTGCGCTGTCTTTGGTGTATTTTCTGGGGAGATGTTATGTGGTGGCTTAGTAGTGCTAGAACCTCCTTGCTTATTGCCTGATACAATAGAACTCCAACTGGGAGCAGGTTGGGATGGTGCTGGATTGGAGGGACTACCTGCTTTCGGCAAATTTGGATTGGCATTGGGAGCATTTGGAACTGGTTGTGGAGTAACACGGACTGGTTGATTTGGATTTTGTTTGTTTTGTTGTGGATTAGCAGATGTTCCAGACAGAGGTTGTCCTCCAGCAGTAGGTAAATTTGTATTTTGTCCTTGATTAGCTGAACTTGGAATAACAACATTGGGTTTTTGTCCCTGATTGGTTGGGCTTGTTGGTGCATTATTTTGACCAGCGGCAATCTTATCATTGAAATTATTGATAAGTTGTCTGACTGGCGATGCAGGAGTAGTTTGTTTAGTTGTGCCTGTTGTAGCTGCAGCTGGTGTAACAGGTTTTATAGTGGTGGATGATGTTGGCGCTGGTCGTCTGTGGCCCTCAAAATTCAAGAAATCTTGGTTCACATTTTGAAGTGCTTCTTGCAGCCTTCTATCCAATCCTGAAATAAAATAAGTCATATTTCAAATAAACTACTACACACTATAAACATTATTTATTTATCATCCTAAGGCCCTCATTATGAGGACGCTTGGACTCATCATACATATAATATTCATTACAAACTACAATTATCAAATATCATCATTAAAGAAAAAGTTTTATACTTGAGACTGAACATCATAACTGATATAGGCCTTTAAAAAAAAGTTAAATCATAATGCGTAGTCGCGAATATAAAGAGTTCAGATCTACAACATCGAATATTCAATTAATTACACAAATAGAATAATAATATACCACCAAAAATAGATAAAACATTTATTTTCATTTAGCATTTAGTCAATTGTGTAGAATGATTTATCAACTAGGTACGATTTCGCCATTCCTCAGAAAATCAACAAATCATCACATATTATTTGTATCTCGTAGTTTTGTAAAGTCTTACGCTAAGACACAGTAAGGCATGAATAAATAGAATGCTACACTATTGACCTATTCTGCCATTAATTGATATTCATGTTGCATAAATAAATGAATACTTATTAAAAGAATGAATTCAAGATCAATCCATCACCCACAAAAACTGAACTTGTAAAAATGCTACAATCATAATGATTGAGAAAAAAGGTTTACTTTTATACCACAAATTGATTTATATAAAAATGTGTTTGCTGAGATAATATTATGCAGTTGTATTACAGAAACGATACTGAGTAATAACCTTCCTCCTGGCATTCATATTCATTGAAGTCAACATATAAGTAAAACTAATTATTTTGCTTCACTGAGCATCCCACATACAAATGTGTAACATCTCAGAGGAGGTACTGTCCAAAGTAAATAATATATTACTTTACAATGTAATATGAATATTCCTGTTTGTTGTTTGTTTTTGTGTATGAATTAATAATATTTCAATACAAGACACATCTTTCACTTAAAGTATTATATATTTTCATAATCTTTTCAGACTACGTCCATCCTCAGTGAAAAAATACTTTAAACTAAATACAATGGACAGATAATACAAGATAATTAAGAAAGGGGTAGAGTTGTAATATAATAGAGGTGGTCGACAACCTGATGAGGTATCTTAGAAGTGAATAGAATAGAGATTCTAAATTCAGTTGTTGATCTATTCCAACCCTTATGTTGCAAGCAATATATTGCTTGCTAAGAATGTGTTATACTAAATAAGAATTATAGAAAAAAATATGAACACTTACCAAATACATCTTGGACTGTGACTGATAGAATCAGACAAAATATGTTTATTAATTTAAACTCCATTACAAGATATTTTTAGATTGTCATACTGAAATCAAACAAAAAGAGTGAAAATTAATATATGCTAGAATAAGTATTTTATGTATGAAATACAAAAGTAAAAACTATTATTTAATTAATACAAAATATGTAGGTATATCATCTAAACTTAGTCTTTAATTGACCACAAACTTCATCCACATAAAAGAAATAGCTTTGACTATATTGATCACCCAGTTTCATAGGAAATCTATTCATCCATTTATCCCATCACGGCATCTTCCGCAAGTGGGTTAGCCAACAGATTTACTGCTGGTAATAGACATTCAAGTCATCCTCTCCGTGCCGGTAAAACTTAAGAAGAAGATTTTATGATATTAAATGTCTTTAAACATGATGTTTTACGAATACCTGCCTTTTACAGGACTCGAAAACTTACAGAAAAGAGTGGGAGGCATAGGAGATTCATAGGCAAATAGCTGGCGGGAGGGTCAAAGCATTGCTGTAAATTGGAGAACAATATTGTTCACTGACGCTATCTGGCATTCAGGTTGACAATCAACTTTAGATTGTCAACAGCCTCAAACACAATAATAAAGGTGGTTGCTATTAGTTGATATGTATGTTCAACAGATGTCGAACGTAGTGGTTTGAAACAGGTGTTGGTGAATGTACCGAGGGTAAAGTAGGTACACTTAAACCAGCCTAAGGCAGATTGGTAAAAATCGGGACACCTTTCCCATTTTCTACTAAAGAGATTTATCTGTTGCGGTCGTGCAGATGAGATGTCTGTTGTCTAATATTTCTGATGTCTTCACTCATCCAGGTGTGAAAAATAACGTGAATTGTGAGAACAATATAAAACTGTTACAATACTTAAAAAATAAATATTACAATAATTTCTATCTATCTATCTATCTATACAGCCACTTCTGTCCACTGCTGAACATAGGCCTCCCTCATATTTCTCCAGGCAGCTCTATCTTGTGCCTTCTGAATCCAATCACCAGCAATCCTCTTTACGTCATCTGACCATCTAGTGGGCGGTCTCCCTCTACTTCTCTTATCTTCTCGAGGTCTCCACTCCACTACCCTCTTTGTCCATCTTTGATCGGTGAATCTAGCGACATGTCCCGCCCACGCCCACTTCAGTTTTGTAATTCTTTCAACAACGTCAGTAACTCCGGATCTTCTGCGAATTTCTGTGTTGCGTATTCTGTCTGACAGTCTTATGTGGAGCATGTCCCTTTCATGTTTGCGCTGTGCCACTCGGAGCTTCCTGACGGCCGCTTTTGTGAGCGTAAGCGTTTCTGCACCATAGGTCATGACGGGTAGCACGCACTGATCGTATAATTTGCGTTTCAAACATTGGGGGATGTCGCTAGTGAAAAACTTCATCAGGTTACCGTAGGCTGCCCACCCAAGACATATTCTTCTCTGCAGCTCTACGGTTTGGTTATCTCGTGAGAGTGTAATGCTATGTCCGAGATATTTATATTCATTGACTTCTTCTATTGTTTGGTTGCCAATGATAATTTTCCCACCAAGAACTAAGTTAGTCATCAATTTTGTTTTGCCTGCATTTATAAGGAGCCCCACCCTTTTTGTTGCTTCCATGAGCTCCTTTAACATGTCGCACGCCTCTTTTAGATCTTCTGATATTAATACGATATCGTCTGCGACGATTTACAATAATTTACCAAACAAAAATTAAATAAAACATCAAAACTTTTAAATAAATTGAACAATGGTCTCAGTTGTTGGAGTCGAGAATATAAATATATCATAAAGTGCTTTGTACTATAGAATATTTACTAAAATTAATCTCCAATAATTAAATTCATACTAATAATTTAGCTGCGATAATGGACTAACAAATGAATAATGCTATCTACAGTTCATGACCTGCAAGCTATATTATTAATTGGATATGTTTTATGAAAACAACAATTTCAAATTAAACCTGTAACAAGAAAATACTCGTGTGTTAGTTAAAATTTAACAACTGTATAACAAAAAAAAAAAGTCTATCAACAACTTTTATTACATGAACATAAATCTTCACAACTAGTAAATTATTATTTCCTTCAAGTTACACTAATTGAATTTCGCGGGTTGGCTTATTGGTACGAATACAAAATAGACAAGTACCTACTAAACTATTATTACAATATATTAATTTATTTATTTATCATAATATGCCAAGTAAAAACATTTATGTTGTGAATAAAATATGATTACCTAGCGATCCGCACAATGGCCCACAAGTCACAACCGCGAACTGTCAATGATCAAGAATTACATGCAAGAATCAAGATAGGTACAGTAATAAAATGTTGTGAATTGAGTATGACGCAAGAATCACTAACCTTTATTATATAGACAAGAAATTCGATAAAAAAAATGATAATGCGACCAAACACACTGTTGTTGCAAGGCTTGAAGGATATTGTAGTTGTAGGGGTCGTTTTATAGTTTTGCTAGGTATATAGAATGTGCAATACTTAATTCTGAGTAGGAAAGAGATTATTTGCATATTAATATTTTGGAGTGAATCAGCATATTTTTTAGAATGTATAATATAAAAAACACGCATATGTATCAGGGATGTTGCGGATGTCGATTTTTACACATCCGCGGATGTGAATGCGGATGCGGATTTTTGAAGGCTGACATCCGCGGATGCGGATGCGGATGCGGATGTTCAAGATGTTATAAAAAAAAGTAGGAACTATCTTAGTTGGTTGGCCACACTGTCAAATATGTGACGAAATTGTTGCTACAATAAGTATTATGATTTTTATGGATGAAATTTTTTTTTTCTTTTTTGTTATTTGCAAAAATAAAATAAAACCGGCAAAAATAAAAACGCGTCGGATCTTGTCACCAATTTTTTCGTTCCCATTGGTTAATGTCAAGTGCGAACGGCACGCGCCATTCGCCGGCCCCGCCCCATTTCTTTCTTGTCGCAAATTGTCTTACATCCGCATCCGCATGAACATCCGCATCGATTATTGCGGATGCGGATGCAGATGTCCAAATACATTTTTTATTTTATTTTTTTATTTTATTTTCACAATATTTAGAATCAAACAGTCGTTATACAATATGTTGACAATTAATATATTTGACATGTAGACCAGCGAAGATTCCACTCTTACCAGAAATGTTTCAAACTTGAGGGAATAAAAGTAAACGTTAAAATGCTCCAAAAAAGTCAAAGTAAATTCAAATTTAAAAACAACGATAATACAATACTTAAAACAATACAAAAACATAAATATAAAAGCAGCATAAATATACATGCGGAAGCTCCGCATTTGCGGATGCGGATGCGAATATTCGCAACATCCCTGATATGTATTATGTACTTAAACTAATTATTATTAATATTCGATCATATTTTCTGAGAAAATTAGTAATGCGTTATTTATAATATCTGTACTGTGGATAAACTGTCGATTGCGCGAATACTTCTAAAAAAAGTTCTCACTTTTGATAAGTCGAGTAACAAGATTCTAGATTCTGAAAAAAATATTCTATTATAAAACAGAGGATATGTTAAACATTCTTTTAAATTTGTTGTTAGAAATTGCCAGAAGACAATAAACCCGCCATTTGAACCATGCGAAATTGTACAAAAAAGATTTTTTTATTTATTAATCCTTTTCAAAAATCTGGCGACAGCGGAGGGTATAAATTTAGAGTGTAATGGAAATCATCAAATTCTGAGAATTCGAGGCCTTTTGTTTGCTTGCGAGTCGTCTACGATGGTGTAGGCCTACCTACCCGATCTATACTATATAGGTTGATGTAAAATATGACCATGAGTCGCTAGTCTCAACTGCAGAAAAATAACATTTTCTTCTCCTATGTTTTATCTTGGACATTTAAGTTTAAGTATGTAACCTCGTACTTACAGTTTTGTAAAATTTAAATAAGTCATAAATGAATTTGAATAAAAAATGACTAACTGTACGTTAACTACATATAATTAATACGCTGGCTTCCTCTTATACATAATGGTAAAATAAAAAGTTTGAATTTTAAATCTAAATTATAGTTTTGATAAAAAAAAAAGTAGTCCAACCAGCGGAATACTTTGTTGCCTACGTCGTGCATGATTTTTTCTTTTGACTTGTTTCCTTCCTAAAGGTTGTGAGTTGTGATTGGTTGTGACTATCTTCGTGGATCTATCACAGGAACGAAGTCAGTTTTCCACTTTCCAATATCTCCTTCCTGACACAACACAACGTATCTATTCAATCTATCTCTATCTAGGTATCTATCTATTCCCTCACGCCGTATCCCAAGTGGGGTAGGCAGAGAGAACGGAACGCCAATTAGATCTGTCCTTACATACTTCTTTCGCTTCCTCCACAGTCATACAATTTCTCATGCACGCACGTCGGTTTCTTTTACTCAAAACACGGCCGTCTAATCAATCTATAAAAATAAAAAATAACGTAAAATAATTATGTGGTGTTTTCCATGTTTTTATTTTCGACAGTCATCGGATTGTTGGAGGCTATGGGCTTGCTATGGGTGCAGTCCGATTTTATGTATAACAAAATTCCAACTAAATGGCAGATGATCGTAGTTCGATTTTTTTGTTATAAGACAAGACGTAATAAGCTTAAAAGTTGTGATTTTCAATTAAGTTTATTTTGGTTGTATTTCGTGAGAAAATTATGCTATTTTCTGTTTTGCAATATTTTTTTGTTGACATATTTTATCAATTTTCTTTAAAATTATTTCAAAAATAACAACACTAAAACATTCTCCTTATAAGCCGTCTATTTTCTATGGAATAAATGTCAGTTGAAATGTTTTGCATTTGCGGCGTCCCGGTGACAATGTTTTGTATGAACTTGTATACATACATTTATTGAAAAATTTGTAGTTGATTTTTTTTGTGTTTGTTATGTCGATGGGTGTTTGAGAAATGGATTGAAAATGAGCACATTTTATCGAAAATTTAACATATTTATTTTTTAGTAGGTTTATCTAATTTTCAAATTTGTGCAATGTCTCACTGGCCTAAAGAAGCTATTGAGGCTTTGATAGAGGCATATAAAGCTCGTCCAAGTTTGTATGTTCCTGATTCGCCTAATTATCACAGTAGACATCTTCGAAGAAAATATGAACAAGATCTTTCAAATATTGTTAGTGTTTTTCGCCCTGATACTACACCAGTAGACATTAGGAACAAGATACAAGGACTTAGAACTGCCTATCTTCATGAAAGAAAGAAATCTGACAGAGCAGAAATGTTGTCACTAGAAGTAAGTTTTAAGAAAACAACTAAAAATGTATCAATAAAAAAAATTCCCTGTGGGGTCCCGGTAAAAAATAGATCTCTCATTCTTTTCTATAAGTTTTGAGTGTCCTGCAAAGGCAGGTATTTGTAAAACCTCACGTAAAAGACAATTAACATGATTCAGCAATGAGGCATTACACCCCATCTACGTACCTATCCTGAAAGTCTATTTTTTATCGGCATTTAGAAGACAATTGCATGTTAATTGCAAGCAGTCCATTGGCTACCCCACTTGTGGAATATGCTGCTATGGGTTAGTAGTAGTAGTAGTAGATAATCTAATCATCCCGAATTATTCAAATTTAGCTTGGTTTTGATAAATACAAATTTTGATAATGTTTGAGGTGATTGTAGGTACATTAATATATTTATTTTATTGTTATATAATGGGGTGTTCACATTTGGCGAATATCGCCAGGCGAATATCAAAATATAACGCCAGGCGAAAAAACAAAATTCGCCGTACGCCCATTGATCGTCACACCTGTTCACACAGTCCACCGATTTAGAAACGATCTGTCAGATGCACTTTGATTTTGACACTGTTTTCAAAATGGGGTCGAGATGGAGATCGCGAAGTGTTTATTTTTAGTCGAAAATGTTATAGTAGATGTTATAAGGCGCCTTTTAATTAAGGAAACAAACGCCACAAACCAACAACAAAGATAACAGCTGTCACGAAGCGGGAAACATTATAAAATTTATAGGTTATAAAGTTTTTACCATAGATACGAACGCCGCGCATATCTGCGCATGCGCGAATCGTTCAATCGGCCGAAAATGTTGGAAGGTGGTCAACTCGAGACGACATCGTTTCTACTGGTTTTTATCGTTTCAGACTAGCTGTCATTTTGTTCACACGGTTCAAATGGGTGGCAATATTTTGGTGCCTGGCGATATTCGCCAAAGTGAGAACACCACATAAGATGTATCACAGTGTACTGCTATAATGTATATCTCTGTTTAGTAAAATGATTTCATTTTTTCCAGACCTACGTCCCTTCCTTGTGGTATTATGATAAACTGAAATTTTTAGATAAATATATGAGACCTAAAACTCAAATTAGTGCCTCATTAAACGCAGCTGTTTTAAGTCCATCTGGATCTAGTAAATTATCACATGATTCAGATGATGTGAGTAATCCAATGAAATTATTAATTAGATTCTAAATGTAAGTTAATATAACTGGATCATATTTTTATTATTTGTAGGATAATAAATTAGAATTGCATGGTCTGATTCAGGAGCAATTTCGAAAAAATCGTAAACAGTTAAATTCCTCGGATCCTCTCAACAATTTCGATACAAACGATGATGATAATGTGGATGATGGATTTAACCATGATGAATCATATTTGGATGAAGATATTTTACTTGAAATGCAGGGTGATGATGTAAATAATAAAATTTCAAAAAGAAAATCCAAGGATAAACACAGGTTTCGTAGTAATAAAAAATCTAAAAAGAAAGATTCATCCAAAAATATTATGTCATCTAAACAAATTGATATTCCTGAAATACCTTCGATAGAGAATAACTATACACAAGGCCAAATATTTGGTAGATACATTGGCTGGGTGATTGATAACATTTCAGATTCAGAAATTACAATGAGCGTTAGACATAAGATAATGGAATATTTAAATGAAGCTGAAGCTCAATATCATAAAACAAGGAGTATGAGGTAAATGCATATTTCATTCAACAATTACGTATTTATAATTAGTTATGCAGTGATAATTTTATGTGTACTTGTAATAGAGCAGAATTTAATTCAGTAGAGAAAATATATGGACTCCATGACATAATCTGATTAAAACTTCCAGAGAAATTGGCGAAAATTCCTAGGATGATCCAATCAGATCTCTGGAACACTAGAAGGAGTCGAGTTACTGAGTTGATTTCAGGATCGTTCATCCATGTCTTGTAGTAAAGAATTCTTTATAAATATATATTATTTTACAATTGGTTATTGATTATGATGATTCATGGATTTATGGAATTATTAGGGGTTTCAGAATAAATCAAAACCAATAAAAATACAATTTTATTTGTAATATTATATCAATTAGTAACAAAACACAACACCATGTTATTTATATATCTAATAGTCCAAGTGGCTTACTTTAATTTCTAATAAATATATAGTATGTTTGTTTAGTGTTATTAAACTAATTTGTTCACTTTTTGAGTCAAATGATTAATTATCAAATACAAAATTCTACCATTTTTTAACATCAGTCAATATGTATGTCACAGAAATTTTAAATTTTATCATATAAGTACCTACTCATGTATGAATGTCAACTGAGAGAAATTATAGTTGACAGTAAATGTTTTAGTATATAATTTGTTTGTTCAACAAAGAGTTTTTTTCATAATTTTATTTTATTCTGATTAATTTGAATGTTTCATTCTTATTTTTGTTTAGTAATATAACATTCAATCATCAGAATATTGGCATATGAAATAAATGGCAGATATGAGACACAATAAACAAGATTACTTGAAAACATGAACTCATTAATCAATACTTTAATTGCCATAGATAATTTTTTAGCGAGTAATTTTAGAAAAGAAATCACAAAAGAATCTATTATAAGTCTGTGCATTTCTTAAAACTAATACACCAGCAGTAAATTCAGATGTGAAGATTCCATGATCTTTATTTCCACATTTCATTACCACACTCTTTAAAAGGTCGTACAAAAGGTTAAAACTTCAATTTGAGGACATTTATGCTAGTCATCCCTTTTTCTTAATTTGGCGCTTGATATTTCAATAGCTTCCAGCCAATGTGTTAGTTCTGGTGGACAAGCTGGCTTAGTTTCTCCACCTTCTAATCCTTTGAACAATGCACTTACATCACAATCAACAATATTCTGCTTTGACAGAATAATAGCTCGTACAAAGTGGTCGTTCAATGTTATGAACTTTTGCTCTACGTAGATGGCCTTATCGTCCCAGTAGATTAACTGAAACATTGAATAATTATATATAATTAACATTTTATGATAATGACTAACTATCTTTCACAAGTTAAATATTTGTTTTAATGGATGTTTATTTATTGTTTCTGCCTTTCATAAAAAATAAATAAGATTACATTAACAAAATCTTGATTATACACATTGGTATATGGTATGATTATCAGTTAGTGTGGTTTCCTGCATCTAACCGCATATTATATTATATGTAAAATACAAAATAGCCACTTGCAACAAATTGTAAATATGGAAAAATGGTGAACATATCCTTTTACTATTTATTTCATTGTGAAAAAAATGCAGCATAAACAATTAAAAAGGAAAATGTATAAAAAAATTTATTACTATAAATGTATAAATTTTAATGTTTATATTCATTTTTGTTTCAGGAGCTGAGATGAATATGAAAATTGGATAGAACATAAATATTCTTTTCCATAATCGATGAAAAATATTATTTCTTGCGTTTCAAAATAAGTGCAGTTGGAGAATTGTTACAATTACTAGTATTAAAATTAATTGAAATGTTTATAATATACCAGAGTCATTAGCATAATATGCTAATACATATTATATGACCTTAACATGTTGCATAATTCATTACTATTATTGTACTGTATAATAGGACTCATTGAAATTTCAATTATGGTTTTGGTTAGTTTTGGCCAATGTTTGGGTTTCCATTGAAAATTGTACTGAATTTTGACTTAGTGAAATTTTTGCCAATGTATGAAGCTCGTATAATATTTGCCCTTGTGTTGTGTAATTTGATATAAAAGTTAATTTTGAGATTTTGATGAAATTTAAACATTAATACAAAAGTAAGCAAGACAGTCAATCACTCTTGCCAATTCTTCGTTTTGTAAATATATAGTGAGTTACAATCCATTGGATTGGTCTACAACGAGTTCAGATTTTCTTCTTCATTTGTAAATAATAATGAATATTTATGAACATTTGGTTCTGGTAGGGAGTTAATTTCTATGAAACAGCACATAATATATACACAATTAAACTGTTGGGCAACATGTGCATTTGTATAAGATGAAAGTTTTTACTCCATTTCACTGACTTGGTTCTTGCCTTTGTCACATTATCAGGTCACTTTCAAAGACGGGATTAATAATAAAATTCAGTTCATATCATTTATCAATTACTGTTAACTACCAATATAGTATTTCGAAGATAACTGGTTTCCAAAAATTATCTGATGGCTTATTTTTATGTAGATGGCATCTGATTTGTGATAAAATATAAAATTGAACTAATTAAGAATATTTATCCAATTACATTCGATTGTAATACACAAAGTACTAGAATGTGCAATATAATAATGTAATATGCGTACATATTTTATTATTTTTGTTTATGTTTTATACATTTTGTTACTATTATTGATGTAAATATAAAAGCCATATTATTAAAATGATAAGAATAAATATGTTTATCTATTCCAAGACCTTGTATGAAAGAACACCTCTACAACATAAATAATTCATGATTCCGCATAGGTACCATGCTTGATAAAAGTTTTTTTCATTCATCAATTTCAAAATAACAAAAAGAGAGAAGAATGTAGTCCTCCAATGTAACTTACAAGTATGATGCACCTCAGACAATGCGTAAAATAAATTTTAAGTTTCTATTCATCTTTACTATATGTCATATGGTTTAAGTTATACAAATACATGACTCCTTTAGCGTACTTCAAAATAACAAAAAGAGAGAAGAATGTAGTCCTCCAATGTAACCTACAAGTATGATGCACCTCAGACAATGCGTAAAATAAATTTTAAGTTTCTATTCATCTTTACTATATGTCATATGGTTTAAGTTTTACAAATACATGACTCCTTTAGCGTACTTCAAAATTACGTTGAAAACACTGGTGATTCTATTGAATTCCAGAATATGAGAAAGTATTTTTTTTATGTGTATAATGCTTACCCTCGTCTCAACTTTGTAAGCTGTGAATATTGGAATAGTCCTTCTATATCTGACACATGAAGCTCCTTGTAAGGCATGTCCCTTTACAGCCATAATATTCTTATAGATCCCTGTCCTGTCGTAGAAATGGAACCTGGCAAAGTCCAACTCTCTAATGTAACGAGCATTGTTCATGTGCCTGAAGAATATGTCGACATCGTTTGTGGTGCAAAAACCTGAAAAAGAATTTAACACAGATACATATAATTTAAATATAACATTTTTAAAAAATAATTGAATGAAACTTTTCCAAAAAAGATCTAAGAAGCATATTACGTTATTCCTTCTGGTCAAATGTGGAATGAAGTAATATATAACCAGTACTGATTCCTAGAAATATATTTGTTTGTTTTCCGACAATCAATACTTTGCAGTGAATCATTTATGTATATTTTATTTGGAAAACAAATAATTATGATACAAACAATAATAAATAAATTAATAATAATAAACTTTAATGTACAAAATATTTAAACAATAATAATAAGCAGCAATACAACAA
Source organism: Athripsodes cinereus (assembly GCA_947579605.1). Lineage (NCBI taxonomy): Eukaryota > Metazoa > Arthropoda > Insecta > Trichoptera > Leptoceridae > Athripsodes > Athripsodes cinereus. The sequence continues at coordinate 20,324,916 of OX388311.1, forward strand.
AATTATTTAATAATTTTGCACAACGGGCAAATTCAATAATTATTCAATAGTTCAACATTTATTAACTCTTCAGATGTTGCAGCGATATACCTAATAAAACTACTATTTTGTGATCTTGCATAAATTATTGTTTACTACTACTACTACTACACCATCACGGCATATCCCAAAAGTGGGGTAGCCAGCAGAAAAGCTGCAAGTAGTAATCATGCAGGCCGTCTTATCTGTGCTAATAAAAAATTAAGATATTCAAGACGGGTGGAAAACTTTATCACTGAATTTTAAAACTTACGGAAAAGAGTGGGGAATTAATTCTTTACCGGGTGCTCCATGGCCCAAAATTATAATTATTTTACTAATTGTTCATTAGTTTATTTATTTATTTATTTCATGTTTTATTTTATAAGCCTTAGGGAAGCATAGCTTACATGTCTCAAGAAATGTAATATAAAAATATCCTTATATATTTTTAAATAAATTTATATTATGATTTTAAATAAATTTATATTGTGTATCCAGTAATTTGATCACATATGCACTATGATTCAGTGATGATGCAATCAAAATAATTATATGAGCAGCGTAGGTATACTTGATTTAAGGTAAAAAATACTTTTTTTGTTGTATGTAACTATGAATACAAAAATGTTTTATAGACAATTGAACATTGAACTCCTCATACAACTAATTTATTTTTTACGTTTTTTTTTTGTTGGAGGTAAAATGAATTCTTATACGTATTTAACAAGTTAACTGTAAACAGTATTATATAAAAAAATGTATGTTCTTTAAATGATTTGTAGCAAGCCTGTTTTAATCAAATATATATGAATTAATAATGTAGTTTAATTAATCAAAACCGGTGTCTTGTCTTTTTTTAAATATTTTTCATGCACAGAAATTTAATTTATAAAATAATAAATAGTACCAGTAAAAGAGTTTTGTAAAATATAATGTTCCTTATTAGCAATTCTAGTAGAAAATTGAAAAATTTTTCTTACCATAAATAGTTGATGCTTCATTGAGTTTTACTTTCTTGCCCAGTAATCTTCCTAAGCCAATCGTGAATGCTATTCTAATGAAATAGTTTACATCCCAAAACATATACAAGATTGCTACAGCTACAGCTAGATAACACAACATTTTTGAGATAAAAAGTAACTTATAACAAAATAAAATTATTTTATCTCAGCCTCCACACTGTCACTCAACTAACTGTGTGCGCTGTGCAGTAATATTGTACACGTTGCGGTTGGTTATACAGGTATCTTCGGTATAGTAGTATGATATATTATGTTTAATAGAAATAAGTATTTAGAAGAAAACAAATTGCACCTTGAATCGCCTTGAACTTAGAAAATTATTATCCTCTCCCTAGCTTTGTAATGTTAAATTTTAGTAGATGATTTATAAAAAAAACTCCTATCATTCATGAGTACGAATTGTGTAAACATGAGTTTCTTTACAAAGTGCCTCACTTCACTTTACGGCGTGTTGAGAATCCAACCAGAACGACCGGAAACCTGTTTTAGCTTGAGAATTTAAAATTCCCGCTCATTTGCTGAGTGACCATGCGTAAAATTTGCAGCCACAGACATAATTATTATTATAATAATCATAGCTATATTACTGATTACATACACTATCTAGAAAAAAGTATTTGATTATTTTATCATAAATCACCGTCTTTGTGTTTTGATGCGGATGGGCGATTATAGTAAAAACAAGGGGAAAAATAATCCAACACAATATTTTTCATTTTGGCAACATAAAAAATGACAGCTGTCATTGAATAAAACTTAAGTTTTGTTTACTTTTTAATTCTACCGGTCCTTGTTAAACACTCTTTTAAACTAGCACTATTAATATGAAATGAACAAAAGTCAAGGATTGGAATTTAAGTTTAACTTAAGCGTTTGGATTTTAACTGTTGTGTATAGTTTATACAATGTTATTGTGTTTACTGATAGTAAGTTGTTTTTCATTCATCTATTGATTTTTGGATAAATGTATACAATTCGGAACATTTATAAATATTATGTCCTTTTTTTAGGAATCCATGAATTTTTCACAGATTATGGAGAAGATTTTGAACCAGGATGGTCTTTACTTGGTAGACTGAAAGATGTCTCTGATTATGAATGGACAACCTGGAAAAACTTCGCTTTATACCTATTACCTTGGCTTTTTATTAATACGGTCAGTGCACAATTCTTAAAAAGATTCAATGTGACATCACAAAGCAAGTGTTTCACCATAGTTTCGTTCAGCTTGATAGCTTACAAATTTGGTATTATTGGATTATGTATTTTGGTTTCTCAGCCATTGATTTACTATTATATAATTGTATTTGGAGGAAAAACAAAATTAATTTGGATAACCAGTGTATGCATTATGTTATGTATCAATATTGTCAAGAGAATATATGAAAACGCAGAGGGGTTCCATTGGGTAGAAATGGATAATGATGACATCTACATGCTAATGATAACTGTATCTTGGATAAACCTCAGATGTATAAGTTACTCATTAGAAATGATAAAATGTGGAAATGATACAAGAAAGCATAATGTGAAAGTGCAAAAGTTAACTCCAGATATTTGCGAATTACTTGGCTATGTATTCTATGCTCCTCTCCTGTTTTTGGGACCAATTATATTGTACAATGACTTTGAAGCATCACTGAAAGCCAATCATAATATTAATTTTGGTGCTAAAGTAATACGTTTTGTATATAACTTATCCAGATACATTGTATGGCTATTCTTCATGGAACTATGCTTGCATTTCGTCTATTTCAATGCAATTGTATACCACATTGAGGTAAGATTATAATTACATAAAACAAAACCATCTTAGTAAAGAAATCTTCGAATTCAAATATATCAATTTTTCCCATTATCATTTCAGATAGTGAAGTTAATGCCCAGTTGGTGTCTGTATGGTGGTGGGCTATGGATGGGATTGTATTTCTTCTTGAAATATTTGGTGGTTTATGGTATGGCGGGATCCTGGGCTGCTCTGGATGGTATAGAACCACAAACTCCTCCACGATGTGTTGCCAGAGTGCACAGATATTCGCAAATGTGGAAATACTTTGATGTTGGACTTCATAAATTTTTGTTAAGGTTGGTATAAATTATAAGTATATATGGAGCCACTAGCCGCTCTAAGTAAAGACAGATAGAGGCCATATTAATAATGCTGCTTGTGCGTTTGGTATCTCTCATATATACTTCTGTGAAATGAACGAATAAATGTACTTTGTCCGCATACTTGCACTTCTATTTTGTTGAATTAATCTCAGAATTGTTTTTTTCTCTATTTCAGATATATATATCAACCTGTAGTGGATGGAATAGGCAAAGAAGACATTGTATACCTCTCAGCTATGAGGGCATTTGGTTCCTTGCTGTGTTTTATTTTTGTTTATTGTTGGCATGGTGCTCATGACTTTATATTTGTGTGGACAATATTAAATTATGCCGGAATAGTAATTGAAAGTATAAGTAAAACATTAGCTCAAAGTTCGAAGTATAAATATTTTAAAAACTCAGTATTAAAAACACAAGCGATGAATGAAAGATTTGAAGCATTTTTAGCCACACCTATTTTGATTATGTCTGCTTTATCTAATTTTTATTTCTTTGCTGGCTATGAAGTGGGTTCTATTTACTTTAATAGACTTTGTAGTCAGTCTTATGTAGCATCATTGGTCTTATTTTCATGTTTATATTGCTCCTGTCGAGCTGCACAGTGTCTAGATAAAGTGCAAGCAACAAAAATAAAAATGCACTAGAATAAAAACTATAATATCGTCTTGCCAATTGTGATAATTTTTTATAAAATGTGACGGGTTACTAATTTTACATTTGTTAGATTAATTATGTCATTTTATAACTTAGATATTAGTCAGGGATTTGAAAAAACAATTTGTTGACATTTGAGTATATTTACACAATGAAATATGGTAAAGCATCAATGATGATACAAAGAGACATTTTTTAAGAACCATATAGATTAGAAAATGTAGGTCAGATGTTTATTAATGAAATGGTCTGACTACATAAAACTGGAGATTTGATATTTTCTTCATTTTCCTAATATTTTTTTCTGAATCAATATATAATGACATTTTTAGATACATTTTACACATTTGTTTTTATTTGATACATATGGCTGACAAAGTTATTATTTTATTTATTCATTCTTTACTGTACGTTGATAAAAAATAATTACATAAAAGGTATACATTCAAATCAAATACAATCAATATACAGAGGGCGAGTTTATCTGTGATTTTACCTTCACAAATTTATTCTATTAATTAAGTATACAATATTTAAGTAGTAATATATATCAATGGTTTTAGGTCAAAACTTGTTATCTGAAATGTGAGCACATTTCCAGGGGAGCAAAAATTTTGAAAAAAAACAAGAGTTTTTTTTCAAAATTTTTAAGTCAAGTTAAAGGAAACTGTTACACATTGTCAACCAGAGATGTGACGTATTTCAAATAAAAGTATTTAAAATACAAATACAAAATACAAAATACGTATTTGTATTTTGTATTTCAAATACCTTTTTGTAAAAAGTATTTTGTATTTTATTTGAAATACTTTTTTTGAGTATTTTGTATTTTACACAAAATACTTTTACAAAATACCTTTTTATTGTTTGAAACAAAATTCTGCCATTAATTGATATGCGCGTACGCAAGCTTTTTTGCCAATTTGTTGAATTACAAATACAACGTTTCCATTAGAGTACTCCATGTTAGAGATATACACACATAATAATGATGATTGAACAAATTATACATGACGCCGTTTAACGATCCATGGCCATTTCAAGGGCGCTGTGATTTCTCCTGAATGGTAGCATTTTCAATTTTGTCTGAAGGCAATCTATTCCAGGCAGATGACGCTGCGACTTTGTGTCTTCTTTCTGCAAATTTAGAGGTATTTGCCCTTTTGAGTTCAACGAGTTTAAGAAGCTGAGCACAGCCTTCGCCACACATTTTCGTCAGCGGAACAGCTCAGTGGGTAGTGTGCTGCCTTGTGGACAGTGAGACACAGTTTAAACACCAGTATCTCTAGGACTCTCAGTTAGTGTAGACTTCTTAGTAGTGAAGTTATGTGGTAGCTCTTATTCTCTCTGTAAATGATCCGGAGGCAACACTAAAAACCATCTGAAGACGATAAGGAAGAGTCTGGAGCAGTCCTGTATACTGTATGTATGATATTACAGTAGTCCATACGATTTCAGATTTGGATTATCCATTCTGATTTATTTTGCAGCCCAAGTCAGGAATTGTCTTACCTGCTTGATGATACTCAATCCATTTATGACAATTTTCGGCTTATCTCTTCTAACAACCGTACATTTTGTCATGACTTAATTAATTTTTTTTTTCTATTTTGACAGTTCTTCCTAAGGCTCATCCTCATTGTCTGCAAGCAATGATATATCGAATCATGTCAACCCTTTCTCCATTTATGTATACTCTTGTCCAGTTTTTCATTCATCAATTGTCTGCAAGCAATGCTATATCGAATCATGTCAACCCTTTCTTCATTTATGTATACTCTTGTCCAGTTTTTCATTCATCAATGGCATTCATCAATTGTCTGCAAGCAATGCTATATCGAATCATGTCAACCCTTTCTCCATTTATGTATACCTACTCTTGTCCAGTTTTTCATTCATCAATTGTCTGCAAGCAATGCTATATCGAATCATGTCAACCCTTTCTCCATTTATGTATACTCTTGTCCAGTTTTTCATTCATCAATGGCATTCATCAATTGTCTGCAAGCAATGCTATATCGAATCATGTCAACCCTTTCTCCATTTATGTATACTTTTGTCCAGTTTTTAATTTCTCTTTCATTCATCAATGGTTTAAATATTAAATACTTTTGTCTTACACCTTGTTCGACTATTTGTAAAAAGTATTTTAAAAAGGTATTTTAAAAAAGTATTTTGAAAATACGTATTTTGTATTTTGTATTTAAATACCATTTTGAAAAAGTATTTAGTATTTTGTATTTGAAATACAAAAATTCAAAAGTATTTGTATTTTGTATTTAAATACTTTTTTGAAAGTATTTTGCACATCTCTGTTGTCAACATAGTATCACACATTATTTTGGTTAGCTGGAAGATATTGCCTCCAGGCAATAAGCTCGCCAATTGCTCATGATTTTTTTTTTCTGATCAATAAAGTGTTCTTATTATTATTATCTGTAATTCTTAACTGTTTTTATATATTTTTTCTATACTATGCAGTAAATAGGTTTGATGAAACAAAAATATATACCCTTGGTAACTTATTCTAACATTTATACAAAATTTAGCGAAATTGCATTTTTTTTAATCTAATGCCATCGATATAATTATATGCTATGATAGTTTAGTAGTGTAGTAGTAGACATCAATTATTACCTAATTAGATTATTAACTTTATACAATTATGAACTTTTGAACAAATACTTTATAAAACTAATTTATTATATTGAAAATATGTATTTTTATTTTGAAAAGTTTGACATATTTTTACAGATTTTAATATTACATAGCACAGCCACCTTGTTATACTTATAAATAGTATAATGCAAAATTGGTAATTAAAATTATTTTTGCACCAACTTGTTTTTCATTAGATAACCAATTTGTTTATTACTTTATAGATTAGGATTTGTAAGCCATGCGAGAAAAATGTTAAACAAACTCAAGTAAAACAGTGAAAACATCTCAGAACTACTTTGTCTCTCGCTTTTTAACATTGATAACAGTGATTTTGAGCCAATTGAGTTACCTCTTTCCACAGCACTCTTAATGCTCTGATATTATTATAGTAAGAATGGATTATTGTGAAAGAGGATTATTAAGAACTTTATTTGCAAAGTTAAGAAATAGTAAAAATACTTGGAAGTAGTCCAACAAATCATTATAGGAATCAAGTAAGTAAAGTGGATAATACAGGAACATGTAACTTAACTGATAGAATCAAAGTGTAAGTAACTTGTAAACTCTTGGTCCTTTCTTCAGGAGGTATCCGTGAATATTAAGACTGTTAATAAGTTCCTCTGACTGTCCACCTATATTGCTTGTTTTGTGAATTATAATAAGTTCATCCGTTGTGAAAACATCTTTTCCCAACTTCTCAGCACGCTTGGTTATAACAGTGATAAATTTTTTGACCTGAAGTTGCAACAAACATTTAAAAATTGAAAATAAGTTTACGCTATGTTATAAGTGTGATTTCTAACCGACTATTATAATTACATACCTGTCCCCTAGCGCTGATTCCTGATCCGTGTACTGATCTAGTGATCTGTATATCACCATACTCATCATTCAATGTATCTTGAAGACTATAATTCATTAGTTCTACAATATCTTTGGCATCATTTTCAGTTGCCTCTTCTCTCAGTTCCACACGAGCTCGAGCCTAAAAGGAATTTAAATATATTATATCCACTCATACTATAACACCATCTGCTACAGATCAGTGGTTCAACTGCATGTATTTAATATAAACTGTCCCCTCCATGCCATTAAACAACAAGACATTCAGGATGAGTGCAAACCATGATATTTTACAAATATATGCATTTTGTAGGATATTCAAAATTTACAGAAATTTGTGGGACACCTGTATAATTCCAGATATTCCACTGATAATATTCTCTAAAACATTATCTTCAGAGGCAAATTGGAAAATGTACATCTGATTTGCAAGATAGTAAAGAACATTTATAACTTATATTATTATTATTATACATACCTGTGTTAATCTTATGCAAGCCTCCAGTTGTCGTGTTGTGACGGGAGTATTTCCCGCTATAGACTGATGATGCTTTCTCATCTTCAAGAAATATTCCTTCAGAACTAAAGCTGCTTCTTTGCTCAATTTGGGATGTACATATTTCTTGGCGTAAGCAATATACTTCCTTAATAATTCTAATGGTAGAGGATCAAATACTTCTCCTTGTTGCATCTTGAGGCGTTCGCTGAAATATATGATAATATTTTTTCACTAACATGAAATATATTATTGGTGAACCCATGAAACATCCCATGAGTCAATTATTTAAAAGACGAGATACTGATAATAAATTGTTCCATCTCCCCAAGCTGCATTTACTGATGAAATAGCCTATACGCTGAGATATTCACAGAAAAAGTTATTGAAAGAGATTAAATTTTCTACGTACTACTTTTTTGTGTAAAATTGGATAATCTCACATGTAATTAAAAAATGATTCTGTGAAATTTTTCAAATCATGCCTTGAAATTCAATATGCTATAGAACTTCTAAAACACCTTATATGTAACGAATCAGACATATAGAAAATGTCATCCAGCAAAACAGTTTTTTGGATCTCCCATAAAATCTTGACAGATGCACATAGCAGGTTTCATCAATCTACCGACGATATACTACTTCATATCATATTTTATCATAAATTTGTGGTAAAATATATGTAATAACCTTAATGGTATTCTTGCATCTTGATTTTGTGTATTTTCTGCGTATATAATACTTGAAACATTCCCAAATGTCTTTGGTTTTTTTCCAGCATGCAAAGCTAATACATGTTCAGAAAGTAGAGCATCCATGTGCTGGAATGAAATATAATAAAAAAAAAATTTTGACAAATATTAAATAAAAGCATGAAGGTATTAATTACTAAGGTATGACTTTTGGTTTTAACAATATGATGAATGGTCGGTAAAGCAAGGGTTCCCAAAAAAGCCATAGTGAACAGGTAACTAATATCAAAACCCGGAAAGTATACTATTTAGGCCATGTGCTCAGAGGAGAAAAGTGTTGAAATTGTTCATCAAGCGCAAGATTGAGGATCAAAGAGGTGTTGGAAGAAGGCGGATCTTCTGGTTCCATATATACATGGTTGAACAGAAATATAGAGCATCAAAGAGCTGTTTCGAGGTGCCCGAGATAGAGACATATTTCCACTAACAACATTCAACATCGGAAAGAAGAGTGAATGAAAATTTTGTGGTGGGCTTTAAGGTAAAAAAAGTCTACACATAAATTGAATTATACAATATTTTCCATAGCATATTGATGGCCCGTTTCAGAAGCCAACAACTTAAAATTATAATATTCCGAGATACAATGTCTCAAAGTTTTGACTGAGGCATTTTAACGATAGACTAAAACCACACACAATATTTATGTTTAAAAATTTTTGTTTATGAAAATGAAAGAATATCACATTCTACAGACATTGCCTCAAGGCAATAAGATGCCTTTTATACAAATTTATTTAGACAATATGTTTATTATTATTATTCTACTTAATGATGATAAGCCAAAAAATTCTAATTGGTCTATGAAAAGAGATTATTAATGAAGTTGAGTTTTTATTATAATTCTATAAGAAAGAAAAAGGTACATTATTAGAAATGAATTTACAATGTATTGGGTTGGTTAAGTTCGAAGAAATTGTGAGTAAATTGAATTTGATAAGCCCGTCTTTTAGTATTTTTTGTAACCACGTTATGTGTTTAATACTACACTGATATACTATTAAGTTGTATTTATTTATTGTATTAGAACGTGTATGGTGTTCCAATCTCTCTGCCTACTCCACTTGGGATATGGCACAATGGTATAGTATAGTAGCATGATACAATTTATACCTCATTTGGTTTATCGAGCAGGATGAAAACTAAATCAAATCTTGATAGAAGAGCTGAACTCATGTGGAGATTCTCTGAGACTGTTTTGGACCTGAAAGTAATTTCAACACTCTTATAATTACAGTTTACATTTGTAAAGCATTTACATGTTGTAAAGCACCCTTGAAGTGATATTATAGAAATATAATAAGTATTATGAGATTTGTAACCACTGCATATAAAAAAAGCAGTTGTATTATATGTGAATAAATTTTTTGAGATACTGAGTTGATCTTATTGTCATACAATGTAGAATTTATTGGATAAATTGAAACAAGTGTTTCATTCTACTGTAGATTGAACAACACAAGAAAGACATCTTTCATTTTTTTTTTTTTTTTTTTTTTTTTTTTTTTTTTTTTTTTTTTTTTTTTTTTTTTTTTTTTTAAAGATATATCTGGGTTTTTGTTATAAACCCAAATACAACCTCATACACCTTTCACAGTAAGCTACTAAAAGCTTGTGTCGTGAAAGGGGAGTTTGCCAGCACCTGGTATCGAACCACGGACCCCTTGTTCACGAGGCCGAGACTCTACCTCCAGGCTACCGACGAACTTTTATGAGGTTATTATCTCTCTCGCATGGAATTCTACTACTTTTGTACTAATACTATAAAATAAGTAGTACTTAATGTTCTCTTTTGGTGCATCATACATTCTTTTATATGATCATTTGAACAAAGATTATAGTTTGATTTTAATTTTTTTACTCAGTATAAGGAATAGAAGAACTATTTAAATGAAGTTTTTGGATTAATTGGTTTCTCTAATACACCAATGACAGATTTAATTACTTTTACCAGGGGACACCAAAAGCATTATTTTGAAATAAAATAATAAAAATCTTTATTGCTAAAAAATATTAAACAATTAAAAAAAACATAAGTAATTCTGTGTAATGGGCAAGTTTATCACAGAAGCGCGATATCTTCCAACTAACGCATATACATAAAAAATACTTTCATATTGAGACAGATTACAAAATCACTGCACATATTGTTACCTATCATAATGTCCATGCATTGGATTTGCAGCAGCAAGGATAGTCGGGGCTGCCGCCAGCTTACATACCACTCCTCCTCTGGCAACACTCACAGATCCTTGTTCCATAGCTTCAAGCAGGGCCCCATGTCCGCCAGATCCTAGCTTATCCAATTCATCTGTGCAACACACTCCACGATCGGCTAAAACCAAGGCTCCTGCTTCCAGGGTAAAACCTCCTCCTTCAGAACGTGTCAGTGACACTGTCAGACCACTTGCAGTACATGCATTTCCACATACGTAAACACCTTCAATGAAATTGTAAACAAGAATTCCCAATTCTATACTGAGGACTTTACTATGACATATATTTTATTTTTCTTGTGGCAGATGCTCTATATAAATATATACCTCTGGGAGCTGCAAGAGTTGCAGCCTGCAATAACTGTGATTTCCCCAGCCCAGGATCACCAACTACCAGTACATGTGGATTAGGACGACTGCCTCCTTCAGACTCTGTCCCTCCCATAAGGCCAAGGGTAAGACCAGCCTTTACCATTTCCTGACCAAATATGGATGGACAGAGAGACTGCACTATCAAACGGAACACATCTTCGGATGCATGTATTTCCTAAAATATTTTTTATATTAGCTAAATACATACAACACAAACCTATACACTTCATTTCAACACACCTTTGGTTACTTTAATTTTTTGACATAAATTTAATAATTTTAAAATGGACTTGGTAGTAGCCACATGTTCAATTAAAATATCTGGGGTCAAATCTCACAACCAATCTAATCTGCCTTCAAACCATAGCATATTGTGTATTATAAAGATGTTTAGGATGTTACAAACTTATATGGCTAATTCCTGTTCGAAACAACCAGACCATGTTGCTCAATGTCTTCTATTTTTTTTATACTTTGCCTGTTAATTGCCTGATATGTTGAGACTTTCCAACAAGTATTATTATTTTTTACTCTCGAAATTTTTTTTTTGGCGGCCATTTTTGTAATGTGCCGTGGGTGATTTTTGATGAAAGTAGATCTTTAGAAAAATTATTGTATCTTTTTTATTTATTAACATATTGTGATAATTTAAAAAAATATATTTTAAATACAAAATTTTCTAGTTTAAAAAATATTTTTGATCATCGGTATCTATCGAAAAAAATACTAAATTATGCTTCAAATTTACAATTCTAAAATTGAAAATTTCTCATTTTCGCATCATTATTTCAGAATGAAAACAACAAATATCATCATTGATATTTTTTATTTACAGAGATATTTTATGTCACTATCCTCAAAAGCAATGCAGATGAATTTAAGAGAGTCCTTCTTTTTCTATTACTAGTCGAACTTTGCACTTATGTGAAAAAATGCAAATTTTGAAACCAAATATCTGAAAAGGGGCTGAATGTTTTCTTTTGAAAATTTTATTAAACATTAACCGTGTTCATGTTGATAAGTGGCAGGAATTATATGAGTGATATCGGAGCGGTTTTTGAGATATAGAGTTTTTCGCGCGGGCTGTTTTTGTAAAAAGAAATCAATACAAAATTCGTAATATTTTTTTTGTTTGTAACCGTAGCGAAATAATTTAAAAAACATTATATTGAGTAATAATGAGACTATATTTTGGTATATACTGATATTCTATTATATATTTTAAAAATTCCAAAAATTCATCTCAAGGTCATTATATTTTTTATGAAAAAAGGTGATTTTTACACGAAATTTTTAAATATAAAAAAGTAAGATTCACTATTGATTTTTTTTCTCTGAATTAATATTTTATAGTACTCTCAGATAAAGAAATACGGAATGTCCAAAGGTAACGCTAATTTTTTTATAATCAAAATAATGGCACCCCTTCGACCCAAAAATCCATATTTTAAGACTATTTATCTAAAAACCAGTTAATTTTTTTTTTCATGAAAATTTAAAAATAGCATTAACTTATTACAGTTAATATACCAAATAAATTATTTTTATATAGTTCAAGTGGTTTCAAAAATATGGTGTTTTGAAATTTCCATACATGATAATACTTGTTTGAAAGTCTCAACATATCAGCCAATTAACAGGCAAAGTATAAAAAAAATCAAAAACATCGAGAAATGATTTTTTCATATTTTGGTTGTTTTTGTTTGGATCGATACATAATATATAACTTTAAAATGAGTATTATAAAAACCTGTATGGCATAATAGTCCTTGAGAGTGAATGTAAGTGTAGGATGATTGAGAGTCCTCTGACTATGTACTGCTACAGCTTCCACATATATTTGCATCAGCCTGGCTGCCTTTTTACCATCTTCTCCGCCACGAACTTCACCACGAACCTAAAAATAAGGTTACCAAACAAATTTATTGCACAAGCAATTCTGGTAGTATTTTGCAAATTTTATGGATCCAGAAATGGGAATTTCAATACTCAAACCTTGTTGAACATACAAGTTATCTTTCACCATCATATTTATAATTTTCAACAGTTTTTCATCAATATTAATGCTAGGTGCATATTTGGTTATTTATATTTTTTACTTACAAATGTACATTAAGTATTTTCTTCATTTTTTATTATCTGTAATTGTTGTCAAACATAAGAGATCGATGGAAGAAATTGCCATGTGACAATAAACCTGTCTTTTTGGAAAAAAAATGTCTAATACTTTTTTTAGCTTATGCCAGAAATATCCTGTATATTTAAATATTATCATAAATTTAATATATGTAGGGACAAGTAAACCTGAACTATTCCGGTTACAGAAAGCAAGTCACCAGGACAGGCTGAGCCGACAAGATCTCCTTGTAGTTCTACTTCCACACTTCTCGGAATAGAACCAGATACTCCCTGAAAATAATCAACCATACATAAATTAATGTCATTAATGTCATATTTAACAGTAAAAATTATTTCATAAATTAAAAAAAAATGTACTCGTTTAACTAACCTGCGCTTGTGTTTCTTGAATTCTTGCTGTTTGACAATCAGAAGTAATTGTAAACGGAGAAGATTGTAGAGGATCAAATTTTCCGATACTTTGACAGGAAAAACAAACTGTGGGGGCTATAAGAAAATAGAGCAGAACTCATTACACAAAATTCAACACAAATATTCACATTACCATAAAAATAGAAGAAAACTTGGGAGTTAATTGAGATAATTTTTAAGTTAGGTTTATACATATTATTCATTTATTCGTTTATACCATGTATCCTTATTATTTGTATCCAAATATTTTTTTTAACCAAGTTTTTTATTATCATTATTATTATTATTTTTAAATCCTTGTAACCTGTGAAAACTCCTTGGGGTTGAACTAAAGCCTGTACTCCGTGGCATGATGAGCACTCAAAGGCCATTGAGGTACAGATGAGACTTGGGGTGCCAACTCGTATTACCGTCCCTCGAATTGTCACTAATTTATCTGAGAATTATAATAAATAATGATTATTATTAAACATTTCCATCTCCTTAATATTTTGCCCACCTCTTTTGGTGTGCTATGTTAGGATTATTGTAATGTACTTAATATTAATATTTAAAATGAATCATTCCAAAATTGTGACATTGAATATCATAATAATAAAACCTCATTGGTATTATACCTGTGCGTGTCAGAGAGACACTGCACTGTATTATGAGACATCATTTTTCTGTATGGTCATTCCAAGTTTTTTTAAGAAAATATATTTGTTTTTCACATGATAATTAACATGAAATTATTTTGTTGCCACTAACTATCAACTATCACTTCCACTTTTTTAAAACTTCAATGATATTAAGTATAAATAGCATCGTTTCACTTTTTACACAATATTTTAGCTATAGCTTATCATAAATACAATTTTGACGTTACATATAAATTATAATATTACTTTTACGAACTGACATCTCAATATTATTTTTTTGTTATTTTAATTATTATTTTTACCTGTTATTTTGATTATTATTTTTTATGACTTTGAAATTGCTTGTTGTTGTTATATTTATTTTGTGCTGTTAACATGTAAAAGGCGAAAGCCGTGAATGTGCTTAAATAAATAAATAAATAAAATATAGCACATTTTCTAGACAGATGAATAATATGCCAACAAAAAAGAGCATTATGTCATTACAAGATTATGTCATTATCATTTTGTTCACTTCAACATAAAAATTACATTGGGTCCATCACTTAATAATGTTCAGAGAAGAAAAGTTTCTTACCAAAATAATTAACCTTCAAGCTAGTCAATGGTAGAACGGGTTGGTGATTCATTGGGCGAACTTGAATTTTATCATCTAAATCAAAAACCTGAAAAAATGTTAATAGATACAATACATTATTTTCATTCAACAAATTAAGTAATTAAAATTCTTACAATAATGATGAACTAGTAGCATGTGTACCTTATGCACTGCTAAACCCATGCAGTTAAGAATGTAGTTTGGTTTATTATCTAATTCATTGCTGAAATTTGGCCACTCTGATCTAAAGCTGCTGTCACTCAGTAAGTGATTTAAATCTATCAGGACACTGTTGTTCTCATTAATTTTTTCCAGATTAAAGGAAGACCTGTTTCGAGTGACATACTCTTCAAGCATAATAACTTTCTTTACTGTGTCCGAGTTTTCACTGTATTCTGTAAAAGATGATGAACCATATGATAAAATTTAGGAACTATAGTTTTGAGATAAAAAGGTGTCAAATTAAGGTACACACCTTCGGAATGATGATAAAGTTTCCAACCCTTGTAGGGACCACAACCTTCACCTAATAAAACAGTAATAACTCTTTGTCTAGATGGTACTTGCAAAGAAGACTTGGAAGTACTAGCTCCATGACTTGAACCAGCTGAAGAGCCGCCCCTATTTCCACCGCGATAATATTTTCCTCTGCCATAGGGCCACCAACCTCTTCCACGATTATTCGAGCTTCTCCCTCTATTGGATGAACTCATTCTCATAAAGACAACGTAAAACACGAGTAGATTACATTTTGCGAAATTTTCACAACATATTAATATTAGGTATGTAAATATTTATAAATATTACACAGACGACAACCATGGACAACCTATTAATTGACAAATTTGACAAAACAAGTGAAAGACGGCGGGAAAAATGTATGTTGCTAGAATTAAAAGTAAGAACATTCGCACCTTTTTACAAACTGGCAATGTTTTTGACATCCTCACTGACAGCAATTCTATAGATAATAGTCGACCAATAAGGATGAGGCATGTCATCTTTCATTTTACATTATTCTCAGGTGGGCTCACTTGGTAAATATAATTCGTACTATTTTAAAATAAATGAAATGTTAGTAACAAGAGTGCTGTAAAGAAAACACGTGTATTATTGTTTCGGACGCGTACCTAATCAAGTGGTAGTCAGACGTGCATACATTGTGTCGCCGGTATTCTCTAGCGTTCGACAATGAAGACATGTTATTCACTATTAATTATTGTATTTATCATAACTCAACACGAAATCAAAGGAGACGTTGCAATACCAAAACTGAATCCAAATATTGACACATCTCAAAGAAAATTGGGACCTTGTCAGTCATGCAAAGTGTTGATAGAATCGTTCAAGAAGGGGATGGACAGGACTGCTCGAGGAAAATTTGAAGGAGGTGATGCTGCTTGGGAAGAGCAGAAATTGGGCTCCTATCAACGAAGTGAAGTGAGATTAGTTGAAATACAAGAAGGCCTGTGTAATGATGCCAAAGAATTCAAAGATCAGTGTCACATTGTTGCAGATGAAGCTGAACATCACATAGAAGAATGGTGGACTGAGAGTGATCCTGAATCAGTTGATATCTATGAATACGTTTGTATTGAGAAATTAAAAAGTTGCTGCCCCAAAAATCATTTTGGTAATGATTGTAAACCTTGTTTGGGTGCTCCCGATAATATTTGCAGCGGTAATGGAAAGTGTAAAGGAGATGGAACTAGAAAAGGTAATGGAGAGTGCACTTGTGATGTTGGATACAAAGGTAAAACTTGTGATGAGTGTGCGGATGGGTATTATGAATCATACAAAGATGAAAAAAAAATGGTGTGCTCCCAATGTCACAAATCTTGCAAAGATGTTTGCTCTCAAGGAGGTACCAAAGGATGCTCTGTATGTAAAGATGGTTGGGTGATGGATACTGACAAGGGATGTGTGGATGTCAATGAGTGTGAGAACAATGTATGTGAAGGGAATAAATTTTGTATTAACAGTGAAGGATCTTTCAATTGTTTAGACTGTGATAAATCATGTGATGGCTGCAATGGAGATGGGCCAGACATGTGCAATGAGTGCGCTCAAGGATATAAACTCAAAGATGATATGTGTGTGGATGCATCAAAGGAAGATGTTAAATTTAAAGTCACAATCACAAGATACATCACTTATTTAGGTTTATGTATCACAATATGTATCATATTCCAGAAATCTGTTTGGTTGTCTGGAATCTTGGGCCTTTTGGTAGCTCTCTATATTTCTGTATCGGAATATATGCTTGCTTATGACTTAGCAGGTCCAGATCCATTAATTGACACAAGCAACATAGACTGGGCTTCCTTTTTAAGTAAGGGAGGTCTAAGATAAAGTTTTAAGTAGGTAACTGTAGTTTAGAATTTTTAAGAATTGTGTACATTTTATGTTAATTTAAATAAACTTTTTGTTAAATGATAATAATCGTTTCATTTCCACATTTCTATCAAATAAATAATCTTAATTTACTGATTAATGCATGTAAATATTCATGTATTATTATTTTACGCTCCTCTTTTAATAGCTATTCTATTCTTCTCATTTAGGTTTAAATAACAATTAAAAGGAAAATTTCTTGTAAGCGTATCTACATCTTGTGTTTAATCAATATTTCATAACCCTACCATACTGTAACAAATAACTTCTTTGCTTTCACTTTATAACAGTTTCGTTGTACAAGCTGACATTGGCATTGTCTAACTGCTCAAGAAATATATTGTATATCGTCAGTGCCCATCAACACTCTGGTTAAGATATTGCCTCACCTTTTTAGTAAGTATACTTTATTGATCAGCAAAATTAAGCACTTTTGGAAATGAATATCTTCTTATATCACAGCAGTGATTTGGGTATGAAACAGAAAATGAATAGTCAGAAATCATTTTTAAATTATCTTTTATTTGCAAATTATTATAAAATACATTAAAATAACCAATGCGATGACTAGAAATCTGAGACCTACAGACATAGTGTGAATATTGTCTGAGTCAAATCTTAAAAATCAAATATCATGTGACACGGTATTTAAAACGAAATATAATAAATTATAGTACAAATTTTAGTTACTAGAAAAACATAATAACATACGGATACTTTTTATTTCATAAAATTTATATTAAAATCAAAGTTTACATACTAAGCACTCCCGATAATACTTATACTTAATATTACTATCTCTTTTGTGATCAATCGAGATGTGCACATACACTTCTACTGGCAAAGGTATATAATAAATTGTTAAATTCATTCAATATATTATCAAATTACTTCCAATTACATTCTTCCAAGAAAGCATTCCTTGTGTATGAATTAAAAGAAAACAACAAATTGAATCTTAACTGTACTTAATTAAATAAAAGTGGTAATAAATAATTATCATTACTCATATACTATATAATATCATGCTATATTATTATGTTTTGTACAAAAATATGAAACTAAACAAACAGATAATAATATGTATAGAAAATTTGTAAATGTATTTTATACAATAAATGAACACATCTCTTAGTTTTAAGGCAACATAAATGTAATAATAATATTTATAATCTATTATTATGTAGATACTTGGAATTAATTAACCACATTTGAAATGTGTACATCTTAATACTTTTATTAACATATGCACTATACAACACATTTTATATACGTAGTGAATTTGTAGGTTTGGCAGGATTTGAGACCGTTAATCACAAGTATAGATAGAAAAACTTTCTGCAGGGTTACTGTTGACAAAATCTAAACACGATCTTAATCTTAATCATACGACGCGCGAAGTGACTATTGGCCAAAAATACGCACATACCGATCGCGAGGTAGCGATAGTGCAGTGTTTTTGACCATAGTCCCTTTGTGCGTCGTATGATTAAGATCAAGACTAGATTAAGAATGTATTTAGATTGTGTCGAGAGTAGCCCTGCTGTAGCTAGTATTTTTTTGAAGACTTACAACCCATGTGGTACCATTAGGATACATTTCAATGATTTTATAAAACAGGCGTAAGTTCGAGATAATAAGTTAAAATCATCTTGATTTGAGAAAGAATATATTTTTTTTTGGAAATTTTGGCATGTCCACAAGCTCCAGCATTTATGAAAATGTTACAATAAAGGTGGACAGACAGTTGCTACATATTTATTTTGCAATAACAATAATGAATGTTTTTAATTGTAATATGTACTACATTTAGTATACATGATTAATAAATATTTTTTTTATGTATAAAATGTTTACATTTGGTTATTTAACGTTTACTTATAAAATAATTTTACAATATGAGGAGATTTTGTTATAATTGTAATAATGATTACAAAGATATTATTATGACATATTTTATTTTTATTTAAGGTTAAATATAATAACAATTAATTATATAATAAACTTTGGATCATGCAAATAAAACAAACATTTATTTATCACAGAAACTCATAATATGTATTGTTATAGACAATTAATTGCTATAAAAAAAGTTGGTGGTATTAATTTAAATTCATGATAATCATAATTTAATATAGATATAAAAAGTAATTTTTTTTTTAAAGATATATCTGGGTTTTGTTATAAACCCAAATACAACTTTATACACCTTCCACAGTAAGCTAAAAGTTTGTGTCGTGAAAGGGGAGTTTGCCGGCACCTGGGATCAAACCGCGGACCCCTTGTTCAAGAGGCCGAGACTCTACCTCCAGGCTACCGACGATATTTGTTCTTTATATTCATGTATTCATAATACAGTCAGGTTAGTCAGAAGGTATTGCAATCCCAATAAACTCGCCCTCTGTGCATAAAACAGTATGACTGATAATTTTATACTTTGTAAAGTTAATAATAACTAATGTGTCGTAAAGAGAAGGTCACACTGATATTAGTGTCAATTTTTATAAATGTTGGCATCTTATCAAAGCGTTTCAAACTGATTTCAATTTAATTTATTACAATGCACATGTTTTTTATTAGCTATAAATGGAAGCATAATTTTTACCGGTACTATTTTTTTATAGTTTCAACTAAAATTTAAATATTGCATTATGAAAATAAAGATATGAAAAAGATAATTTTATATTTGAATTTAAATGAAACAAAACAATTTCACAGCCTAACATTTAAAACACACAATTAGAAATTTTAATATCAAATGCCTTCGATGTCAAAATATTAAAAGACAAATAGACAGTGAGATAATATTTGCTTTTAAAATACAATATTCTTAATACACATTACTTTATGCTTGTAAAAGTGTATGGAGTTATCAAAATTATAAATACAAAGGACATTTCAATATTTATTCACATCCAAATAGTTGGTAGGTTATCTTTCAATGATTTAATTTTGTAATCATTGTGCTGTGAAGAGATCGTAAGATTTTGATCTTGTAGTTCTAAAACAAACAAAAAGAACAAAATTATTTAAATATGTATATTTATAATTAAAATATCATGAACAGTAATCAAAGAAGTTTAACATCTTCTAAATTAAAATTGTGAAAATAAAATAATAAAATATCCTAGATCAGTGGTTCCCAAACTTTTAATTTCGCGTACTACACATGAAATTATAAATCAGTAGTGTACCACTGAACTGAATTTTAAAACGTTTTATCTTATTATTTACTGTGTATGTCCTATGGCCACGGCTGCATGCGTACCACCTTAATAATTGTCGCATACCATAGTTTGGGAATCACTGTCCTAGACTATAACATCACAGACAATAATAAGCAATATTCAAAATATGATCTTTTAATATCTTGAATAAATTTATACTTCTTTGGATTTGTGTCGCTTTCTTACTTTTCAAACTGATAAATATATTATGTGAAATTATGTTAATGTTGGAGAAATCCTTAAAATTAAATCCACTATCTTTTATAATGCTAGTAACATTTTTTATTAGTCCAACTGGGATAATGTTTAGTTACCAATGAATTTCCCCATTGTTTTTGGTACATTGGATTGGAAATGTAAAAAGTTTGTTCAATTTTCTGTGATATAAATCAATATCATTTACTTTTAAATTAACGTGACTAACCTCCTAGATATCTTGAGTTCTATAGGACCTTCCTTCACTTGCTTAAATAAACTAATAGCTCCCGCATGACTCAAACCATTTGTTGATACTCCGTTCACAGAAATGATTTCATCTCCTGTAATACAAATAACCATTATTATTTTTTTATATATCTACAGAAATTTCATGATTAAAACAATAACAAAAAATTGGAGTATTTTCTTGATATTTATTTTTTAAAACTCCTCATCTAAAAAACAAAATAAAAATGTTTCAAAATTATACCAGTTGCTTTCTTATAGTGACTAAGATTTCCAACATGCAATGTTTTTGCAATCCTTTTTAGAGAATTTATCAATTTTCTTATTTTATTTGCTAGAGGTGGTGAAACAGTTTTTGGACTTTAAAATCCTTCGGGTTTAGGAAATCTGATACTTTTTGATTATAAGTAATTCTATCTATAATGACTATAGAGATACTTTAGCTTTGTCTACTTTAGAAATGTTATTTTTGTGGAAGTAAATATTTTTGTTTCAGAGCAATTATAATGTTTGGGTAATTTTAGTTCTTCTTTAATTATTTTAGAGATTTAGTATTTGATTGCAGATTTTAAGGTATTGATAACTATTTCTGAATCTATCACTAATGCCTCTAGTTGTTTGTATGATGGTTTATTAAGAATATTATATTATTGAAGTTCTTTTTAAGTAATTCTATTTCTTTTGGATTGAGTGTCGTATTTATGATCAAACTATATGGGTTTAGTTTGAAAAAGACATCACATGTCGAAACATAGATCACTATAAAAAAGTAACAAGTTAAACTTTGAAACATATTTTTATTTTGTTATGAACAACAAGTATTCTAGAGTTACATAAAGTATTCCCGTATAATTCCAGAAAAGTTAAAATCTACCACTTTTCCCTGTAAGTTTTTTAGAGTTCATAAAAAAGCCAGTCTTTGTAAAATATCACACACAAGACATTTCGTAAGGGTATGCTACTTATCTGGAAATATTATTTTTAATGGCACACAGAAGTCAGTCTGAATTATGATTACAAGTAATTGTAATTTATTTATTCTTTATGGATCATACAGTTATAACAATTAATTACAACAATGAGCAAACCAATCAAGATCCCTTTCTTACCAACTGTAATATAAGAGATGCTGTGGTGATATAGACAAGTAAAATATATAAAACTGTAAATTACCTTCAAGGATAGTTCCTTGATCAGCCGCTTGTCCTGTGGGAAATACAGTTTTGACAAATATTCCCATTTGCCCTTTTGGAGAATCTGTTCCTCCAACAATACTAAATCCAAGACTCTTTTTCCCACTTCCTTTCCAAAACACCACAGCATGAATAGAGTTATGAGCAAATAGTGATTTCTTTATTAAGTTGTTACTTCTTCTTACATTGTTTTCTGTGTCTTTTGAATATTTTAAATCAAACTTTTGATCACTAATGTGATCACTTCCATCTTGGTTTTTATAAATTAATGATTTTCGTTGCGATCCTAATCTCACAAAGTTTTCATCAGTCTCACTAGACTTTGAGTCATCAGAAAGTCTATAACCAGAATGTTGCTGTGAACTTTCTTCATGTGACTGATTTGAATTTGATGGTATTTGGTTGATGGTGGAAACTAAATGACTTGCATTTGCATTTATTCTTATTGGACGATAAGACAATCTTTGGAAATTTGAAGCTCGATTTGAATTTGTGTTGAAATCTCCATCAGCCATGGATTCATTGTTCTGATAATTTTGTGTGGACAGTGATCTTCTCATGTTACTTCTCTCCAATATTTTCTCATCGTCACTTTTGTGGTTGGATGATATCCCGGGAGAAGGGCAAGTTGGATTTCCATAATAGTTTACAGACTGTCTGGGAGTAACAACTGGGGCATCTAATATGGTTTTGAGATTTGCCGGTTTGTTTTCATTGCTGGAATCAATACTTTTCTTTGCCGCTAACATGTTGATATAAGATGTGTCCTGTAACTTCATTGGTGTAACAGGGAAATGTTGAACAACTGATGTGGTGATAGTTCTACTCACTGTATGAGTAATTGGAGAATATTCATCATGTGCCATTATCAAGTCAACACAAAATTTTTGAAAAGGACCTTCACCTAAGTTTGCTGCTTGTGAGCAACTATTTACAATATATTGTACATCCTTTAGTGATGATAATCCCCGTAAAACTCTACCATTAACATTTACAATTTCATCTCCAACCCGCAGTCTACCATCTTTATGTGCAATACCATCATTATCTAATTTCACAATGATATACCTTATTTGTAAATCAGTCGATCCTTCTGCGACCGGTAATTTGTGTTGTGAGAGGTACACTCCTAAGCTTTCATCCAATCTTGACTTGTACAATCGAATCTTTCTGAATTTCTTGGTACAATGTGATCTTTTACTTGTGATATTGATTTCATTTACAGGTGAAGCTGTTAATTGTGATTCTAATGCTTTTATATTATAGTCAGTACTATAACTTCCTGGCAAATTGGTACTTTCACCTACTAATTGAGATTGTAAAAATTGGAACTTTCGTGTATGAACTCTTTCATCCAATGTGACTGTTTTTATTCCAAAGGGAAACTGCAAGGTGTCTGTTTGCTCTTTATTTTCTTCTGCTATGGATGCACTAAGACGAGATGATGCTCTATTTGTGCTTGCATCAGAATTATTGAAAGATGCATCTCCATTTGATTTTGAAATTTCGTTAGCATTGAACGCAGGTCGATTTATAGGAGAAATTCTATCAATTGAAAAGTTTGCCATGAAATTGTTTTCATTGCTCATTTCCTCAGATGTCTGTTCTAATATTGAGAGATTGTCTGGTGGGGAATTGTTGCTGTGATCATCATTTAATCTACTGTCACTATCATACCCAGATTCATTAGAACTGATGTAATTGCTGTACCTGTGAACATTCACTTGGACTTCTCCTTCATAAGTGTTAATACTGCAGTTAGAGGAGGAATAATCATTTGCTTTGGTGTTAAGTTTTGTTAATCTGTCTGCCAGAGGAACACTGTGCCTGTGGCCAGCAATAAACATTACATTATCATTGTTTGCCAAGTTAGAGTTATATGAAGCTCTTCTGTTATAGAAAATAGGATTATAAGCTTCGTCTACTCTAAGTCTTGATGCAGGATCAGAATACCTCAATGAACTCCTTAAACCAGAATGATCTTTTTTCACTCTTCCTAAAGTACTACATGTTTCTTCATGTACTGATATATTATCAGGAATATTGAAATGTTCTTCGGAATTAGCTCTTAATTTATAAGCTCGTTCAGAATGATTACTCATCACAGAATCACGCCCTGAAGATTTTTCTATGAGGCTTTGTCTATATTGTGGTTTAAGATGATGATTTACGACACTGCCTCCATTTTCTTCAGGTAATACAGATAATTTTGATCTTAAAAATGCATAAGGGAAGTTGGACTTCTTGTTATTTGTTTGTGTTTGTGAGTTACTATCTAAGTTAGATATATTATCACAACTAACTGCTTTAGCTGGAACAGAATTGTAAGTGTCTTTTAACAAATAATCAGAATTTTGATGTGTCACATCCTTTGCTAAGCTCGTATCTTCTTGAAGATTTAATCCTTCTGTAGGATCTTCTCCTTTTACATAGGTAGATATGTGTGATGTTGAACAACTTCGGAATAAAGTTTGCCCTGCATTTTTCTCATCTATATGTTTGTATGATCTACGATGTTTGTCAGATGCAAAATTTCTTGATGAATTGAGCATGCCAGTTGAACCCATTCTGTAAAAAAGATTTTTGAAAGGGCTTGGTGATCTATCTCTCATTGTTACTTTGACAGAATTATGTGACTCAGAATCTGAACCTAACTTTGGAGAATTAGATTCAGAGAGACTCCTTCCCATTTTCCATGAATGTCTTTTCCTGTAAGTGCCAATGTGATTCAATGGTGATGAACAATTTTGTGACCTGTTATCATTTGGTGAATCTACAGTGTCTTTGGAATCACTGCGTTTTAACAGATCCAATTTCTTGCCCATTTTTCGTCCCCATGTCGCGATCACTGAAAGAATTAAAATGATAAATTAAAGAGTTATCAAAATACTTAAAAACATATTTTGTAAAGAAAATTTTAGATACTGACCCTTTTTCATTTCCTTGTCTTTACTTGGATCATCTTCCAGTATCATGGCTGGCACAGCAGTGACCACATGATATTCTGAGTTATCCGAGTCTTTTGATTCATTACTAGACTTGTTGTATTGTAAAGGACCAGTATTTGTATCATCACACATTGCAGAGGTGGATGGACTGTGTTTGTTGTCACTTACATTATTATTATTTCTACTCCGAACACTTCCATTTAGCCTAGAATTATGTCCATTTGGAGTATTCGCATTGGTCGTTTGAGTATTATCCTCATTGTCTTTGAATGATTTACTGTCGTTAGCTTTAACTTCTCCATTAGTTAGCTTCCCAGAATGGTCTCTATGTTCCTGAGACGATATGGGAGCTAAATTTTGATCAGAGTGCCTTCTAGTTTTAAATAGCCGCATAGTTGTGTTTTGATATCCTTGTCTCAATACATCCATATAACGTTTGTCATCTCTCTACACCTGGAACAATTGGAAAATTGTGGTCAATGAATTATAAATCATCATATTTTTCTTAGCCCTCATTAATTTCGTGTATAACAGCAAACTTTGCTTACACTGTGTGTATTATATTTGACTACATATCTAAAGTTCATATTTGAGTAGGTTTGAGTGGGTTACTAAAAAATATAATTATACATATAGTAGATACCTACACCTAGATAATTATATTTTTTTAAATATGTGGGTACAAAATATGTATGTGAATTGACATTGTGCAGGGTTCGGGAATTTTACAAGTTCAAGATTGGGCACCATTCTATTCTATTTTCAAAGGCCATCCAATCGTTTACGAGTGATCAGGGTTGGGCACCATTCGATATCATTCTTTTTTCTAATGTCTAGAGTTCTAAATTTATCTCTTACATTTTTTTCAGTACGAATGTACGAAAATGAAGTACCTAGGCTAAATGAAACGGTGGGTAGGTACACAATATTGTTTACAATATTACATAAAGGATGTGAATTCAGAATTTTGCAGTCTGTAAACACTATAATCACTCGATTGTTACAATTAATAAAGCAGTTTAAAATGGTACCAATTGGATGCAAATAGAATGACTATATCCGGTGATTTTGTTGCCAGATCAATGCACGCAATGCGTTTACATTTACCCGCGTAATTATCATCGCACAATACAAATAAGCGTATTCTAAAAACAATTTATTAGTTTATTAAGTGTTAACGAATTATACATATTATTTATTTATGAAAACAGATGCACAAAACACAAGCAATAAAACAAACACACGCTAACAGGCACAGCAAATACACAGAGAAAATAAAAATGAAAAATTAGAGACAATAATGTGCCCCATTACAGGCACAATATTGCAATCCGAGACCAACCTTACGCCCCGAAGTACCCGCGAAAACCTCAATAGAGCACCAAAGTAATCCCAAAAGTCCACTCAATAACACAAAGACGCTAGGAGTAACGCAAAAAGTGAATGACCCTTGTAAATCACTAGGTCTCTGTTTTGTAATACATATAATAGACTTGAGTAAAAAGTAAAATTAAAAACAATAGTAAAGCTGCGAGTAAAACTAAAAATTAAAAAAAAATATTCTTCAGATTTTCACTGTCCTTAACATAATATTATTATTGTCTGATTATCGGGAATTCCGTGTAAAATATTGCTATTGTCTTGGAACTTTCTGCGAGTGTTCTGTTGTCATCTTCAGGATTTTGAAGTTCCAAAAGACACTTCTAACTCCTATAGATGGTTCCAACATGTTTCAAAATTATTGTTAATAGTTTTATGATTATCATGATGCAAATGGTTTCTTTCCTACTTACAGGACCCCTAAAATAAAAATAAAAAATCAATGTCCTTAAAGCCTTTTAACACCAATATGTTTGGTCGCAATATCAATAATCCTTTGAATATCTAGTCTATACAGCATATTATCTAGGTTGATGTTTGTATACATATTTGTCTTAATATTTCTCGTAATTGGGGAAATTAAAATGCATTTTATGCGAGCAACGCCTATATTCTCTGTATACCTACTTATATAAAAAATATGGATGACTTATCGACATAGGTATCAATATAGTTGTTTTACTACTATTCCAATATTCAAAGACAGAGGGTAGGATAAAATAATAATAATAATCGGATTATTTATATGAGGCGCCGTTTAATGATCCATGACCATCTCAAGGGCGCCGTGACTTCTCCCGAACAGCAGCGTCTTTAACTTGGTTCTAAATGTGGTGGTGGACTGAAAATGAACGAATCCTACGCTTGTCCATAATCATAGCAGTCACAATCCTAAGCAGTGAGGTAAAACCGATATGGAAGAGGAAGAAGAAAATATAATATACAGTATTGCACAAAATTTTGAAAACGGTGTCGCTTGCATCTTTAATAGGTACAACAACTGTTGTATAAAAAAGACCAAAATGTAGATACACACGGGATCTCAGTAATTAATGTTGTATTTCGTGCAAAAAACTGATATTTATGGAAGAAGCATATGCGCAGAAACATCGGTACAATAAAATCAGACAGTATGGTCTACCTAAAAAAACAATAACCAACTACTAAGTACATACGAAATACACACAAACAATTGTGCATACATGTGTTTAATGAGACCAGCCAACCAAAAATATTTCAGATAAATATAGTAGGTACTTCTAGCTTAATGCCTTAAAAACTATGTGGTATTTTTTGCATGCTGGATATTATTTGCCAACCTTTTTTATTTTATTTTAAGTAGGGTAGCGCGTCAGTTATTGAAGCGATCAGTTGGTAATAATGTAGTAATGCAGAGTACCTACAGCAGGCAATAGTGTATAGTGCCACCTGACACCAGATGCGTGCCTTTTATCAAATATCATATCATATCATATGCACTGTCCATCTCAGATGGAAAAATGTGATAAAAAGTATTTAAACAATATGGCAAAATAATATGATGAAAGTTGTGGTAATATAGATATATATATATTGAAAAGGAAAATATTTAATTTAAATCAAAACACTGTTTTATTCCACTATGAGATTGTTTAATTATTAAAACGTTTTCAACTACAATGTAGCCATCATCAGTAATAACACAATACTGATGATGGCTACATTGTAGTTGAAAACGTTTTAATAATTAAACAATCTCATAGTGGAATAAAACAGTGTTTTGATTTAAATTAAATATTTTCCTTTATAATGCATTTCCACAAAGTTACACTTGAAAATATAGAATTTTTATATATGTATATTGAGTTACAGTCCATTGGATTGGTCTGCAACGAGTTCTGACTTTCTTCTCCATTCCTCCCTATTCTCAGCCAGTCTCTTCAGCTCTCCGTATGAGCCACAGCTCATGTCCCTCTTCAGTTAGTCTATATAAGCGCTACAATATTAAATGTGTAAACGAAAATATGAACAAAAAAGAACCACGACGAATATCATGTTGTAAATTTTAAACAGAAGAAAAAAAAGTAGAAAAACCGTAGGCTAACAATAGATATCCCTTTTTTAAGTTTTCGAGTGTCCCGTAAAATGCAGATATTCGTAAAGTGTAAGATACTTTATATATTCAACTCAGCGATGAGATATGCTACCTATTCCTAACGTGTTATTTATATGCATAAAGAGGACGACATGTATGTTTATGACACGCTATTAGTCCGCTGGGAGACACCGTGAGGGTATAATATATTGAACTATGAAACAATAATATAGCGAATGAACATTGAAACATTGATATAGAGTCATTAATCAAATCAGTATAAGTCCTACACAAATAAAACGATATTTATTTCACAATATATAATATCTATTACATACGCATACTTACAACATTATTAAGCGTGTAAGTATGATACCTACATTAAGAATAATATTGTTGCTTTGTCCTTATGGTATAGGTGCATGGTGTTGTTAAAATTATTGTTCTTATTATTATAATCTTCATAACAAAGGTGGGCGACATTAAACAACTTGTACAATATTATTATAAGAGTGACAAACAATTATTATTGTATCTACAATATTGTAAATTGTACGTATGGTATAAATAATGTTATTCAACATCATGTAGCGATGATATTATGATGAATGATAGATGACATTGGATGATTCACTGTGATTATCGTAATATTTTGTCATTTGAAGGATTAGTTCATCACTTCTATTCAATTTTTTAATCCTTTGACTACTAGATAGATATAGAATTTATTGAATTCATTAGAATAGTTTCATAATTAAGTTCATGAACAAATTTACGAGTATTATGAACAGATTTATAAAATTAGAATCTTTAATTTTTGTTTTTAATAACTCAAGGTTTGTACATTCACAGACTGAAAATGCATAATATTCAAATCTAAGTGAAAAGTTAACTGTGTTCTAATTAAAGTATAATATAATTTTTTGATATTGTAATAAATACAGGGGCACGAATGTATAAATTTTATAAACACTTTTTTTAATTACAATCCGTTGGATTAATCTGTAACAAGTTCAGTTTTTTTTCTCCATTCATTACCCACTGTCTTCTGGCAGGCTTTTCAATTTTACGTATGTGCTACAAAGCATGTCCTCCACCATTCGATCCATGAAGGCCGAATCCTACAGTTGTCGGACCCTACAATTCCTGCCTTCAGTCATACTGAAGGTAATGAGCAGGCCTGGGTGCCTAGGTTTATGTCCAATTTAATGTACTATAGTAATGTACTAATGTACAGTTTGGTCGTTGTTAGCTAATTTTTTTATGGAGTTGCCTTCTTTCGCTAACTCTGCCCAAAACCTCGTCGCTTTTGACATGTTCCAACCAATGGATTTTTAACACGCGTCTGCAGCATCGCATCTCAAAGAAAATCAAACTAACAATCATTTAATCATTCTAAAATACGACAGCCATGATAAATAGACAGAAAAATAAACAAATACACTTGGCAAAAATGGAATGAGTACCTACCTAAGTACTACTTTTTGTATGTAAGTCTTTGAGCGTTTTAAACAATACAGATGTTCGTTAAATATCACATTATTCACTCTATTGAGTTACATTCTCTTACGTTTTCGTCATCTTATAATACGCCCACCGTCTGTAAACGGACGTATTCTTCAAAATTACTACGACATATATGTACATGTAAAAGAGATAAATTATCACCAATTATCATGGTTGGGTACATTGCAATTTCTTTTATTAAACTCATAAATTAAAATAGCTGTAAAAAATTACAGAGTTGTATATAATTGTTGATAACCCAATATACCTCAGATTTCACAAACTTTATAAATAATCGTAAAATTAGATAGGTACCTATACATAATCCACGGCCGATCCAGGTGAATGCAAATATATTTCACGCACCATTTTCTTTGTAAATTTTCAATTATAAAATCTGTGATTGAAATAAAATTGTAATTCTTATTTATATTTTCATATTTTATTATAAGTGATGCGTGGGAGAATGAGAAACTATCAGAAGATTAATTATATAGTGGATACTCTCAAAGGAAATTATACATTTTTCTAATATTTTCCAAAAATCTCGCTATCATTTTGTGTGTGCAGGAACGTACAGAGTTTTGTATTCTAAGTAATTATCATAAAATATAATTAATAAGTAACATGTTAAATATTATTATCTTCTTTTTCTGAACCTGCTGTTGTTTCTATATAACCATCTAATGGCTTGCTAATAGTTTTGACTTAATTACTTTTACAGCTTGACACGCTCTTTTTATTTTATTTTTTTTATGGTGGAAGAGCTGTTCCGGCTAGCACCGGACAGAGACGTCTTTGCTAGGGTGATAGCCGACGTCGGGGGGGACCTGACATGGCACATTCAGAAGAAGATGTATCATCAACATTCCATACATCTGAAATCCTATCTTATTTTTGTGCTACTGTTTATTAAGTCGTTTAACTTTTGTGTTATTTTATTGCTACTTAAGTTTACATATTGTTGTTTGTTTCTTGTCCCATTGGTGGCAGAATAAATGCTTTGGTGATCCACGGAACCTTGACCGGTTAATGTATTGATTTTTATGTATTGTTATAACTGCTGTCTCAGGCGTCTGGACTCAGCATCAGGACAAAATGTCGCTTGTTCAATGCGTACATCATCTCAATCCTTCTATATGGCTGTGAGTCTTGGCACTTAACCAAGGCTCAAGAGCGAAAGATACTAAGCTTTGAAAACAAGTGTCTTAGAAGGATTTTGGATGTCAAATGGTATGAACATGTTACAAATGATGCTGTGCGCCAGCGCACCCAGCAGATACCTGTAATCTCCGTAATACAGGAGAGACGATGGCCCTGGCTGGACATGTCTTGAGAATGCCCAATGATAGTTGGCCAAAAAGAGCGCTGTTCTTCCGTCCGCAAGGGTTCCTTCGGGCCGGGCGTCCCTCTTTCACAATACACCGTTCCTATGACAACGATATCAGAGCGCAGGGAATGTTGTGGAAAGAGGTGACGCAATTGGCGCAGAGACGCTCTGAACGGAGGAGGCTGGTTTCTGCCCTGTGCTCCCGAAAGGAGCGTTGAGGGCGATGATGATGATGATAACTGCTTTGTCCGGTAAATTTATAAAATAAAATATATAGGTAATTATTACTTTAAAGTTTTCATTTTTTTAGTAAATCATATGTACATATTTACAATAAAAATTTAATAAGCAAAATCAGAACCACATATCTATATATTATTTTTATTGAATAAGCAACTTTCTTAGTCACGAGCATTATAATATTACTTTATTGTCAGCAATAGAAGTATATTATTGTAATAAAATATTTCTTTAACAATAATTTTCGGCAAGAGTTGGTAAGTATATAATATAATGTCTAATTTATCACCATCTGGTAGGCGTTGAGGTTATCGTATTCCTGCAGCTGAGTAGCGGAAAATCACTTGGAACCAGTCAACTGAATGCAACTTCCGATTAGTAATCATTAACCTTTCACTGAAGCGTAAACTGATACGAGAAATTATCCCATCACATTGTCCTACACTACGACATTAAACCTTAAGATTTTCACATTCGAATAATTTCATTTCAAGAAAAAAAAACAACAAAAAGGTCGAAAGGACCCACACCACATTGTTTACATGGAAACTTTATAAGCGTAGGTAGGTATTTTTTTATTTTATCTTTTTTGTTTTAAATTCATCAAGATTCCACTCAAAATTAATGGAAATGTTTTAAATAATATTATTTTGGCCTCGGTATTTACAAGGTTTGTTTTTAATTTAATAAGTACATCAAACAAAATAAGAATCATTATTATTTTTTTAAGTTGAATCTGGGTTTCCTGTTCAGTTGATATTTCATACTAGCTACATTATAATATTGTCGTCATCTGTATTTATTTATACCTATATACCATCGCAAAATATCCCACAGTTGGGGTAGCCAGCGCAACAACTGCATGTTAACGGGTTGTCTTCTTCGTGCCAATAAAAAATAAGATATTGAGGATGGGTGGCATATCTCATCGCAGAATTGAAAATGTCGATTCTCTCAGACTTGAGATTTTACGAACACTTATCTTTTTTACCAGACACCCGAAAACATATAGAAAAAAGTGAGATTTCATTAACAATATTAACAGTTAAGGTCAATAAAAAATGTATTTTTTTTACATAATCCACTTTTTAAAGTGTCCTCATTTAAGTTATTCTATAAAACGAATAAATGAGTGTTCTTAAATCTTTATATACCTACCTAATGCAATAAATCAGATTGTTTTGCATAAGTTTATGGAATATTATTGATATAATACTATCGTTACGTGGGATGTCGATAATGTGCCAATAATGTGAATCCATACAACTCCATTATTTACGTATAAATTTCAGAATTTTTAAAGGCTAAATAATATGTGAATATGAAGGATGTTAAATGCCTGAATGATTATATATTATTATGTATGTGTAATAAAAGCTATTATTTAATCAGACTACTACAGAGCAATATGAATATTGTAGACACAGTTTCTCTAATTAAAAAAAATAATTTTGTGCAACGGGCAACTATGAATTTCAACTTATCAGTCAAGCATTGAAACGGGCTAAAATGTTAAAAAGCTGGATACACACGGAGAGATTTCTCTGTACAATTCGAACAATATATCTTTGATTTGTCAAATGTTAGAGATAAATCTGCAGGTTAGTGTTGTCTATAAAAACTGAAAGATCAACGATAAATTGGTTATGAATAGTGACAGATAAATTGGTCCATTTTATCTGTGATGCAATACTGTTCAGCATACAATCATGTACCAAATTAACTGACCGACAAATTGGTGACACAAAATCGCTTAGATAAATTTGCTTGTTAGTGTCAAAAGACCTATTTATCTTAACGATATTTTAAACCAATTTATCTTCCGATTTATTGGTACGATTTATCGGTGAGATTTATCTTTACGTGTGTATCCAGCTAAATAAATAAATCATAATACATTGTTTTATAGTATAAAGATTATGGAGATATAAATCAATAATTTAATATAATAAAAATGTACTTCATTGACACAAATTTCCTCATGATTTTATTAATCAAATAGTTTATTCAACACTTTTAAGATAATATGGCATTTCAGAATAAATAATATGATTTCTATGTAGTATTGCAATATAAATAATGTCTTCTACATATTGATTTGTTCAATCTTCCATCCCATATAGGGTGCTGGTATGGAGTTGCTAAATATTCCATTAGTTGTAAGAAAATACATATGTGGTATTTATCGACTTATTGAATTATTATTGAAGATTATCAACTATGAATCATTAATGTAAGTTTAAGTGAGTAAAGTAGCATTTGGAATAATATTTATAGATATCTAAACTCTGCGCAAAATGAATGATATCGAATGAATCAAGGTAAGTTTTTAGAAGGTAATATGTATAAATCAATTTACGAATTATGCGTAATGATAAATGTATATTGATAATAAAATATTTTTTTTTTTTTTAAAAAGATATATCTGGGTTTTTGTTATAAACCCAAATACAACCTTATACACCTTTCACAGTAAGCTACTAAAAGCTTGTGTCGTGAAAGGGGAGTTTGCCGGCACCTGGTATCGAACCACGGACCCCATGTTCACAAGGCCGAGACTCTACCTCCAGGCTACCGACGAACTCAAATGATGTAATTTATGAAGGTATTAATCAAGATTATGAAATGAAATGTGTAATGAAGATATTATGTGGATATATTTTTCTTTTATAATTTAAGGATACAAAATACGTACAAAATTTTTATGTAGGTAGGTATTCTTGCAAATATAAAGAGCTAAAGTAATGTCATGAAATGAAGTTACTCAATTGGCACAAAATTGCTCTAAGTAGACGTTTTTTTGTACCATCTATTTTAAAGTTTTAAGCTGAACGGCGAATGACATTGAAGATGAAAATATATTCAAGTTCTCGTAACTCAGACAGTTAAAAATGTTTATGAATAGGTATATACTCAAGTATGTTTTACGTATGAATATAATGGAAGAAAATATCGTTTTCGATATTTCATTGAATCAATTCATTACGAACAAAACTGATGAAAATGGTTTAATACTAAATCACTCGCAAACAAGTGGAAGGTCTTATAATGAATAGAACAAAAAGGAAAAATTCAAAAATTGAATTAGCATTTTTTATAAATTAATGAAATACCTTACAAAAAGAACTTTCTTTGAGTTTTTTGAAAGGTATTTTAAATATAAGATCTCGTGCTGTACCTATATCATAATTTCGGTATACCTAGGAAGATACAATACAATTTCATAATACAGGCTCAGCTTATGATTAATTCCACATTTCTTAATATGATTTTTATATAGTATGTTTGTAGGTACGTGAGATGAGTAGGTGCCTAATAATACGTGTCACAGGCGATATTACATAGACCTACCTAAAGCAATATAATTAATCTTCAGCCCACGTATATAAGGGATTCTCCCACTTGGATTCATGTGAAATATTATATTATTGCGTAATATACAAACTTAATGAAATTGCGCCACTCATCGACGTATCTAGAATTAAAATTGTTCTTTTTATTCCCTATACCTACTAGCGCACAAGTAGTAAAATTTTACTAAATGATAAAAGCATTCAGTGTCCTGTAAGATCAAATGAACAGAAAGATAGAATTCTCAAAATATTTGCTATCCAAAAATAATATTTTGTATTGTGATAATCAAATCCTGCACGTCGTAATTTTTTTTCAGATTTCCATGTAATACCGGAGTATAAATCATAAAATAAGTGCTTCCAAAAACGTGTTTTTTATGTCCATATTCGTTAACTGTAAGTGAAGAATATTGGAAAACTTAGGATAGCTTTACTTTTTAAGGACACGCAAGAAACACATAAACACAAGTTGTTATTCAAAGTTCAATGAAGTGTCGGATAATTTTTCCTACGCAACCTAGTTTTAAACAAAGAAAATCTTTTTTTATATTCTCTGTTCCCTCAATTTATTATATATTCTTTCAGCGAAAACTAGGTAAACAAAGTTATTTTGATTTCACAGCATGCGTTATAAAAGTTTTTCTTATACCGTGTCAGCTTAATGGAAGCATGACTGGTTTCTTGTAAAATCTGTCAGAAATATACTTAGCTTAAAGTTTTTCTACGATTTTATTTTTTATGTATATTTCAATCTATATTATGATAATATTTATGCACAAGAAAATACGAACTTATAAAATATATTTCATAACGTCGTATTATGTTTAAAGAATGGAAAGCTTTCAAAATAAGGAAAAAAAATAATAGTTGAATAACTCTGAGAACTTCTATAACAAACTTTTTGTAACCGATATAAGAGTATGGCATACAATAAATAGTTATGTTCAATGCATTGAATGATAATATGTTGTGTTGAATTTCGGAACACCATAAATGTATTTGATTTGTGAATTTATGATCAAGAAACTACCACAAGTGCAAGTGTGATGTATGAGTGAGCGAACAAGACTGTATATATGTATGTAGGCATGTTATGATTACTGGAATTTTAGATACCATCATCATTATCATCAGTGGCGCTACAAACCTGTGTGGGTCTTAGCCTCCTCAAGAAGTCACCTCCACTCCCTCCTATCCAGCACCTCTCGTCACCAATTGGTCATGCCCAAAGCTCGCAGGTCCTTTTCCAATGTTAGATTTCCTTTTGGAATGTTAGATACCAACATCTTTTAATTTCATTGGGGCGCATGGTGCTGGATGATAGCTGATCTTTGAAAGATTTACCTTTTTACTGTGCAAATATATGTGGTTATTATATGCTTTGTGCCTGTAAATATTTTTTTATTATTTCCTTCAAGGAAGTTCTATAAATATTTTTAAATATACCTAAACGTCGCACAGAAAGGGTATCTATTTCATGTGTATGAGGTTATTACATAAAGATAGATGCCCTGGCTACATCTTTTGTGAAATAGTAAAAAGGAGCAAAATAAAAAAGGCGATGCAAAGTATTATAATATGTGTTGATGAATATAACATACATAAATCAAGGAAAAAATGTTATAAATATTTAATGTAATATCGCAAGGAAGGGACGTAGTTCACAATATATTACGCAATTCATGTAATAATAAGAATAATAATATATAACGTGTGCTGATATTCAGATTGGTCGGCTGTTTTATTTATTGTTGTTTGCTGAAAGTGACGCTTATATAGAAATCGAAATCTGGGCCAAAGCCCACGACCACTTCGCGGCGGAATCCTACCAGACCGGTTGCACTTTGGACGCATCATTAAAATAAACTTATATAAACATACATACAAACTCATTTACATTCGTTAATATGAACTTATCACGAAGACGTTATTAATTAAGTACTTATACTTGTAATAACTTATAATAAAAAGGAATGAATAGAACATAATACATAGGTAATTGTAATCCTTTGCGGTGAACAGGATTCTTCTCTACTTGCATAGCTTCGTAAAAAAAATTATTTACATAATGCAATATAATATTATTTCCACGGGGTGATTTTGAACGAAAGAAGTGAAGGTAAAAGTTTAACTTGGAAGAAGCAGGTAAGTAAGACTCCCCCGACTTCTAAAATATGCGGTTTCTTCAATGTAAAGTGATTTAGGCTTACAATGCGCCAATGAATCGATTTAATTAATATTATTAACTTAAACACTTTTTCAATATTTTTTAACTAACCTACCTGCATAATTTTTAAAAGTATTTATTTATTATCTTCATCAATGTATTAAAAAAAAAAACATTAAAAGCAACAGTTACCTAACGTATAAATCAGATTTGGCTCTAGTAGTTTCCGGCAGCAATTTTTAGTAGGCACAGAGATTAAAACTTTATATGCAAAAATATTCACGTTATGTTGTCACAAATACATTAAATTAAATTTGGATTTATCTCTTTAATCCATTTTTTTAAATTCAGAAACAGAGTGAGCGCATCCACCCATCTTCCCTCTAGATGCGGAGTATGCGTCTATAATAGACGGCATAACACACCTTGCAAAACTCGCTATATTGTCGATAATTACACATATTACCTACGTTATTTATATGTAGTAGGTATGCACGGTGAACAATATACTGCATTACTATATGACTAAAACAAATGATTGAATTATAAGCATTTTATATTAGATTATATTATTGTGATTTAATTTGAAACCTTATGTCTTTGATGTATAATATGCGGTTTGATATAATAATTATGAAAATCTAAAGTTTTTAAATAAATAAATCAAGATGTATTGTAAAACGAAAGATACTTAATGTTTAATCTTGTTTATACATATGTATTTCATAACACTCGTATATTTTTAATGACAAATTCTCAAAAATACCACTACTCGATCTATATTTATTGAGATGGTCATCTTTAAAAAACATTTTCACGAAATCCCACTTGGCAAAAGAAGAAATTTTAATAGTAAAATTAAATCACAAAAAGTGTGTTTTAAAGCCTTAAATAAATAATACTAGTTAATATCTTTTTATTTGTATTCCCAGTTATAAATTGAAACATTACTTAAATACATAAGAAAGCGAAAATAAATATCATTAAAACATTTTTGAGCGTACTTTCTAATAAAAGCTGTTAGGAATATTTTAAGAAAATAATAGGATAAGGGTTGTGCTGTATAAAGCTTGATTGCCTAATCTAAATTTCCCCACAATATTTTGACACCTTCAAAAGTTACTTACATTATCTACCGAAATTCAATAATTCTTCTGTTCGTGCGTCTGGATGTTATTTGATGAACAATCAATCAAACGTTTTAAACAAAAAAACATTTATCATCACAGAAGCTTTCAAGGGAAATAATTAATTTGGTTACCCCCTGTGGGGATGGCAAATTGAATCAATAATTACAACATTTTCCATTAGATCTTTTGGAAACTAAGAATATTTTATTAAAACGAAGGAGAACGTTAATAAAGAAATCATGATTTTTATTTTATTTATAAAACCTTCTTTTTTGTAAATGAGATGAGTGGCAGTTTTTTTTTACATAAAATGTATTTATTTTCTTTTTTATATTAGATAAATAAAAAGTATACTTCAATAATATAAATTCTATTGAGTAAGTATTCTTTCAATATGTAATTTAAAATAAATAAATAAATACCTTCTCTTAATCAAGCATCTGGGTTAGACAATGCAAGAATGTGCAAAATCTAATCGGAATAAGTGGAAAAGGCAACCCAACGCTTGTGAATTGGATCTAGATTGGTGTGATAAGAGTTATCACTTCTGGTGTCCATGGGCAACGTTTGCCAATTTTATCACGGACGACCGGTGTGGCGCGGAGGCTAACTCTCTTGCTTTTGAGTCACGAGGTCCCGGGTTCGATTCCCGGCCAGGGTAAAATTGTCCTGGGTTTGGGTGTTACACGTATATGTGTTTAGTGCATTGTATATATATATATGTATCGTCGTGTTAGTACCCATAACACAAGATTCATTTCTTAGTTTGGGACTAGCTCGGTCTGTGTGAATTGTCTAAACATGTTATCAATCACACCAATTGAGAAATATTTAATGCAAACTCATAGAAGGAACCTATGCAGAAGATTATTTTTCATCTAATCTTCCACAATTTTCTTGTAGGTGTCTATATGACAGTATTAAAATATTAAACCCATACATTATTGCTAAAATAAATGTTAATGCATTTGTTTTATTTAATTTAACACTTGTTGTTAGTAGAATTAAAATGATATACAGAACAAGCAGGTTTTTATCTATTGTATATTAAATACAAATTATTAATAATATTATGTATATTATGTTATATACGAATTGTATGAATAAATAATAATGCAATATTATGTTCACAGTATTCCGATTAATAATAGTGGCACTCGCTTCAAGGCCGCGACACCTTGCTAAGACCATAATATGATAATATTATTATGGATTATGTACATGGGTTGATATTACATTATTTTGCATTCCTCGCTGTCTCAGCTTGTAACACGCTCGCATTGTGCAAAACGAAAATAATGGTACATACGTAGACAATATTAGTTTTGTACACAATATTATGTTGTTAGGCAGAGAATTCACTGGTAAGTCAACGATATAATAATATGTTAGTGCAGCTATTACTTTACACCTAACGAATTCAATGTTTCATTATTACTGCAAGCAAAATTAGGAGTGAAGAATCTGTGTCAATTGATTATAATTTCACAGCATCTGTAATAAATTCTCGTAAGTAAAGATTTTATTTTTATTTATTTATTTTCGAAAGAAACAAATAGTCAACACAATAAATAAGTATTACAAAAATCAATAGTAAAAACACTACAGACCACAAAAGTCCCCCTATATTACCACAGTATAAAAAAATCGAAGCAACTAAAACAAAATTAAGACAAATAAAACCAACAATACAAACAAGAAAATACAATAATACGATAAGAGAACAGTTCAATACAATAATCAATCAAATGTGGACAGGTAACTTTCGTCTAATCCATAGTGGTAGTATAGAGGGTAAACCGGGACAGGGAGGGGTAGGAATAATGTTAAGTAAAGACTTGGGTATGAGGGTTAAGGGATACGTACACTATGGAGGTAGGATTATTTTAGTCAAACTAGATACCAAACCCGTAGACACAATTTTGATCCAAGTCTACATGCCAACATCTAGCCATAGCGACCAAGAAATTGAGATTCTATACGAAAACATCCAAAAATTGCTAGATGACACAAAAGCCGAGGAAAATGTTATTGTAATGGGAGACTGGAACGCAGTAGTAGGGGAAGAAAGGGAGGGATCAGTCGTAGGAGCATATGGGTTGGGCACTAGAAATGATAGAGGTAACCGGCTCATTGAATTCTGCGCCAAAAATAAAATGTTTGTAGCCAACACCTGGTTTCAACACCACTATAGACATCGCTATACATGGAAATCTCCCGGAGACAGATTTCGATCACAGATTGACTACATTCTTACGCGTCAACGATACAGGAATCAAATTAAAGATTGCAGGAGCTATGCAGGTCCGGACATTGATAGCGATCATAATATGGTTGTGGCGGAAACCATACTGAAATTCAAAAGGCTCGAGAAGAGAACCACAAAAAGATGGGACCTAAAGATGCTAAAAATAAAGGAAGTAAAAGAGAAATACGACGAAAAAACTGATATATGCGATTTTGAGAGCAATAATAATGTAGATAAAGTATGGAGGAAAATTAAAGAGAAAATAACCGCAGCGGCAGACGAGGTTTTAGAGAAAAGAAAGCCGCAAGCTAGGAAAGAATGGATCACAGACGACATTTTAAAAATGATCGAAGAAAGAAGGAAGCTAAAGAATTCTCAAACAGAAGAAGGAAAAAAGGAATATAAAGCCCTCAGGAACAAAATTAACAGAGAATCCAAGCTGAAAAAGGAATGTTATTTGCAAGAAAAATGCAAAAATATCAACAGAAATATAAAACAAAGGAAATTCGAAACCGCATACTCTGAAGTAAAGAACTTCTTCAATGAAAAAACACAGCCACGATGTGCTATACAAGATAAAAACGGCAAACTGCTGTTTGAGGACGAACTGATTGTCAAAAGATGGAAGGAATACCTAGAACAATTGTACAAAGGAAAGAACATACTCCAGGAAAGCAAAGCGCTGGAAGCAGAATATGACGTAGAAAATAATGGAGATGACATCTTAAGAAGTGAATTTGATATTGCATTAGCAAAGTTGAAAGACGGCAAAGCACCAGGCATCGACCTGATTCCATCAGAGCTGCTTAAATGCGCGGGAAAAGGCATGCTTGATACATTGTATAAGCTCGTCTGCAAAATATACAACACAGGAGAGCTACCTGAGGACTTTGCCAAATGTCTGATACGAGCGCTTCCTAAGAAGGCAGGCACGACAAAGTGCGAACAACACAGAACCTTAAGCATGATATCACACGCTTCTAAGATACTCACCAACATTATAATGAAAAGGGCGGAAAATAAAATAATCAAATTAATAGTAGTGTATTGTGTAACATAGGTCTGTAAATTCCTGTAATGATTTAGATAGATATTATTTCATAATCATTAGCATGATAGTGTTAATCAAATAAACATTTTTTTCATTTTGAATAAATTGTTACAAAAAATAACACAGTTGTTAAATATACTTTATAATTAAAACACTGTTTTATTTGAGTTTAATTAAATTCGAATATCTTTGAAAAACCAAATCCAAATAATACAGTGGTTTGAAATGATTGCGAACAGCTGATATTGGTTTTGACTAAACCATGAAATGGGAGGGATTTAATTTACGTTTGTTTTTGTAAAATGTGGATTTATTATATTAAATGTAGCTATAGCAAAGATTCATCTTTATATTTATTTAACACTGAAAATAATAATCACACAAAGAGGTCAAGCTAGTCCCAAATTTAGATATGAATCTTGTATTATGAGTACTAACGCAGTAAGTACTATGGCGTAAGAGAGTGTCTCTGGAATGCGACTGTGGGGCTCAGTCTTAAACAATCCAACATCTGGTGGAGGAATATCCAGGAAGAAAGTACGAGAGAGACTGGATGGACATCCATAGGTTGACCCCAGAGGCAGTGCAGTGGCTTTCTGGACGGGAACCAAGGATTTGATTTGGAATGATTATACAAGCCGAAACCATACAGAATGTAAAGTAAGTAAGTAGGTACTAACGCGACCGGGAATCAAACCCGGGACCTTGTGACAGAAGATAAAGGTGACCTCTGCGTCACATCAGTTGTCAAATGGAGAATAATTCCACCAAGTACTCCTCAGAGAAATG
Organism: Athripsodes cinereus; assembly: GCA_947579605.1. Lineage (NCBI taxonomy): Eukaryota > Metazoa > Arthropoda > Insecta > Trichoptera > Leptoceridae > Athripsodes > Athripsodes cinereus. Next base: position 20,367,328 of record OX388311.1, read on the forward strand.
TTACAAGACTAAAGAATAAGAAAATACATAGCTCATAGGTATATAGATAGCCCATATAATTTGTTGGAGGAAGCCCTTAAGGAAAATCCTGAGCCCTCCCTTTAAATTTTTCTATTTTGTTTCGTTGAGTCTGAATGATATAGAAGCTCAGGTCTTAAAACATCCAGGGGAAAGTGATGGGAAACCCTTAATGTGTAGCCCATATATAGAATTAATTAAATTAATCTAATTTACAGTATTTTAAACCATTAAAAAACTGTATAGAGTAATAAAACATAATTATATAAATTTAATAATAATAATATAAAGTCAGTGTAAGCAGGCGTAGTAATTGCGACTGAACTAAAACATTAACATTATTTCATATGATGGATTATTATGCTACGAGTATTCTGCATCGCAAAACAATGAGAACATATTATTCTTACTATAGGTATATAATATTATTATGAAATAAAAATAACAAACTTTGTTTAATTCCACTTTAGTCAATACAATAAATAACTAAAACGTTTTCGGGCTTACACCCATCTTCAGTAGTTACGTGCTTTTTGTAGACTTACTACTACTGAAGATGGGTGTAAGCCCGAAAACGTTTTAGTTATTTATTGTATTGACTAAAGTGGAATTAAACAAAGTTTGTTATTTTTATTTTATAAAATGAATTTCCACAGTGTAACTCACATAAAATTAGAAAGTTTATTATTATGAACACTAACAAGTATTATATTTAACTGAACCTTGTGTAATACAAAACCATCTTTATGACACTTTGATTTGCTGCAATCTCCAATATTAATGCCCGTATAAAGATCTTAGTAGTATTGCGTTTATATTAGGTATATATGTATGTACATATGTAGGTTAGTGTCATGTGATATTATCATCAATAGTAATTAGTGCAGCAAGTCAACATACGATAGTTAGATGAAACTTAAGTTGCACCTTATTTATTTACTTTTCTTACGGAATAATGATCAGTTTTGGAAAAGCACGATTGCTCTAAATGGAGCATAATGCCACCCTGTGCTCTTCAGACGAGTGTTAAGAGGATTAAAGAACAAGAAAAATTGTAAATCAAAATTCATAGATCACTACAATTACTGTCGATGAGGTTTTCTCCATAAAGATGTAGCAAGAACGTATGTACATAAATAAAGAGTTATTTATTGATATACATTTGAGTGTATCGGAATACATAGAAATTTTGTGTGTAATATTTTTGTAGGCAATTTTCTCGACTTCCGAATATCAGTATCCATCCATCTCAGCAAAAAAGGAAATAACTCCGCTGCCTTGAAAATATATTCGTTGAAACGGCGTAGGTACTTTTATGTTAATACTACAAAGATATCTGTTTAGTATTATAGGTAGTTTAGGTTTAGCATTTATGGCAAATCTATCTATCTACATTATCTCTATTCTATCTCGAAATTAAAAAAAAAACAAATGTTTTCTTCTTCTATGTCCTAACAAGACGAAAGACGTCTCTCTCGAGAATATATTACATAGTAGAAGAAAACATTTTTTTTTCAATTCGTTATGGAATTCCACTACCTAAACACTGACACAGTGAATCTATTATATCTATCTATACATTCCACATATGGGGTAGCAGGTGTGTTGAATGTGCATGTAATAAACATGCAAGTGATCCTAACTCTGTTCTAATAAAAATTAAGACATTCTAGATCTAGATGGATGCCTAAATTCAAGATGTATCTGACCCAAATACAACCTTATACATTTTTCCAGCTAAAAGCTTGTATTTGTTCTAAAAGCTGTTTAAATCTTGTTCGTGATGTTTTACGTATACCTACCTTTTACAGGACCCTCGCAAACATACAGAAACGAGTGAGACATCTATTCCTTACCGGTGATTCCACGGGACAAAGGTTTGTAAATAAATATGAAGATATTTTATTTTATCTTTATAAGTTTTAAAACATTTTATAACGTAGGAGGTAGAGTTTTTACATTTCAGTGCGCAACGCAACTTAAAAATCGAGCGATACAAAACGACAGTCAATCATGTAACCTGCTTTTTCCATAAATGGAATCAACCCATATAAAGAGATCATATTGGTATTACACAACACTGGGGTATGTTGTATAGGTATATGCCAACTTTTTCTTTCATTCTTTCAACAGGTCAATCACCGCTCATTCTTCGAATAACAGCCGCAATCGGTCGCAGATAACTTTAACATTGGCCTCTTTGTAAGTTGGCAAGTTTTTTTGAAGACTTAATATAATACGTAATAATAATATAACAACTTTCATTGAACTCGCTTTTTATCCATACGCGAAGATCGTGATTATGTTGAATTATTATTTTACTAACCTATTATTTTTTTTACAATAAATTGGTTATTAGAGACACGACTTTTGATTAACAGATAAGTTTATAGCTATTGAAATAATAAATATAATAAGTGATCGGAAGCACGATGCTTACCACCCAAGTTTAGATTAACATTAAAGTATAAGTTAAGCTGAACTATCAAGAAAACAGAAACAGCAGGGAGAAATGGATATTCTTTGAGTCTTTTGACCCACAGTTTTGATTAGCTAATATAACATAACAATTACAGATACGTCACAAATATTATAAAGCAAAAGGTATTCTATTATTTTTTCTTTTGTTTTTATCACGCACTGGAAAACAAAGAAAAGTGGCAGCTATAGGTATATAAATTGCCAATGTATGTTGGATCTCGAAAATATTTGTGATGGGGGGAGGGTGCGATTTGAGATCTAGTATAAAATATGGCTGATTTTATATGTATGAAAAAATATCGGAAATATTCATCATCATAGAGGATACTATATTATGTTATGAATTTTTTGACACAATTGGATGCCGGGGACTGGATTTTTTACTTACTAGAAGTGTAGATGTCAAACATATTTTGAACTACCATAGATTAATCATTCCAACTGATCACACTCATCCATAGTCAACCTATTTGAATAGGTATTATTGTATACTGGGTCAAGTATAACAATATTAGGTTCTTTTTGAATAACGACACGGAATTTATATTTACACAATATATTCAATAAATAATTCCTATTATAATTTGTCGAACACAATTTGTCAAAACACGCAGCCTAACAGTGCAAGTCAAGGTTCTATCAATTAATGAGCGCCGCTCTCCACAGGCGGCCAACCTATATAGACTACATAGTATTGCTACTCACTCATCATAACTACTGTTTACTTGAAAACAAGGTTCAAGGTTCACTTAACCTGTACTGTGTATCAAAGTCCAAACACTACACTCTCCCCTCACAACCTTGAAAATCTTTCTATACTACATATTTAAATATTTATACAATTCTATGTGATTGACAGTGTTCTCTACTTATTTCAAGACTCTATACATATAAAACAAAACATTACAAATACACGCAGACATGTTCTTCCTTCCGTCCAGGGCCACCAGATGAAGTCTTCCACCAGCCTAAGTCCTGGGTCTCAGCTGTCCCCACCAATGGCCTCCAATCTGACCTGAAAAATTCAGAACCGGTGAGAGCTTTGCCTTCAAACAGGGGGAGGGGACCTAAACTCCTACTATTAATCAGAGGGACTGTCATCCCAATGCACAGATCCCACAACTATCCGATCCATATGTCTTTTCCAGAGCTGATCAGTACCTTTGATTCCAATAAGAAAAGTTCTATTTCCTAATATCTTTTCAATTTTACCTAAAACCATCTTTTCACTCCTGAGATCTTTGACAAGTACTGATGTACCCAAATTAAATTCCTTTTTCCTCCCCGAGACAAACTTCGAGCCCCTGGAACTATCTTTACAAGTTTCCCTATTTACATACCTTTCCTCATATCTATACCTATTTAAACATTTACATCCATTGTTATTCCGCTTTTTCACTAAATTCTTAACTATATTCTCAATGTCTATATTAAAATTAACCCAATAAAAATAACTTCTAACAAATGATTTCATTTTCCCAATAACTGAATAATTTTTACACAAATAATTTATCACAATACCTTTAACTGATTCCGGAATAACAATTCTATCTCTGTAGAATAAATAATCCTTGTACACAGTCAAATGTTCCTTCACATTAAACAACTTCGCAATACATTCATTTAACTGTCTTTTGCACGGCCAATTATTTTTTTCCACATATTTAACAACTTTTTCCAATGTATAATCACTTTTACTTCTCTCTAAAATTAATTTCGAATTAAAACTATTATTTTTATTTACAAAATCTAATTTTTGTTGTTTCACATTACACGCAAGCGATGCGTTCGCACTGAAATTCGGAATATTTTCAATGGGCTTACATGCAACAATATTTTTTAATTCACTGCCTTCCGTGCTATGTACTTTGTACCCTATATTATACCTACGCATAAAATCTGTACCCAATATTATTTTATTCCCGCTCTCTGTTACAACAAATTTAATATTTTTTTCCATTCCATTATGATTTATTTTACAATGTTTAATACCTAACACATTCAAACTGTGCCCGCTATACGTAGATAAATTAATTTCATCACACTTCTCTATTATATTATTTTCGTTGAATATTTCTTGCAATTTTTGAATAGATATACAGCTAGTATTCGCTCCCGAATCTAAAATACATTCAACATTTTTATTCTCAATTATTACATTTAATTTTATAAAATCGTTTTCGGTGTCTTGCGAATTATAAATACCTTGTATCTTATAACAATTTTCACTCAAATGCCCTTTAGATCTACATTTTCTACAAAAAAATTCTCTATTAAATTTACATTCACTTTTATAGTGATTTCCCTTACAAATAAAACATGAAACATTTTTATTATGCTTATACCTACTCGTATTTACATTTGAATTTAACCTTGAAAATTTTGACGGTCTTTTATTTTTTTTATAATCTGTATCTGTACTACTTGAAATACTGAAACTATTATAGTTTCGCCTGGAAATCTGGCTAATTTCCTCAAAATTTTCTTCCTCTTTTTCTATTTTTCTCTCTAGTATGTGCTCATAACTAGACGCCAAAGCAACTGCTTCATTCAAAGACACTTTATCTTTATCACATTTTAAAAATAACTGTTGTTTAATCTCTTTATTTCTAATTCCGATTATAAACAAATCTTTTATATTACTTTCTAATCTAGTACCAAATTCACAATTTATACTTAATTCCCTTAATCTTAAAGCAAAATCTTTAACATTTTCCGAATGACCTTGAGTAGCCTTGAAAAAACTTTCACGCGATTCAAATACACTTTTTTCCTCTTTAAAATAACCATTCAATATCTGAATCAACTCTTTATAAGACTGTTTTTCCACAGAAGCTGGAAAACACAGATCAGACAGTAGCTTGAAACTGCCCTGGGACAACGATGTTATGAAGAAAGCACGCTTCTTCACATCAGTCCAACTTTCATCATTTAATAGCAAGGCGTTCTCCCACCTTGTCCTGTAAGAAGGCCAACTCATTGTCTTGTGACAAAACGGCTCTAAACTTCTCGAAGTCATTTCGGAAAATACCACAAGCAACAACAACCAAGAATAAAAAATAGACTTAGCTGATGAGAGTCTCCTCCAATCGCCCCGGTCTTCTGGATTTCCTTGCAACTGCAATGGACTCCGCCTGGCTGACTTGCAAGAACTCTCCTCTCCTGGCTTCCTGGATCCACCAACTGGCTCCGCCTGGATGCTGGGTGACTCCTGTTACCCACTGCTGCCTGCACCTTGCCTCAAACTGGCTCCTGAGACTTCCTGTCTCCCTGCTGCTACCTGCAACTTCTCCAACTGGCTCTTGAGACTCCTGTCTCCCTGCTGCTACCTGCAACCTTGCCCAACTGGCTTCTGAGACTCCTGTCTCTTTGCTGCTACCTGCACTGCTGGCTAATCTGGCTTTGGAGACTCCTGCCTCCTTTCTACTCCTGTAGACTGCCTTACAACTCTTTATTTCCGCGTACCGCCGACAAAACTTTCGGCGCGCAAAAAAAGACTATTGTTGTATGTTTACGACAATTTTGAACTACCGAACTGCGCCACGTATTGTATACTGGGTCAAGTATAACAATATTAGGTTCTTTTTGAATAACGACACGGAATTTATATTTACACAATATATTCAATAAATAATTCCTATTATAATTTGTCGAACACAATTTGTCAAAACACGCAGCCTAACAGTGCAAGTCAAGGTTCTATCAATTAATGAGCGCCGCTCTCCACAGGCGGCCAACCTATATAGACTACATAGTATTGCTACTCACTCATCATAACTACTGTTTACTTGAAAACAAGGTTCAAGGTTCACTTAACCTGTACTGTGTATCAAAGTCCAAACACTACAGGTATTAACTAGGTAGGTATGTTGTATATGATACACATACATATGTGAACTTCCTTAAGGAGTGCACAACACAGAGTTTCGACGCTTATGAATCGACTTTAGGCTTGGTTAAGACACAGAGGAATTGGGATCAGTTGGAATGATTAATCTGTGGTAGTTCAAAATATGTTTGATACTATATTACTTCTATACCATCACGGCATATCCCACAAGTGGGATTATCATTAAAATATCAAAAATAATTAGATAATTACAAAATATGCAAAATAAATATATTATACGAATCTGCCTTACAGATAATTCAACGTCATAAATACTTTATAAATAATTGAACAATTATAATCTCCGATTTGTTAAAAGTATATTATGCCAGTCATTCATTTTATAAAAGAATGGATAAATGTAGTAAATATACCTTCTTCACGGTAAATTAACAAAGACGAGATAAATAAATTACCATATTATAGTGCATTTCCCCGAAGGTATTCAAATTATATTATGTTTTCGACTTTATTCAGTACATATTACCTATATTAAAACGATTATCATTCTATTACCTACGTTGCTTTATTTTTTTATTTCATCTTTACTCCAGACTTGAAGGTGGAGTGTGCAAACCTCTCAAGTCCATATCAAAATACATACAATATAATACAAATTATAAAAAATGAATACATATTGCAGTAAAAATAATAACAAAAAAGGTGAAAAATTTATAGATAACAGTAATAATAGTAGGTAGTTAAATTAGTATCGGTTCAATATACAGAGTTTCCTAAATCACTCGCAAACGAGTGGATGGCCTTGAGAAAAATAGAAGAGAATAGAATATACAGAGTTTCTTAACTGATAAAGTAAGTAATCCACATTTGTGTTATTTGTTGTACTTGTCTTTCGGAAGCAGTTCGTAAAAATGAGTTATTTATGACGTATCCTAAAACCGTGAATTATCAAAATTTTCAGCTATAAAATAATCAAAATAGAAATAATCGAACGCCATTCATTCATATATGCTTTTTGCTTCTACAGCATTCATACAGTTCCTCATGTATGTTCTCCTATTCATTGTATTAGGCACGTGTCCATTCTTGAGGTCTACGTGATTGAGGGTGTCTCCGTGTACCCTTTCTCACAACCGTGTACATCTTATTAGTCATTCTGTCTTTTCTCATTCTTTCAACATGCCCAAGCCACTGTAAGTTCTTTATATTTATCCTGGCTATTACACCAACTTTCATTTCACTTTCTTCTCGTAGGTATAACACTGTGCGCAACTAGGTATAATATAGGTGTAACTGATACCTAAGTATAATCGTTATTTATGTTAAAAAACGCAAAATAACTACGCGCCTGGCTAAATAGGGGTAATTTGTAAAAATATGGCTTATACACTTAGTAACATATTTATGAGGTAGTATGGAAAATATGGAAGCCATATAATCCCATGTATTACGCCCCGAGCTTTCGCTTTCATGTAAATCTATTTACGTGAAAAAAATAATAATATATCTTTTTTGATACCCACTTGGTACTTATCTACCAAAAACTTTAAGAGCAATGATTCAAATATTTTTTGGAGCAATTTTTTAACGTTATTTTTTAAGGTTTTATTTGTAAATATATAATGTTCATAAAAATAACGACGGAAAAGTATCATAAACAGTCGTTTTTTGTTGGCTCTCCGTTTTTAGAACATTCCCGCCATCTCTTCTATATACATACACATAAATTTTAATGCTTTAATACATATTCCTACTAGTAGGTATTTATAAATTAGGTACGTAAGTATAGGTATGAAAAAAAGTATTGTTATTTTATCAGCAGTAAAAAATAGTTCCACTTAGTAAGAGTAAATGACTGTATTCTATTATATATATCAACTAAAATATTCATTAGTTATTGATAGTAGTCGAGTTCAATTTTATTGTTAAAATAAATTGACATTATATTCCAGATTTCTTACACTCATTGCAAATGACGGGTTGACAAAATGACAAAGACTATAGACTTATATTATTGAAAGGGCTAGGAATTTTAGTCAAAATTACTACATAATAATATTATATTCAAACTTATTACCAAAGTCATTGTGAACATTCAAGATCTAGTAAATTATGTATTCGTATTAGTGATGTGACGAATATTTCTATTCGCAAAATGTGCGAGTGTTGGATGACAATTCTTTTACCAAATTGAAAATAACGTAAATCCTTACAGCCCACCCAAATACTACCCGTAGTGGACCAATATAATATATTATGGAGTGGGGTATTCGAGAGACACTTATGTATGCAAAAGAAACTTCAACGTGGTTGAAGAAGGAAGAAAGTGGAATAAATGCTATGGAGATGCGTTCACTGAGAAGAATGGTTGGTAAAACGTTGCAAGATAGAGTGAAGAATGTCCTCATTCTCATTCATCAGGAGAATGAGTGGATGTGAGAAGAATATTGTGGGCAGAATGTGTGTAAACAAATTACGATGGTTTAGACATATTGAGCAAATGCACGAGGAAAGGATGGTGAAGAGGATGTATTTATCTGAAAGAGGGGTGTGAGAAAGCGCGGACGTCCAAGAAACACGTAGCTTGATCACGTAGATCAAATTCTTAAGGACGGCCGCGTGTTGAGTAAGAGAAATCGGCGTGCATGTATGAGAAACCAGATGAATGTAGAGGAAGCGAAAGAAGTATGTAAGGATAGATCTATATTACGCACCGTTCTCTCTGCCTACCCCACATTTGATGTGTCTAGACTCTAGATTGTCTAGAAAAACCGACAACATTTCGAATATACCTACACAAATACGCACAATGTAAGACAACTATGCGCCAAGAAGCCGTCAAGTCATTTGTGTCCCGTGTATATAACAGTTGTCGAGCGATGGGCTCTATACCAAATTATGAAAACCCAAGGACAAAGATAAAGGACAACCTGGACAACATAATATATACGCAAATGCGTTATGAATGAAAACACATAAATGTGAATACCTAACCGAATATAGATAGAGTGAACACATAATAAACGAATACACACTTATAAATTATTACATATAGTTACATTTTATTCTATTTAATAGTCTGTAATAGCGAATGCTACCTAAGAACATTCACTTTTATTCACTACCACAAATGGTAGGAGAAAATGTGTTCAACAGTAGCTAAGTACCATCAAATAAAATATGTTAGAGATTTTGGTATAAAATTTTTACCCGTAATAAAATTTCAACGTTCTAAATGTGACAGGTAGTAGTAATATAGTTAAAAACCACTTATTATTTATAATAAATAAATTATAATAATGAATAAATGGATGAATTAAAATAAATAAATAATATAATAAATCGATTGATTTAGATACCAAAATATGAAAATGAAATGAAATGAAAACGAAAAAATGAAATGAAATGAATAGTTTTTTATTTCCCTTCTTACAATTTTCACAATATATTATAAATGGACATCACATACATATTGTCTTATCAGTAATTCTTTTTATCAAACTCATCATGGGCTCCCTATAGGGATCTCAGATGAGCGAGCCAGGGGTAGCCCTCACAGGGACCAAAAAATGGATAAGTTAGGTATGTTAGTCTTTGTAAAAATAGGATCCCATATCAGGCCACCCCAGCCCGCTATTTATCTATTTATCTTTTTTTCAGCAAGAGAACAAATTGTAATTTTGAACTATTTGTAACATATTTTATCGCCGAACAAAAAATAGACATTGTTTCATAATTCAATCGATTTCGGGTGCCTTAAAAGAATTACAGCGAAAACACCGAGAAAAAACGTTGGAAAAGTTAAATAAAAAAAACACTGTTTCCGATATTTCATTTAAATTTAAAAATTGTATCAGCGACGTGCCTTCCACAGAAGCAAATATACAACGCATGCCTTAAAATTGTTACCTGATATGTATAATAAATTTATAATGCGTTTCGTCTTGTTTTTCTATGTAATAATGGATGAAATTAATATCGTTGATCTCTGACCTGCGACTAATTCAAATGCAAACAATGGTTTAACATCAAAGTGTATGTAGTTTCTGTTTAGTTTTGGCTAATAGTTGTTTTCAAAAGCGATGTACTTTATTATGAAAATATTATGAACTTCATTATGAGGTAGACGTAATATTAATTAATAATGTAATGTGGTGTTGTTGACCAAAGTTAACTTCCTCAGACAGGAAACTATACATTAAAATGTGCGGCATGCAGTGAAGACAATATCGCACACCACACACACAATGTACCTACTCACATACTGACATTGTGCTTGTGAATACAGACGCCACAAATATTCGGTTGCTATTCGGTATTGACCAACTCGGCTACTTTTTAAATTAGATGCAATATCAAATCATGAAAAAATATTACTAAAGATATTACTCAAAAATGTATACGTTTCAATAAAAAAATATTATTCTTCGAGCCTCTGAATGAAATATTGTTTATAGTGAAAGTAACGCAGCGTTTTGTTTTGAATCTTTTTTAATTACATATATTAAAACGAGCTTTCTCAAAGTTTTTCCAAATACTCGTACAAAAATTATAACTATCAGGGGTAAATTGTGACAAATAAAAACAGACTTTTCATGTTTTATTGATTGATTGCAAACGATTGCGGTTTCCTCAATTTCTCACTATTATGTACACCTGCTACCGGGAGAAGATGCATAGTCAAATTTTAGTGAATTTTATAAGGCTTATTTGAATACTGTTTCGCGTATGTTGATCATTCCTTGTGATTTTAGCATTCCACTTTTCTTTTCCATGTCCTCATTAATTTGAATACTCCCTTCTACCTCACATTCGTCAAATGTACGTAGGTATATATTCTACCATTATCTGATACGGTTTTAAGCATTGTTTTTTTATGATTTGTAATGTTTTTATTGTTAGTGTTACATATATACGTATCTACCTACCTATATGTAGGTATATAGGTAAAGTATGTAAGTCTTACTTAATTGTTATTGGCCAGTATGCCGTTTATGATAAATAAGGCAAAAAAACTTCAACTGAAAGCGTGGCCGAATATTATTCGGTATTCGGCAAAATCACTATCGAAGCATCTCCATTTGTGACTCATATTGTTATGACGTTGTTCGGAAGTCACATATTTGCCAGGAGTATATATCATACATATTTCACCATATTAGATACACACATTTTGCTATTTTTGGTCAACGCTTTCCGCCTCGGGTGTAGTCTATCCATCCCAATCAAAATTTAACTAAAGTCGGATACACACCACAAAATACTTCGGATCCGCTTCATTATGTCTACCGACATCGAATCAGCTGAGCCAAATTGACACATTTATGTAGTTACAATGATATTTCAACAAATGTTCTCGTATTTTCTGTAAAACTTAGGTGTTAGTAAAATTTCAGAAGTAGACAACTTCGCAGACACAGAACTAATACCAAATCTAATTTTAATTTTATTTAACTTCAGAACAGTGGTGAATAAAGATATCGCTCAGATCAGTGAAATATCCTAGTTTGTCAATTAAACAATGCAAGTTCAACATCTCATTTCAATGTACAAATGCATAACAAGTTCCTATGACGATTTTAATCGTACCATGTCAAAGGGATAATTACGATCACCAACAAGTCGAATAATAGTTGACAACGCAAAGTTTCATAACCTGAAAGGGCTTTAGTTAGAGTGGGTTTGTTATTGTAATAAAGTATGTGTGGCTATCAGCAAACATAGCCATACTCGTTTCGCTAAATATTTATGTGATACTGCCTTCCAGATATAAGGTCTATTTTTAGTCAGTGCTTTCATCTTTTTATAGTATATTTTACTCCAGTAATATTTTCAAGCAAAATATGCGACGGGGGAAGTTTGCCCAAACCCTGACTTTTATTGGACCCTATATTTATTTTTTTGCCTTTTATTTTAGAATGTCATATAAAAAGAGTTATAGTAATGTGAAAAAATAAATAAAAACCCATGACTTTATATTGTCTTCAGAGAAAATATGTTGAGAATGAAGCACGGAATCTACTGTACCTTTTTTGTGGATAAGTAATACATAAAATATTTTCAAGACATGGAATAACAGAGACGTACGAGATAGTATTTTCTCATTACGAATAATGTGGGATCAATTTGTCATCGGAGATGGCTCGTTTAGTCATTGGCATGGAGATGAATGCTCTGGCAGTGATATATTTGTTGAAAGACAAAAGCAATGAAAAACGACAAATGTACGTTTACTCATTTAGTTCATTATTGGTGGACACTCGAATGATAATTGTGTTGCAATTCTATTGTGTATCAGAATGAAAGGCTATTGAGTGACATAAAAGGGTTTATTACAATAATCCATCAATGAGTTGTATAACGCAGTTATTTGTTAATGTACCAGGTACCTACTTGTTATGTATTACGCTTTTGAATAGAAACAAAGCCACTGACAATTTCGATTGATGGAATTCCCTTTGAACCTTTTTCAATATTTCGACAAAGTGTTTTTTTATCAAATTATGAAAATTAGAATAATATAATACCTACTTTAACACAGTTTCACATTATTCAACTATAAATTATTATAACTTATAATGCTAAAATATTCACATTAAGCATCAAAATAATACAATAATAATTGTAAAGCAATATACAACTACATATTTTACATTTATTTCCAAAATTAATGTTATAGTAGAAAAAATATACGAAAAGTCTATTAGGCATTAGGATAAAATTTGATTTAGACGTCGAAGAACCATTTGCGAAATAACGCCAGATGGTATAATTTACTTGACTAAAAAAAACTATTTAAGTATTTCCCGGATATATGAACGTCCAGTGATTTGACAGACAAAAGTAGAATAAAGAAATATCTCGAAAAATCACTGTTTTGGATGCTAAGATTTTACAAGGGCTGTTTGACTAAAAAAGTAAGTCAAAAAATATAAAAGCTACTACTTCTTTCTATAATATATCGCTGTAGTAAACTTTATATGTAGTAATATTTAACACCGAAATGACATGATTGTAGGAATGAATATAATACATTTGTTTACGACTTTGTTATTCTCTTTGTACAAACAATGTAATATACATATAATACAGATGTAAACACTTTATTTTAATAATTGAAATGTTTGGATGGATAGCATTGTGCGGCCTGCGGAGCAATAATATACCAGCATGTAAAAGTGATCATTACATTACAAAACATTTACCAGGAACAATGCGGTCTGTTGCAAAATATTATTAGATGATCCCGTATCGCACAAACTTCATTGTGACCTTTCTTGAATATTAAACTTTAAAAATAATAATAATATACTCAAGAAGCAAACCGACAAGGGATTGTATACTTTATTAAAGGTTGCAGTGAGAATGATAATCGGGATAATATGTTAAAGAGCGCGTTTTGTTGAAACGAAGCTTGCATTCAATATGCAGACAGCATGGCGAGTTTAATATGGAAAAGTTTTACAAAGGATTGTATGTATGTGGTATGTATATCATGTATACTATATGTATTTTACTCAGTACGATTTAATAAATTGTATGAAAATAGGATGGCCACTTTAATAAAAGCTTTTTCATAAAATATTCGTATAGCAATAAGAATTAGGCCACAAAGGGTTATATTATAAATTAGACTAGATTTATATTATTTAATATGATGTGTAGGTAGACGTTTTTCCTGATATTCAACAATGCATTGTATGGAGTTCGCCTTATGTACATAGAAGGGTTGACGTTTTTGTATATTATATATTTTTGAGAGCTGTTTTTATTCGTGGTATGCTTCCTTTATGGATGAAAAGAAGAACATCTATTTTATTATTTCAGAAGTAGCCATATTAGTAGATAGGTGCTTTTTATAAGACACAACCTTTACCCAAATAAGGCTATTTAGCTTTAGATTGTTGAAGTTGAGTAAACGTACCTACTTGCAATAATTTTTACCTAAAATATTGAGAAAACCTGGCGTAGATTTTATACTATTTGTTATGACAAATTATAGAGATTTTGATATAAAAATTATTTTAATAATCATAAACGGCGTAGCTATAAAATTTGTATATTGATTTAATTACATACTTTTTTGTTGAATATTATTATGTTTTCTTTCAAATATCCATAATATTACACGAGCTCATTAATATTAAATAAATTAATGAACAATATGCAAATGAAATCAAATGCTAGTGAATTATGTATTTTTTTTGCACCATAACTAGTTTAGAAAGCATTTAAAATGAATAAACATGTTTTGGGACTGGAATTTGAATAATTATAGTAATTATTACGATGACTTTACTAAAATTTCAATGACAATTTCAACGAAAGTAAACTTTGTAGAATGATTCATTACTAAACAAACCAAAGAGTAAGTAATAATAAAACAAACTCTTTTGACGTGCTAATGTGATTGGCCTAAACTAACCATACCTGAATAGTAACAATTTCAATGAGCTTTAAATGTATCTATAGGTACCATAAAATTGACGGATATTTGGAGAAATCTTTAAAATTCAAATTAGAAATATGTTTCCTGGGGGTAACCAGCGGACAAAAATCAAATAATTGTCATGTAAATCGTCCTCTACTTGCCGATAAATGTCAAGGCATTCAGCATGGGTGACACACCTCATCGCTGAATTGAAGACATTAAGTATCTTACTCGAGATGTTTTTCTTGTCTTTTACAGAACACTCGAAATGTGCGAAAAAAGAGAGCTATTCTTTATCGTGGACGGATATAATTGTATTTTAACTTATTATGTCTTATGTTGAATATGTGTATTTAGATTATAAAATATTTTTTAATTTTATAATTTTATAAAACTATTTAAATAAAAAAAAAAAGAATCCAACAGTTAGAGGAGTGTATACACAAGTATATTTATAAGAATAAAATAGTAGGAGTCTAGGTATGTTAGGTAATACAAGACCGTCCTCTTGGATCGTGTCTTCGCTCTCCTAGGAATGTGAGCGTGTTGCGATCTTGTGTAGTAAGTAGTATTATTAATATGTAAATTTAATTGTTCACCATGTCGAGATTGGAATTTCACTCACGTGGCTTCATCGCGAAGGTCGTGGCGGAATAGAGGTAAACTAATCAGAATCTAGTAGGTACTTACCTACTGATAATCCACACAACACTTGCACATACACTTATTGTATGATACAACTTTTATCTGCAGTTTCGTTCTTACGGCTAAGAATATAAGAAATATAGTAACATTCTTCTGTATATTTATCTCTACACTGTCATGGCGTCTCCCACAAGTGACATACTGTATCACTGATAAAAATTATCATAAAATCACGGTAGGATATAAGGGCCTGCAAATTATTTTGTTTTATTTTTTATGACATTTATTTTGAATAATAATGTGCCATACGTTCAGATATGAATACCTATTAGTCATCCGGCTCGAAGGACCATGTTGACTAGCCAGACGAGGACGGGTCGAAAATAGAAACAAAGTACGTGCAGGAGCCAAGGAGTATATTTGCCAACTAATATAAGAAAATTGTTACATAGAAGAAATGCATCGCTACATAGTATATATCAGTATTACAAGTGAACTATATATATGCACCCAATTTAGCTAGTTTATTATAAACATTTTTTATGTGATTTAACAGAGAACTATAATTCTTATTATTTTTTTTCTAATAATTTTTCTCGGTAAGGTTATAAACATTTACGACGTCTTATCCTTATAATAAAAAAATAAGATATTCAGGAAGGGTAACATACTTAATTGATCAATTGAAGATACTTAATTTCTTCAAAGTGTCATTTTACGAATACCTGCTTTTTACAAGACATTTAAAAACTAACAGGAAAAAGTGGGAGCCTATTCTTCTGCTAAAGAAAAACTTTATTGTTATTCAATCATTATCAATGTACAAACGTTGAGACAATATATCACCAATTGGCTACAATTAAGTTGCAGCAGCCTCACTAGGTTGCCCTGTATCGAGGCGTGCTGCGTATAAAAAATATTTAAAAAAAAAACATAGAATTAACAAGGATTAATACATCTAACAAAAAAAATAAAAAAATAATCACATCAACAAATCAATAAATCAATAACAAATGAATAAAAGAACAAATGAATAAATGAATAAAACTGATAACTCATTTTCTTTTTATATTTCCACAAGATGATTAATATTGTATACACTGATATTTTAATTATGCTTTCTCATTACGCAGATCATATTTCTAAGGTTTTATAATAAAAACAAAGAATTTTTTATTTTTCTTGATTAATTAAACTGAAATTATAATACGTTTGAAAACACAACACCAAGCTATTAATAATTCATAAAATTAACTGTAAAATATTTTATTAGTACTTGTTTAGTACAAAAATAAAAATTACAACGATTAAACGAAGAAGAACCTTATGATATAATGAAGGAAATACTTTATTCTTTCTCTCTAAGCTAAGACGCCAAAGTAATAAAACACTCAGCACACTTAAGATTAATTTAGATGATCCAAAACTTACAGAACTAATAACTTATTGCTAATGTTTCATTTAGATGTCAAACGCAAAATTCTCACAAGCGTAAATGAAGAGTAATAGTTATTATTATTGTACTAAATACTAGGTTCCTACTTCTAAAATATTGCCTATTCCTCCATACATATATGTATTATAGCATCTAATATAAAAAAAATTCGTGTCAAGGTGTTTGTTATCATACTCCTCCGAAACGGCTGGACTGATTTCGATGAAATTTTGTGTGCTTATCAGGTAGGTCTGAGAATCGCCCAACATCTATTTTTCATATCCCTAAAAGTTAAGGATGGTCCACCCATTTTTTGGTCAAAATTTTTATTTTCTATGGTGAGACATTAAAAATACATACAGCCCTAAATTTTCACCTATTTCCATCAACCCCTATTTCTTAATAGCAATATTAGTATATGGTAAAACAACGTTTGCCGGGTCAGCTAGTAATACAATATTTGTAAATAATAGTTAGAACCAGATTAGTCAGAATCATGGAATTTCCCATATGTGGGGCAGCCAGCGAATTAATTGCATTTAAAATACATTCTCGACATCCTCTCCGTGCCAATAAAAGTTAAAGACATTCAGGATAGGTGGTATACCTCATCGCTGAATTGAGTATGTTAAAAATGTTTTACGAATACTTGTCTTTTATAGAACACTCAAAGTCGTGATGGTACGTATTAATGTAAGGTAAGCTAGAAAAATAGTAAAAAAAAAACATATATCTGGGTTTTATTTGTTATAAATCCAAATAAAATCCAGATACAAGTATCTTTTTAAAAAAAAATGATTTTTCCATCTCACTGCAAAAGTTGATGTATCAGTTTAATATTTTTCTTCATATGTCATCACGGTGTATTCCATAAGTGGAGTAGCCACCAGACTAGTTGCGTGCAATAAACATGCAAGTTGTCCTTTTCGTAGCAATCAAAATTAAGACATTCAGAATGGGTGGCATACCTTAACGCTGAACTTTAGATGAGTTATGCTTTTAACGTGATGTTTTAAGAACATCTGTTTTTTAAAGGACACTCGAAAACTTACATACTCACTTGGGAGATTCATTCTTTAGTAGGTACTCTTTGGAACAAGAAATTCCTTCCCGTGAATCAAATGCCAGATGATATTTTTTAGTAAATACAACAATTTGCATTAGTACAACCGTTAATTACTTTAATTTGTACGTATATGACAATCACTAGATGAAGAATTATTTCTAGTATTTTAGGATTTTTTGCTTTTATATTTATGTTTTTGTATTGTTTTAAGTATTGTATTATCGTTGTTTTTAGATTTACTTTGACTTTTTTAGAGAATTTTAACTTTTGCTTTTTTTTCCTCAAGACTAAGACATTTCTGGTAAGAGTGGAATCTTCGCTGGTCTACATGTTAAATGTATTAATTGTCAACATATTATGTAACGACTGTTTGATTCTAAATATTGTAAAAATAAAATAAAATAAAAATAAAATGAAACTACGAGACTATTACTAAATGTATGAGATGTAGCTGATGGTACTTAGATCTACAAAGGTAGTAGACACTTCCGCGCTTGGCTAAACCTTCTTACCTTGAACTTGTTGAAGTGGAGTAAATTTGACGTTTCACATAATATCTAGTATACATGTGTAATATCCACTTACTAAAAAATATTTGACGGAAATGAAAATGTATCAAACCGTAAATTATGAATACATTATTTTAAAGAAACAATACAACAAACACGAAGCTTCAACATTTTCTAAGAGAACTAGAGGTACATTATTTTATCAAAGTTCGTAGCTTGTTAATAAAAAATGAATGAAATTTTAAAATCATCTCCTATTTTCTTTATCCAGACCCCAGATACATTTTACCAAATTAGAGTCAAGTTTTTTAGCATATTATTATGTTTTCAACAATCACGAAAAAGTGATTAAAATTTTCAAGTACAACGTAGCATCTGAATTAATTATATCATTCTTAATAATAAAAATAGTACGTTCTTTAAATGATGTCTCAAAATGTGTATTATGGTATCTATAGTTCCTATACCATTGTGTAGACAACCACAAACCATATAAATGATAGGGGAATTAATTTACTTCTGTACATATATCTTATAATAAACTAGCAACATTATTCTATTACTATTATTATTTGGGCTAACGATGTAAAACACTATCAGTCATGGCTATTCTATTGTTGTATCTTCAAATATCATAATATTAAAAAAGAAATGAAGAAAATAATTTAATTAATTTCGAATGTCATATTTAAATTGTTATATGCATGAGAGCGGTGCAGTGGAGTGTTGCATGTTATGTGAAATGTTTTATGATTTGTTTGGGGAAATTGATATAAAATTTAAATTAATTTTTATGTAATACATAACTACAGAGTAGCATCATTATTTTAATGTAGAGATAATAATAAGATTTATTTAATATGATGTTCAAATAATAACAATACGTCTGTCAGAAACATTGACAGATTGACAGATAAAAACACTTTGAGATCTTTATTCGCAAACAACAGATATCTGAATCAAAGACAAGTATGCAAGAAGAAGCGTTAGTAAAGAAAGAACATTAAATTTATCTTTTTGCGAGCTTGTAGGATTAAACAAGGATAAGCCAATTAGGTATAGGTACTTTGTATGAAACGATGTATAGTATAAGCAGCAAGAAACTGGCAAAGAAAATTCAGGTCAATCAATGGTAGACGGACAAATTGATTTTGAAGTTTACTTTAACAAACAAAATTGATACTTAAATAATAATAGGAAGATAAAAAGAAGACAATCTATTTGATTATAACTAAAAATAAAAGACATCAAATCAGACATGTTAAGTGTACACGTATATTTATATGTATGAAACAAAATACCTACGGTATTTTTTCAATTTAGATTGATTCGTTAATCATTGGAGAGAGATTCACCTCACTTCCGGAAATTTCAGAAGCTACGGACTCTTATTAATCGGCACATTCAAACAAATATTGTTTTCGCGGGCGGGGCCATTGAGCAGGTCTAATACCGCCATAGCGGGAATCTTTTATACTACACTCTCTCTTCAATGCCCCTTTTGAAAGTAAGTTTATTTATTTAATATGAAGTAATAACAAATATAAAATAAAATGACAGATATGTAAGTATCAGTGTGAACGCTTGTTTTAATTTCATGGAATGCATGTAACTTTCGTTCATGATGCACATAAATTAATATTATAGTACGCAGTTAAATCAAAAGTAAATTTATTTCAAATATCTACATGTGTTGCGTGCCTTCGACGGATAAATCAATTTTGCTCATAACTTTGTTTAGAGCAATACTTGTGTTAATATGAAATAGTTAGTCATTATTGATAACATGAGCTATACAAGTGAGTAGTATTAGTTTACATAAGTCGTTGTGTAGGTATGCGTTCATGATGAAAGTTTTAATGATCATTGATTATGAAAATGAATACATGAACGAACGGTCAATTGACCAAGCGGAACAGACATTTCCATATTATCTTGCAATGATACAGAATCTTCATACAGAAAACAGAATGCATTTCACCTAAGTCTACATATTATGTGTATGTTCATTATTATTGATGTTTTATTGAAAGCTGATATTGTTGATATCATTAAAAAAATATTGTAGTACCTGAGATTTATGATATTAAATGTAAAATAGATGTAGTAGCTCCGTTAAATATTATTGAATCAATTAAATTGACTGTTTTATTTAAAGCATAAGGTTATGAAGCACATTTATTACTTTTATCAGTGATATGGTTGGTTGGCTGATTGTATGGTGTCTATTTTTTGATCAAGGGACCAGGAATTAAATTCTTTTTATTCGTCATTCAATATAAACAGTAATATTAATTTATAGGTACTATTATATTATATTTTTATACATAAACTTATTTTAAACCATAGATTAATAGGGCTAAATGATAGTGTTGACCAAAAATTAACTATGTTTTTCTATATGTTTCCGACCGCCTGGACTATGCTCTAGTGCAGTGTTTCCCAACCCTCTTCTCGTCGCGAACCAAAAGTAATATCCAACAGAATTTGGCGAACCCCCTATGTAGTCGTTAATGATAGGCAAAAAAACAATAAAATTTTCTTTATATGCTGCATAAGATATAGGCAGTATGCATACGTTCGAAACAACAGCGTGCAATCTGCGTTGCATTAGGTGTGCTTTTTTTTATTTATTTTTTGTATTTTTTTCCTTTTATTTTTCTTGGGCCATTTAAAATCCCGCCATTACGCTATTATTTTCGCGAACCTCCTTTGTAGACATAGCGAACCCCCAGGGGTTCGCGAACCACCGCACACAAGCCCAAATAGCTATATTAGGACGCCAAAAATATAAAATGGTAACTTATTAGATATTCTTATCAGAATTGTTTATT
The DNA here is from genome assembly GCA_947579605.1 of Athripsodes cinereus. NCBI lineage: Eukaryota > Metazoa > Arthropoda > Insecta > Trichoptera > Leptoceridae > Athripsodes > Athripsodes cinereus. The sequence continues at coordinate 20,388,597 of OX388311.1, forward strand.
GTGAGGCTGCTTGATAATCGCCTTAATAAAAAAAGACCTTTTTAGGGTAAATGGGGGTAATAGAGGGTATATATATATATAGGGTAGATGGGGGTAATAGCATTCCGATTAGAAAATGTTTTTTTTTTAATATTTCTGTATTTTTATTACTAAAGTTGTACATTTTTTTTATACTAATCTGTATCCTCGTCATCTTCTTCTACGTCAGACTTCTGATCATTATTATTATTAAAATCAGAAGGAAGCCTAAGCAGGCTCAGTTGAGTTGTGTTTTATTTTTTTTCGCCTGTCAGATGTAATTGGATCAGAAGAAACTAGCATCCAGTTTTGCTTACATATGCTGTGGCCACCGCTACCATCTAGACCCCATTTATAGTATACTTCGATAGTATCACAGTTCTCCGAAATGTTCTGTAGTATTACATCAGCCTGCACTTGTACCAAACGTTGTGTGGTATGTATAAGAAGGTCCAACAGTGGCACTACAGCCTCGTATTCAGTAACCATAATATTATTGGGATAACTCTGCTATAACATGATATGAGGGATAGATAGTTGCTCCTCTTTCTTTTTCTCCATGTCTCATAGTCATATAACCTTCTTTCGTCAAATTAAGATCCACCACGAGACCTAAAGCTTCTTCAGGATTATACGGTATGACAGACGATGATGCATCATGCATCACTTTAATTTTTTTTTAAGTATTTGGTGTAGATTGAATGGCTAGTTTCACAAGCTGCAGTTCTCTTGCCTTATTTCACCAAACTTGATTTTGCAGCCAAGCATAGTTTTTCTGGACTAATACTCGTTACTATTGGATTAACCACTCTTTGCTTACTGCATATTGAACTCTCGTTGAATAATTTTCGTGGCCTCCCTCGACTCTGTTGCTCTGGATGTTTTGCTGGACGTGCTGATGATGAAAGCTGTGATGGCTGTATTTCTGGAAGATTTAGATCAGTATCAAGCCATTTCATATACTTGTTGTTAAATCGTTCAAACATGTGATTACAATTACGCCATTTCTCGAAAAACTTCGTAACTAACACTTTGATAACAATTTTTAATCGTTTTGCACAATCTTTAGAAAGTTCACTAATACCAAACTTGTCCAATACATATTCAAACAATCGTTCATTGCATTTTAATGACGAAAATTTATAAAAAAGTTTATTGTTTAACACTTCAAATAATTCTCTTCTCTTCACCTTAACTTCCTGTAGAGGAGCGTCACCCTCACTATCTGTAAAGATAACATACGATTTAACAAGGGGGGGGAAACGGGGGGACCTGTATTTTACTTTTTTACATAAATTATAAAGTATTTTAACAAACTATAAAAAAATTATTGCGGTACTCTTTGGAACTTTTTGTATAAGTCTAGCTAAAAATAATTTTTCAATATTTTAAAGGACAAAAATAGCATCTTAAAAAACATATTTTATCTACACTACATACAACCGTTATGCCAAAATAAAAATTACATATTAAAGTACATACCTGTCGCTTCAATATCCATGTTAAAATCTAATAAAAAACAAATGTGGGGAAACAGCACGAACACAACTACTCCGTCAACTATTGGAACTCAACTAACCAATATCGGCCGTGTAGACGTTACCTCGACTTTGAACGCATGCGCAGACAATCCTGTTAGATCGGCAACTAAAATTCTTATGAAGAAGGATGGAATGTTTAATCAACAATTGTTTTAAAAGATTTTTGATTGGTTTCAAGGATATGTTTTTTTTATTTTTGTCGTCCTAATATAGCTCTTTGGGCTTGTGTGCACCGGTTGGGAAACACTGCTCTAGTGTAATGAATCGTTGGTATAAAAGCAACATTTAAACTTTTGGAATGTCGTGGAAAGAGATGATTTAATTAGTGCAGAATATCTTTAATGAAGAAGTCTTGTCATCATTCTGAGTTCCGAAGGGGAGCAATAAAGGGTGATAATAGAGATTATTTTTGATTAAATTTCATTTGAAACATCAAAATTATATATATCATGAAAAATACGTATATGTTAATATCGCTAAATAATATGTCACTTTTATTTAAAAAACGATACATTTCACAGATTAAAAAGTAATTAGTTGATTGATTCATAGTAAAAAATTCTGGTACAATCAATCATAATGTATTTATTAAAGCTTCAACACAGTGTACTGTTTTGATATTAAATTAATGTTTCAATTTGATGTATAGGTACTATTTTGTTAAATTCAAAGCCTACAAAATCAATGAAATTAATTATTTTTTATTATTTTATTACTAGTTTTTATCACGGCTCATCAATTTCTCAAAACACATCACCAACCTTTATAATTATAATATATAGAATAACCTAAGTTATATATAATATCTTTGTTAATAAATGAAATACGTTGTCTATCAAATTTAATTTCGAATGATAATAATATTATTATTTTTCTTACAGATATTTTTGAATGGGTGAATGAATAATTCCAGCCATAATACATAATAATTGGTTGGTAAAAAAAGTATACGAATCCTGTTTATGCCGTTTGATAAATGAGGTAAAAAGAGGATCAAATCCCCCCGGAGAGGTCCGGGACATGAGTGGTCGGTTGCGGGTAATTCTTAAGAAAACCACAAAAACGTGCATCAATCAAAAGTGAAGATTGCTTCTCATATTATTCATAATATATTTTTTATACACACAGATTATTACATCACATCACGCCGCTTCCCTCGCGGGGTAGGCAGAAAGTATATAGCGTCATTTACTCCTGTTCAATATAATATGAAGTAAAGTTAGAAATCGTACGGAAATTAAATATCTAGATGTTCCTAAAATTTAATCCACAAAATTGGGTTAATTGGGATCGCGCTTTTGCGATAATTTCGACCTATGTAGGTATATTGATTATATTTGAATTCATTTATCTACAAAATTGTTGTATTGTGATTTATAAACAGTAAAGAAAGAATAAATAATAAATAAGTAAATATTCCCAAACATGTAAAAGTCAGCGGTGGATGCTTATTTTAAATGTTATTATTTTTTTAATGCTTTCAAGAGCTTCCGGTCTCATCATCAGGCTAATGTAAAGTTACGTTAATCGATTTTTTACATAAGCCTGTTGATGAGATCGAAAGCTCTTAAAGATGGTTCACGATTAGTAAAGTTACTGTGGAAGTATTAAATAAAAGTGTTTTATTTTTATTAATTTTAACGACAATAACAGCAACTAAAATATTATATTTATGTCAGTTTCAATACTAACTGAAATATAAAAAAAAATCGGCAGCGAATGAATAAAAATATATTTCCTTAGGTAAAGTTGATATTTTCAACCGACGGTACTTGGTGGAAATTCATGTTGAATTAATTGAAATAAAATACTTATTTGTAGTATATCCACGGTGACTTTTTATTGGACGCGAGCCGGCTCACTTTTCGCCAGCCTGATGATGAGAGCGGAAGCTCTTGAAAGCCGGCTCACGTCCAATAAAAAGTCACCGTGGATATACTACAAATAAGTGTTTTATTTTAATATATTTCCTTATTTGATTTAATAATCAATTATGAGTAGGTATGCATAAATTGGGATATTCAATAAGGATAAAAATAATTCTTACATAACGATATCAAAATAACAACATTCCTCCTACTTTGGTACGTGAGTAAGAAAAAAAATAAATCTTTTTCAAGGACTAATCACTGCTCACAAAGGGACGATAATATTCAAAGCAGAACCATACATGTATATTTTATATTTATTTATTTATTCATTACTGTTCAGTAATTTTACATATAAATGCAATTATTTTAGATACAATCAATATACAGAAGGCGAGTTTATCGCCTGTATATTCTAATAGTCTAAAAAACGTTTACCTTATCTATAAAATATTATAGTATGAATGTCAATTAACTAATTTAACCAATCCTATATAAATTTAGTCATAAGTGGGTACATTTATTGAGGTTTAACTGGGTGAAATGCTTAGAAGGATGAAAGGAAGGATAGACTTTTGAGGAGACTATAATATTTGGGAATATTTTATGTTTTTTTTATTATACTTTTTTTCATTATTTTATTGTTAATTTTAGGTTCGGGTAAATGGTGCGCCGACTGTACCTACTTGATTGTGCGAGGTATATTATTGTCACCTGGTTGGGTATCAGGAATAATATTAAAATATTGTTCATACATAATTGTTGTCACCTGGTTGGGTATCAAATAATATTAATTATTATTCTGCAGGGCAACAGTTACACAAAATCTTTTAAATAGTGTTTATATCTATGCATACCTATGTATCTATTTGCTATGTACCTATATAAAACATGAATTTGCAGTGGTCAATATAGTGTAGGATGTATAGAGATACCCAACTATATACTTACATGCCTATGTTTGGTTGGTAAGTACCATGTGCCCGAGCAAACTATGAATATATGCCTGTATCTATGTATTTATTAATAGAGCACTAGTGTTACCTAGTTGTGTTAGCTTGTATTTTTTTTTGTTTTTGTTGATTGATTTGTCGTTTGTAAGTGAAGACTGTATTATTTTTTGATCATGTTATTTGTAAAAAGGCGCAAGCCGTATATTTCATAAATAAATAAATAAATAAATAAATTAATACTGCTCGTTCATTTTAATTCATTAACTCGTTAATTATAACTGATAAACAACACATAAACTAATCCATTAGGTGATTACGATACAGAAATGATATGCAAACAGATGAATATAACTAAGATATATCAATATATCTGTCAGGTAGCATTGACTTATTGCGTTAAATATATGCGACAAAAATACGTCATAGTATACATTACTTGAAAAACAAAATAATCAAGGATGTGTTCTTTATAATTTTATATATTTCAATTGAAAAATGAAGTATTGAATAATAATATGTAATATGACATTACTTATTATTATGCATTAGTATTTATAAATATTCTTGTGGTCCATATTGTGTATAACATTGATTCTTGTAATATTTACTGTATCGACTGTTTGTCCCTTGAAAGAGTTAATAATAAAATAATAAAAAATAAAGGAGCGATTCATTAGGTATACAACTTCTATCTATCTAATTTTTTGGTAATGTTTTATCCATATTATTTTAAGGTTTATGCTCTTTTTTTACTTTTCAATACTGAAAAAATCTCATATTTAGTCTAAGCTTTTCTATAAAAATAATACTTAATTCAGAGTAAAGATTTTTGGACATATGGTAGTATTGTTATAATACAAATGAAGTCAATGCGGGTGTTAATTTTTTCTTGTTCTCGTAACCGGTAGTCTGGCATTTGATGCCCTGTGAATGCCGCAGTAGCCGCGGGTAGCTACCAATTATTCCATAAATAAAAAAAAATATCAATAAATTGCGTAATATAAAGATAAACATATAATACCTACTGTAACATTGCACAATTGAAGAAAGATCCACCACACACCCGGATACCTCAGGAGTCTTTAACTCCTACTTATCCGCACATTCAAACCAAAATTGTCCTCACGGGCGGGCCATTAGGGAGACCTGAAGGGCCGGCCGGCCAAAACCGCCGTCGTGGGAATCTTTTATATTACTTCTCTCTTCAATGTCCCCTCTGGGCGGTAATAATGTTTATTGAGTTATTATACAATATAATAAGTAAAAAAAGAAAGAAAAATAAACAAAATGATACAAATCGTGAAGCAAAATAAACAAAACATGATAATAAAATATATACACAAATTGGTAAGTACAGTAGGCCGAGGTGAGGTGTCCAGAGACGTGCTGTTAGGCGTTTAAAGGGCGCGAGCCCGAGAGTCGCCAGCGCCAGCATGGTGTAGAAACATTGCACAAGACAAAAGTAGGATACGTTTTCGATATTTTGTTAGGTAATAAAAGACATTAAACTGTTAATTTAATTAATATACCTAACGATCCCGCAGTATACCCCATTTGTGCAATATGCTTACATGGTACAGATGAATAGATATATTATGAACACAAAAGTTTTAACAGAAATAGTATTTTTAATGCTTTACATAAATGCAAATAAGTGGAAAAAATGGGTAAGAAATTCAAAGCAATAAGATAAAACTTATTCTTCATTCCCGGGATTGAGTTAAATCCTTTTCATAGGCTTTTTTATTGACGCAAGTTACTAAGAAAAGGCTTTAGCTGAGCCCTGTTATACAACCTGTCGACTTTGGCAGGTAAATCTCTCTTACAAATTCCTCCAATACGTCCAGTTTGCCTTGACGAGGTCGACTTAATACTGTTCGGACTAATATAAAATACAACATACATACTTGTACAACTTGTAATATTATAAACATGCATCAGGTAGGTAGTTGTACGTAGAACACTGAAATAATATCGTCATAAGGTGGTCGAGAATAAATCAATATAATTTCATTTATTCCACCGATATTCAATTCAATAGCTGGCCAAAATGGTAACTATTTTTTATCCACAATGTCTCAGTTGATTTAATAATATAATTGGCAAAAAAAGCCTCCCAGTTCTTTCATCCCAAAGATTTTGGATGGTCTTGATGAATTCCTTTCACTGAAGTACCTTTCCTATGACATCGACTTAAGAGCGTCATAAGAAGTGATGCGATCGGAAAAGAATCGCTCTGAATGGAGGGTATTGTTTTCTGCCGAGTGCTTCATCTGAGAGGAGCGTTAAAGGCTAAAAAAATATTCAATTTAGCGATTTATTCTACCGGTCACGCTGAATGACTTTTTTGGAAAAGTTTTCTAATATTACTTTTTTTTTTTTTTTTATTTTTTTTTTTTTTTTTATAATATGTATTAAAGAATCAAACAGTAATAACATAACATGTTAACAATTTATACACTCAACATGTGGACCAGCAAAGATTCCACTCTTACCAGAAATGTCTTAGTCTTGAGAAAAATAGCAAAAAAAATATATTTTTAACTTTTGCTTTTTTTACTTATTTACTTATTTGTGAAGTTTGTTCGTTTGCTACCCCAGATGTTGAAGATTGTTTGACAATATCGATGAAACTCTGACGTAGACTGCAGGTAGAGTTTCGAAATTTAATGGAATGGTTCTAGTAATTGATTCTTAGGTGGGATATATTAAGTTTTTTTTTATTATTATGCAATGTGTAGTAAGCACAAAATACTCAAGTAACGTTTTTAAGTTAAAGAAGCAATGAGTAATCAAAATTCGTTCCTTTAAAAGATTTAACCGATTTCAAATTCATAATTCTTAAACCCAATAGAACATGTCGTCACTTCATGACAAAATAGCTAAGATTTATACATAAAAGTTTAACGTTGGAAATAATGTATTGGAATTGGAAATGGAATTGGAAAAAATAAAATAAAGGAAGGAAAAAATAAATAATAATAAACCTTATTTCATAGCACCCTATAACAAAACATAAAACGGAAACTGCAAAATAATATGGGTTTATAGATTTGCACTGTTTGCGGGTATAAAGATAAACTTATTGTACATGAGTGACTTTAGCATAAAATAGTCGATTTAATGCTGTACATAGGATCATGAAACAAATAAGTCTTATAAAAGATAAACTTATTGTACATGAGTGACTTTAGCATAAAATAGTCGATTTAATGTTGTACATAGGATCATGAAACAAATAAGTCTTATAAAAGATAAACTTATTGTACATGAGTGACTTTAGCATAAAATAGTCGATTTAATGCTGTACATAGGATCATGAAACAAATAAGTCTTATAAAAACATGATATTGAAATCTTGAAGTGTGAGTAAGCTCTTGAATGTTTTGAAATTATGGAACCAAATATTTAAAAAAAATTGGATGAATAAAAAAATATCTCTGTAAGATAAAATTTTAAGTGCCCAATAAAAGAAGGATGATTGATCTTTTGACACTTAGTTAGCGTATTTAAGTCTAAGATCTAACTTAAATTAATTCTATAAAAAAGTTTAAATGCATAAAACTAAAAAAATGAGATAAAAAATGGTTGGTTTAATAATTCAAAAATTCAAATGCAGCTATAAAAAGTGAAAAAAGGACTTGTGAGAGTTAGTGATAATAGGAATATTTTGTAATGAAGTTCAAGAATAACTTTGCATATAAATAGTTCGTTAGTGGTTATGCAAAGGCTTATAGGATTGTAATTTTGTTTTTTGTTTTTTTTTTTATGGAGATAAAATAATCCCTTAGTATAAAAGTTTTACCTGCAAGATAACTGTGAACTTGGTAATATTCAGTAATTCATTCGTGTAATACAGAAATACTGACTTTAAAAGGTAATAATAATATTTAATAATATTTTTTTACAATATACTGTCAAATTTCATATATTTTTTAAACCATAGATTATAGAATGTATTTTAATTTGTATAAATTGTTTTTTGATCCAGTCAAAAACGACAAGTATTTATATAAAATATTAGCGGTTAGGTGTAGACAGCATAATCTAAACAAGAGAAGAGATGGAGAAGACCCTTGTTCAGGATTGAACGGAAGTGGTTTGATGAACAATCTTAAACTTCGTTAATTTTTAAGACGATGTCTGGCTATCTTTCTATACTTCAGGAGTGACCATAAGGACAATATTTAACAGAAAATTCTAAAAAAAATATACGTTGAAGAGTTCGTCGGTAGCCTGGAGGTAGAGTCTCGGCCTCGTGAACAAGGGGTCCGTGGTTCGATACCAGGTACCGGCAAACTCCCCTTTCACGACACAAGCTTTTAGTAGCTTACTCTGAAAGGTGTTTAAGGTTGTATTTGGGTTCATAACAATCAAACCCCAGATATATCTTTTTTTTTTAAAAATAAAATATGCACAAACTAATCTTCTAAATGGAATCAAGAGGAAAATCAAGGAAAATCCCTCGATATCAATAACAAATTAGGGATTTTTTTTTCAGGTACATACTTAAATGATCTTCCTCATTTTTCTTCTACTACTAATAAGTTTATACTCTCAATCACATCGCCAGAACATTTTTTATATCGATGAAACGTGACTTAAGTACAAGTACTATTATGATAATATTTATGCGGCAGAAAAACGACATAAGCTTGATGGTGAGTACTATCTAATTTATATTCCGCGATCTCGGAAATTTATTTATCGATCTCTACTTATACGATCCCATTATTTTTCACGAGAGAGAGATAGACAGTGGAGAAAATACTGAATGTAATAAATAGGCAGGTCGTACCCTTTGTGCCAAAATCAAATAGACATTTACGATGTGTTGCACATCTCAACGGTAGATCGATGATTAAACATGTTTTTAAGTAATAAATATTCTATATTTTCAAGTGTGACTTTGTGGAAATGCATTATAAAAGATAATATTTAAATTAAATCAAACACTGTTTCATTCCGCTATGAGACTTTTTTAAGTAATGTTTTACAAATACTTGCATGTTACAGTAATCTCCAAAATTTACAAAAATGACCCATTCTTTACCACGGACTGACAAGAGTGAAACAACAAAATTGTAATCTGACATAATCTTTTACATAATCGATAATGTTTTGATTTGATAATATGACGAAGCGATGTTTATCACAGGATGTGCTTTGCTAAGTAAAAACATCAATTGTTGCGAATTGATTTTGTCTTGTTTATAATAATATTATTATTGGCATATTTGAATAATACAAAACAAGTTCATTGACTCTGTTAGTATTTTGTGTGTTGGTGGTATAAAGAATTTAGTGAACGGAAACGACCATACCTACTACGATTAGGATTAAATTTAACCATTATTTAAATAGTTTACTTGTAACTACATAGATGGTAAATGAATATTTTTTATCATAGTTTTAATAAATTGCCAGCAATAAATATACTTACAAAAGTGATTTAATATTAAACTACATATACGCCAACCTAATGCGTTGTGCTGATTTTGCTATTCTTATAATAGTTGAGGTCTAATCAGATACAGAATAAGATTCTTAAACTTCTGTTGAATTTTTAGAGTAGGTTCTTGTAAAAAGCATAACAACGTCATTTTAAAATATCTGACGCAACTATTTCTCTGGTTTATGTCAAAATGTCAATTATATAGAGTGAAAGAAAATAATTGAAATTATATTTTTGCTAGGCATGAATGAGTACATAAGGACATCGAATATTTTGTACTTCATGGCACAAAGTGCATTGGCTTGCTACCCCATTTATAAGCACATAAAATGAAAGAAATATTGTAATGTTGTAACGTTTTCGTCTACACTAATAGACATTTCCTCTCGGTCCACTTGAAAATGTCTATTAGTGTAGACGAAAATGTTCGAGGCAATAAAAATTTACAGTGAAAATGAAACAGTGTTTTTTGTAATTAATTAATTTAAAAATTGGAAGAAATATGTTTATTTATGGAAATATTACGTTATATAAAAACATCCACACGAACAGTATGCAAGTTTATACAATCAATTTTATACAATCCCTGTACATACAGAATACAGAAGGAAAATTCGCTAATATGATTAAAGATTTTAATAGCTAAGTGTATTATTACATATAAGTAAAAGTGTACAAATTGCTGTTGTACATAGATTTCCCAACAGTATCAACACATTTGGGTTACATAAATAGCTTGCCCATAGTTCAAGCGTGTTTGTTCATACTCTCAATATTATTTTATTAACTACTTACTTAGATGTTTCATGTAAAATGAACATTATTGTTGCGCTTTTCGTAAGAATCAAATTGAGCCTAATACAACACAATAATATTATAATACTGGTGTAAAGACTCTAGAGAAGGAATACCTTGTACATCAGATAAAATTAATGATTTCTTGTAAATTTAATACATGAAACTACCATATTATAAGGCTTAGAAAAGACAACGTCACCTCATTTGGTAGTGCCAAATGAGGTGATGTTGTCTTTTCTAAGCCTTATATTGTAGTTTCATGTGTTAAATTTACATATGTGACCTCATACAATGGTTAATTGTAAAAATAACATCGATATTAATGATTTCTTGTTTCTCAAAAAATCTAAAATGGATACTCTTCATCCTTATTTTAAAATATAAAAAATACATATCATTTTTTACAATGTTTTTTATAAACTTATGTAATTAGGTAATCACTATATGCAACGAGAGGTATGCTTTATTTTTTGAATTTAGACCTCTAAATCTTTATTTGAAACCAGAAGAAATGTCGACCATCTTAGAGTTATTTAATTATCTAATACCCTTGAACTATTTTGTAAAATAATAAATAATATGAACGTTGTAACTTAAAATGTCTTTTCCCAAATGTTGATAAGCATATAAAATAACAAAACATGTCAAATGGCGTTAAGAGATTATAGAATGATAATGAGCTAATAACTTACTTCAAATAATAAATACTCTTTGTGGTATACCAGGTATTTACTTTGTACACACAGTAGACGTTTAATACTCTAATGGTTATGCTGTTTAATTTGCTAGAACACTATTATTATAGCAAAATATCGCACGCATAGTAACTAAAATGTTCAAAAATAGTTTACGTAAAAATGTATTATGATTTTTTATAAAAAAATATTACAATTCTTGTAAAAATAAAACGTCGATTTACAGAGAAGTTATAATCAAAAATTTCCTTCCAATTCTTTAAGTAAATGAACATCAACTTTTTGAAGCAGAAAGAGTATCACTGAAATATGGGTTTTCATTCAGTTACATTATCACGCGATCAAAAATTTCTTTCGATAAAACTAAAAACCCTATTGGGAGTAAAACTTCAGATTTAAATGAAGTTAAGTTTTTGATTCGATGAAAGTCTTTTGATCGTTATACCAACATCTATGTAGATGTTGGTAAGTATACGACATATACCTACATGTATTAATCAATGGCCCAACAGGGAATAGAAACAAGGAACTTGTTCGAGAAAATTATTGACTTCTATTTCTAAGCTTTCCCAAAGAAGGTGTACGTACTGATTTAGGTATAGGTATTTATTTACTTACTTATATCAACAAACTAACTTTGGATAGATTCAGATGATTCATACCATTCTATGAAATCGTAATTCAAATTCATCATAATATAAACTGCAACATTTAATTATGGAATAACAATGTGCTAAGTAAGATTTAAGTATCAAGGAAGTATTAGAAGTTCTACTAACCTTTAAATGGCAATACGTAATATTCTGCACGCTGATGCATTCAACTGACGATAACTGAAGACTGGATTTAATATCAACTGCAATCTGTAAACATAAAGAGAATATTCATGACAGGTTTGTTTGGCTTCAATAAGAATAATAAAACAATAGTTTTCTATTCATGTTCTGTTGTTAAACCAAGTAGATAAATATTATGTTTAAGACTCGATTCGCAATTACGAGCCTGTCTCTCATTCATTGAGTGCAAAAATGAGAACAAATAATATAGTTAGTTTTCATTGTAATGAAATATTATTCTAGTATAATTCAATAGTTTCTTGCGAAATGGTAAAACGCAATGAAAATTACAAAGAAAATCAGTATGGTACTAAAAATTTATAATACTTTTTATTTATTATTATTTTGGTATAAAGTATTGTAGAATTTGATATTGTGACCAGATGGAAAAAATAAACAAGTTAGCGATGGCACCATACATTACCTTTACATCTAAAAGTGTAATGTTATTAAGAGATGAAACAATTGCATCATTAGTTTGAAAAAAAATCTTGTTTCTCCTTTTAAAACAATACTGTTCTTCAAACATAAAAAGGAAAAAATATATAGCTATATTTTATACGTATGTATGTAGGTTATGATCAGTAGGTAATACATAAATTAATTACACAGCTTACACAAGTAATACATACAATTCATCACACAAAGACTTTACTTATATAATAAGTGAGAGAACAAAAGATACACGTACTTGCATTTTCTGAAAGCACACGCTCTAGAGATATAATTTCCCTTTCATAAGTGAATCTCTTACTCATGATAATAGTCTAATAAGACAAAGCCATATAGATTAATGTTACACGGACAAATCTCATGATGTTGTACTTGAATTATATAATAATCACTGTACCTAAACCATTTCAGAATATTATTAAATTATTACATGAATCAGTCAATGCTTGTAAAGGAAGGCTTGTTTATGAAAACGATACATGTGTAGAATCATATTTTTTTAGTTTTTTTTTTGTGATTCCTTTGTTTGAGATGAGAAATGAACAGCAAGATTATTTGTGATTATCCGTTGCTTTGATTCACGTGTACTTTGAGCAATTTGTAGAAGTTGCCTCGTAGAATTTAATTCAAATATTACTCGAATTTTGTGCACAATATTTCAAACCATCTAATATAATATAATATAATATAACCATCTAATATAATAAGACATTTTACATCTTAAATTCAGCGTTGAGGTTTGCCACCCATCCTGAATGTCTTGATTTTATACTGGCACAAAGAGGACAGTTTGTATGTTTCTTACATACAGCTGATCTGCTGGCTACCCCACTTGTGGGATATGCCGTGATGGTATAGTAGTAGTAGTAGTAGTAATATAATATAAAATATGCTATTAAGATATTAAAATTATCATCTGAATGAATAAAAAATAAAAAATTATATTGGTTTTTAGTCTAGATGGGCAGTATTTTATACATTACGATCTAGTGAACTTTCAGTAAAATATTAAAATTCCTTATAATCGTAAATTTAATAACACTTTTCATTAATACATGCCTCCGAATGCATGCTTTAATCATTTCGATATCTTTTACATTTAAATGAAAATTTATGGGATATAGATATCGAACTTTGTAGATTATACGTTTTATTGAAGGAATATCAATAAAATTACTTATTTCAATCTGAAATCCACGTGTGGTCAATAATATGTGCCTAATAACAAACATTTTGTAATACAATTATTTTCGTCACGCTAACGGGAAGTGAACAATTTATGTAACATTTTCGATTGTTATTATTTATTTATTTAATAACAAGCTTTTGTAACCCGGCATTGCTCGGGTTTAAATAAACAGAAACTGTGCATATACATGGGTTTAAATGATATAACCTTATTGGACTAAAATGGAGTATGTGCTTACGTGGAAAAAAGTAATAAAAAGTTATAGCTAATGAAAATACTTAATGTTTGACTCCCCACATGCCCATATTTAACTAACAAAATTGGTAGGTACCTTCATGAAAAAAGTGTTACAAACATCTTCCTAATGAAAAATCTTAAAGCTTGACACCTCACATGCCAATATTTAGTTAAAACAAAAGAAAGTAGGTACCTACATCGAAAAAAGTGCTGAAAAACTTAAAGTTTGACATCCCGTACTTAAATAAGAAAAAAAGTGGGTGAATATGTCATTCTGAGAAAAAAATTGTTAGTACCTAAATGTTATTCTATTCTATTCTTCTCAAGACCATCCACTCATTTGCGAGTGATTTTGGACCTAAATGTTATGTAATTGCCACATTAGAATTGGTATTTATACAAAAAATCATTTAACATTGTTTATGGATTTTTTACATAATACTATTCTTATTCTACAGTATGGATTTCTATGGTCTCATAATATCCTCCATTATGAAAATAGCTCAAAATGTCAAAAATATGCAATTTTTATTCACATAATTCAGGATTTTTTGTCATTAGCAATCACAATGTTTCATTATGTAAACAGTCCCTAATTATTTAGTTTCAGTATTGTTTTATTTATCCATTTTGAAATTAATTCAATACAATGAAAAATGTTTGACTATAAATATTGGATTTTCATACATTCGCTTGGCAATTTTGTCAAGCGAATGTATGGGAATCTCATTAAAATTGTAATATCTTTATCAATACATAAGATATTTAAAATGTTTTTAGCCTTAAACCTGCCCAGGAGATGAGACCTCGTATAGAGTGTATTATTTTACTTCTGTCTTTCCTTATTTCAGAGTCCATTGAGGACATACGCACATACGAACCGACTCAAATATTTATGTGTGGATTCCATGAATCTTGAGCGCCATATAGCCGCATTGCAACGTAGTAGATACACCCATCGTCGGTAGATGATCTGTAATTATAATAAAACCCTACACGTCTTATCCACACAGTATCGATACAAAAGTATATGCTGTATGTAATATTTAAATCCTTCAGTAGTTTGTATGTTTATATTTCTAATAAGACGGGATAGAAAAGTCTTCTATATTTCCCTTGACCGTCAAATATGATCTTGCAAAACAAATCGTTGAAACCAACTTAAACATTATGAAAAACTTGATAAATATCAGGAGTCAGCAGTATTTTGCAATTTGGAACTGAGATATGGACCATCGAAGTGAGTGAATGTAGACGGATTACTGCCTTTGAGATGTGATGCTACAGACGCATGCTGAAGATCCACTGGCCGGAAAATGTCGATAATGAAGAGGTATTTTTCAGCTTAAACAGCCCACTCTTTAAAAAAAATTAGCCAACATTGAGCAAACTGGATTGGCCACAATATCAGGAACTCAGAACTGCTCATCACTATCGCTGAATGCATGACCAAAGGCAGAAATGGTGGACACCGAAAAAGTGGCACGATGAAGGACATGTGCTATGGCACATACGTAAAATTAATAAAATACTGATGGAAAACAGGGAAAAATGGAGAAAAATACTTTTATAGACTGTTTTTTTTTCAATTAGGGGTTTCCGGGTTGAAAGCTAGTAAGTTAATAATGATTGTAATGTTACATGAGATTGGTAGTCAAACGTGATCGCCGAGGTATTAATCTCGTGGAGACGTCAATGTTGTTGCAACAGGGCTGAAAATTATAGTGAAACATTATTATTAAACATAAATAATTTTTAT
Source organism: Athripsodes cinereus (assembly GCA_947579605.1). Taxonomy (NCBI): domain Eukaryota; kingdom Metazoa; phylum Arthropoda; class Insecta; order Trichoptera; family Leptoceridae; genus Athripsodes; species Athripsodes cinereus. The sequence continues at coordinate 20,404,399 of OX388311.1, forward strand.
TGAAACATTTAACGTACAGATTAGATATAATTATCATAATATAATATTCATTGCACACTATAATTATTAATGATGTGACTTAATACATTGTATATTTTCATAGCTGGCATAAACGATTTACGAGCTTTTTGACATTGGTTAAATTTATGATGAACTTTGAAGTTAATCTGTAATATTAACTTCTAATTAGGTTCCACGCATAAACAAATAAATATAGACTAGAAACTTTATGGGTCCAATCGAGTCGTGGGTCACAAATTATTTCATTTTATTCAGTGAAATCAGTGTCAGTACTTCCTAATTAATTTTTTTTTTATTTATTTATTTAAAAAAATGGGCAACATACAATAAAATTTTATTTTTAATTAAGTGGTCCTTTTACAACTTAGGCAGGTAAATAAGATGTGCAATACTTGCATAGAAGTAAGAGAGAGACCATTATTATCTTAATGTTATGGAGTGAAATAGCAAACGTTTATTGACTCGTTAATTTTGGAACCTGCTTTCTGGTGAAATTAGCATAGCGTTAGAAGTCTATGATTTATTAGTTCAATGGTTACCCAGTTTTTTTTGGATGAACTTATAACTCCGCTAGTACTGGTCTAGGTGAAAAAAGTGCTTTGTTTTTGAACTTCCGACATTTTGACCACACTGGGAAACTTTTTAATTTTATTATTTTGCTTCTGGAATCAACTGCAACAATAAATTAACTATAGCTTGAGTAAAATAAAAAAAAAATTAACGACTTATATAATTGGTGAAGTGATTTTTTAGCAGATTAACGATGCCTGGGTTATTTTTTCCTAATGGTGCCCAACTCTTGTGATTTAATTGTGATTTAGACGCAATTATTATTGCGATTAATTTTATAGGAAAAAAATAATGTACTTTTATGATTCTGATTTACGGCTTTCATATAAAATGAGAGCTAAATAACGTTATGTTATTAAATTTTCTTTATACGTGAATTTTAACAGTATCATGATATCATTGCTAACATTAAGTAGTGTTCCGTTGATTGATAAAGAAATCAACAGAACAGTTTAACAGATTTACAGAGACTTATATTTTAATTACAGCATTCAATACTTTTAGTTCTTTCAACAAACTTTAATACTTATGCAAATAATATGTAGATACATGTAGTGGATACAATTATATTCTTACTAACCACGGGAATGAATTAATTGAATTTATCTTCTAATAAACCTATCAAGTTAGCAAATTCAAAACGAAATTATCTAAATCGTGGGTGAGGTTAACTATTATAAGTTGAGGTTTATCATCGATGGGTGTACAGCGACAGCCTTGAATAATGAAAACTTACATGTTTTATTTTTATACATACATTTATAAAACTGCTTTTTCTAAATTTATAATAACAAAATTATTAATTCAGAAATAAGCAGAAATGAAAGATGCATAATTAATAATAAGGAACTACTTTCCCTCGACTTTTTTCTTAGTATTAACGTTAAATATCTTATGAAAACTTAAACAAAAATTTAGAATCAAAATAATAAATAGAGCGCCAATATTTTTAATGGTATATTGTCTTCATGGATGGTTTAACGTTTGATAAGCATGTACTTAAATCAAGTAAACATATTTTTCTAAAGGCATGGCACCTTAAATATTTAAAATAGTAATACATATTGTATTCCATAAAAGAAGGTGGATTCTTATTGAAAATTTAGTATAATTTTGTTATTCAAATTAGTTTAAGGCATTAGGTGTTAGATAATGAATAAAAAAACTAATAAATATAAAAAAAAAACTTATATCATAAATCCCTGTCTTGTTGTTGTTTTTTTTTATTTATTTTTGAAAGGCGTCTATTATCACCTTGTTCGTTTTTGTGATCACTTAATGCATCTCACCTGCGTCCGTCTACCTGACGGAGATGATGATTGTGTCGGTGTTTTGGGATAAATACAAGGCATCACGCATGATGGGAAGATAACGAGCTTGGGGCTAGTCGATAGAGACCCATCACTGTATCACTCAAACGATAGTACAAAAGTGACATTAAAACATAATTATATAAACAAATGAGATATGTGGGAAAGAATAATACTTGTGGTTTTAACAGAATACTTGTCTTACTTGTGATCGATAATTTTAACTAAAATAATTTCAACATCCTGGTTGAAGTTCGGAGTACGGAATATTTGACTTCAAAAAATAACACAAAACAAAACCATATGATAACAGTGCCTATTATAATTATTATTGGACAAAATTAAAGTGTCGTTTACGTGCCAAAGCACCTCAAGGACACTGTACAATTCATCAATCCTAGGACATTACATCCACGTCATATTATAAATATAGATAAATAATTTAAATGAGAATCTTGGATACAGAAAGGTATCCACGTCAAGAATGTAAAACAGAATACATTATATAATTAAAAGTTCAATTCAAATTAAAATACTTAGTGTGTGTGAAGCAATTAAAATTAAATCCAAATCAACTGCGTAATAAAACGGTGAATAAAAATTCTTTGACAGGATTTTGTGTCACAATAATAATAATAATAATCCGAATACTTGTGTTGTTATTAAGAAGGATAAAGGATTAATTCCTAAAGGATTCTTCAACAATAATAATAATAATTGGGAGATGGAAGACAAAAAGATACGCCGAGCACTCATCTGAATATTGTGAGAACTTTATTCTACGAAAAGAGGTTTGATATTTGTGACATTATTATTTCAAACGAAAGCCTTCAAATGAATTGCGTCACCAAATTAACGCAAAATCTACCTTAGATTTTGATTAGGAAAGAAAGATGCTGCTCTCATTATCACGTATACCATTCTACTGTAAACTTAAAGTGCTTGACAAATTTATAATTATTTATTTATGAAAGAAAACTTTTTTGTAAAGAGGTTTTATTGTAAAAATAGTAATAAGCGATAACATTATCAACCCATGAATATAATTAATCTTATGGTTCAATAAATACTTATTTACTGTTTTAGGGTATATTCTTATGGATTTTTAGAATAATATTTTAAAAGAAGTTTATGAACACCTGATGTGTTCCATGTTCAGGGAGAACTTTTCAAACTTGCTTGAAGTTATTTTTAGTCTATGTAGCATAAAGCAGTAAAGCCTCCCAGTATCTTGGACAGGTTTAAGTCCCCCAGGTCGGTAGTAAATATAAGAAACAACCAAACAGTTGTAAAACACGATTACGTTTGTAAAAGCTCACAAAGTTTAGTAGTGCATACGGAAGTTTGTAATTTCAAATACTTTTGCGAAACTTTAAAACGAATATCTGGCATAGGTTAAAGTACGTTGAGTATTCATAAGAGTTCAAATTTTATTATTATAAATCAACTTGACTGGAGTTATATTCACTAAGTTAAAATCCACGTCATCATTTTTCTCTTAATAAATTTAACCCACAATCTCTTAGTATATGTAGGTATACCAACATTAATAGTAATAATAAATAATGCATCTTCACAATCGATTATCATAAGTTACATTTCATTAAAATAATTACTTACAACTATAAGCTTGCAAATATAATTATTATTACTGCTACTAAAACATAACACAAATAACAATTAAAACTTTTTAATTGGGAAACAACATTTACAAAATGCCATTTGGAGCTTCCTGTGGATGTAATAAAATGAAATATGTAATCATACAAAACTTATTCAAACACACTTAAAATATTATAATTCAAGAAATTATAATTAAACATCGTGTAATGCGTGAATCAAAGTGTAATGAAACTTCTGTCGTATACACGTAGGATACTAAAATATTTTCTACTATCAGCTTTATTCATACTATTCCCATCTGTTCCTGGGTGAAGATTTTATCCATTTCACTCCATTTTCTCCGATCTTTAGATAAAATTGTGTAAATAATTAAATGTTTTAAAATTAACTAATATATTTTTAAAAGATCTTCGTTATTAACCTCTACAGAGTTTAAGTTAAATATTCACGCTTCTATCAGTAAAGATCATAGTTTTTCTGTATGGTTGTTATGGTGATACAGATGGAAGAAATCACTATTTATTGTCTAGACTGATAATTTATATACCACCCTATTTCATGAAAGTTGATGTGTAACTGATGACAAAAAATTGATGACATCCGCATTTGTAATAGGAACAAAATACTTAACATTTTTATGGTCAAACGTAATATTTTACCTACAAGTATTTGTTATTATCTCCAATTTTCGGTTGGAGACTTTGAATTTAAATCATGTTTCAATTAGATTCTAAACGCGGATGCATTCTTAGTCAAATAAAATGTAGGTTGTTTTGTGTATGTATATTTTAAAATATATTCAGTTACGTTAGTATCATTGCGGGCAAAGTGCTAAGTTCTACGAGACGAAATATTACAAAGTTAGAAATGTAGCGTTTAAACTTTTGAATTAATACAAATACATACATACATAATTTAGAAACTGTTCTTGGGAAGTTGTTCGTAATAAGTTTGATATTATTAAGGATCATTTACACTTACCAAACTATGAATGCTATATAATATAATACTTATAATAAACACACAGCTAACTTAAATGAAGGAAATGTTTATTTTTTCATCAGAAAAGATAAATAATTATTGAAAGAAATAATCAAGTTTTCATAAGTAACACGAACTTTGGGGAAAGTTTTAATTAAGCTTGTCAAATGTGTAGGCAGAATAATTATATTTGAGTAACTAAAAAATGTTTTATTACTGAAAATACATAATCAAAGAAAAGTGATGATACAAAACTAAAAGTATAGTAAGGTTAACGTGAAACAGAACTATTATTTTTAAATAGTTTTTCAGGTGAATAAAATAAAGTCTATTTTAGTTTAAAATGTCATCTTTAAAAATTTTCGTGATCATAATTTTATATGTACTCACTTTTTATGATAAATATATACCTACTTTTGTATAAAAACTAATGGTATGGAAAATTTTGTACAAGAAATTCAATAAGTTTTTATACATCCAAAATATGTTAATATTGTAATAACGGATGAAAAAATTCGAAAATGATTTTACTCTCGTGAATACGAATGAGTTTCATAGGGTTTTATAAAAAAACTTTTCAAGATCCAGTTTCCTCAATACACGTGTAGTTTTGACAGATTAAGTCATAATAAACAAGGAATAACTTTTTACAATAAATACAAACTTTCCTCAGTTACATATTTCAGATCTTACAAACACACATTTCTTATTCAGTACTTACGAGTTTGCAACTTTTCCCAAATTCAAAGAATTTCCGTAAATAAATATTTCGAAAACATAATTCCTAATATCAAAGTTAACCGAATGCAATTAAAAATTATATTCAAAACAAATACCCACTACAAACATGTAATGTTAATAGTGCAATGCACAGCATTAAGGTTAAAAGAGAAAGAGGCAAGGTGATATATTTATTGGGAGATGGAATGTAATCGGGGAAAACTCAACTACAAGACAGAAAGATATGTCTATTTTTCACCTATATATGCTAACATTACATCTCCCACAAAAAGAGCTGTTAATAAATTAACTGTTTTTACTGAGCACACTATTCGTCTCCTCAACACATTATCAGGACGGCGGGCATATCTAATCGTTGCCCTAAAGATGTTAAGTAAATGTCGTATAAGTTATATTTGCCTTTTTTAGGAAATTCGAAAGCTAAAAGAATAGAATGGAAAACTTCATAGAGATCCACAGCAATATGGAGATACTAACGTTTTATGGAAATCAACGTCCGTGCATGAGAAATTGTATGAATGTAGTAGCAGCGAAAGAAGCATGCAAGGACAGATCTATATGACGTCTCGTTCTCTCTGCTTACCACACTTGATATATATTTTTACTTTTTTATAGATATTTTATAGAAAGAGATATTATGTAATAATTCCATATATATTTAGTTTATCATCCATCAAACCCCTTCTATCTAACAAAATAAATAATGCTTCGAGAATACTGCTAACATATAACATCATTATTGAACAAAGTATGTAAGTAGGAACCTAAGTTTTGGTTAAGTAAATTAATTAGTACATTTGTAAATGTATAAGTTTTGTTATTTGGAAGAATTACTCCAAACTTTTGAAGTATCGACCAATTTCCTAATATCGTTTAGATAAGATCTCGACATTACACAGAAACTGAATTTAAAGATTCGAGTTTTTATTGATGCCATGTCTTTATTTTTTGTTACATTTTCACATCTTCTTCGAGTAAGGCCATTATTTTATCTCAACACATTGAAGGTAATTCCAGTATTTTAATTCAGATATTTGGAGGAGTTGTTCCGGACAGCGCAGGATTGCGAAGCCTATGCCAGAGAGATCACCGACGTCGGAGAGACCTGACAGGGCACTTACAGAAGAAAATAAAGACATAATATACCTACTTAAGAACTCGTATTAATATGACTTTACATAACAATAATTAATAATACATTTCCATATAATATATCTTTCACATTTTCCGTAAAGTGATATGCCTCATGAAGTAGAAGAAAATAATATTTGGTGGTATGTTTTGTGGTTAATATTATAAAACCTTGTTGTCTGAAAACATTTTCCTATGTGGTAGCAATACGAGTATTATCTCTTTACCGAATAGTGGTTACTAGGTTTATAATATAATAAAATAATATCTCTTAAGAGGTTTCAGGTTACAAAAATGTTGTGGTGTTATAATTCTTACATGAATATTTGAGTCCATTCGTAAATATATAGGAATGTTTATAATATGCTCTCTAGAGACACGTTTATTTATTATGACGGAAGAAAATTAATAATCTAATTTCAGCCATATTTTAGGTAAGAAACATGTTCCATATTATCTTATTTACCTACTGACAAAAATAATATAGTTTTTGTAATAGGTACTATGTCACGAAATTTGTATAAGAATTGTGTAGATACTACTACTTTAATATCAAGGCATATCCCACGAGTGGGGTGGCCAGCAGCCAGTTGCATGTAATAAACATGCTAGCTGTCCCCTCCGTGCCAATAAAAAGTAAGACATTAAGGATGGGTGGCAAACCTCATTTTAAGATGTAAAATTTCTTTATTATTTTGAAAACCTGCCTTTTACAGGATAACCGAAAAAGAATGGAAGACCAATTCTTTGCTGGGTGTAGGTATATTGACAAAATGTTTTATCGAAATATGTAGTATAATTTTAATTTCATTACAGGTACAAAGTAGGTACTAAGGTATGAAAAAATAATTATGTTAATTGTCTTAGTGCCGTGGAACACCCGGTAATGAATCGGTGTCCCACTTTTTTCCGTAAGTTTTCAAGTGTCCTGTAAAAGGCAGGTATTCGAAAAATCAAAGCAATATTTCATGTCAAATTATGAGATTTGCCACCCATCTTGAATGTCCTAGTTGTTTATTGTCACAGAGAGGATGGCCTGCGTGTTTATTACATGCAGTTCTTCTGGTGGCTACCCCACTTGTGGGATATACCGATTGGGGAACTTTCACAAAAAAAAATTTTCAACCCAAAAAAGTGTACAGAAAATTAGAAAAAAATTGGTGCTTTTTATATTTTCAAATGTGCATTTTTAAGGTTTTTATCACCATTTAAAAAAGCAATTTTCGTACTTCGCCGCAAAAAGGTTCACTCGTGGCGGAGCAGTTTTTGAAAATATCAGGCGCTACAAACAGTACTAAGGGCCAACATTATAAAAGTCCGTTAGCTCAAGTCATTTTAATATGGTCCAAAATTTGATATAACTACTCGTTTTTCATCATTATAAACATCCGTTGATATTATTTCAGTAAAATGTTACCATCGGCTTTAACTGGCCGACCGACCAGGGATTAGTTTTGACGACTAGCATTGCTGTCTCACTATTTGCCTGAAGAGAGAAAGAAATAACAATAGATGAATCTACGCACGTGTTTTGTTAGGATATATTCTGATAGCATCGCTGTCATTTACTCATTTGTTTTGTGTAAATTATGAGATTGTTGGATGAAGTTTTTATGAATGGGGAGCAGGTAGATAAAAGGGACAGGCAAGATCTTATGTGACCACCGGTTGAAAACAATGGGTACAGTAGGCAAAAATATTTCTTTATAACGAATTGTCAAAATAGTTTTATAATGCAGCATCTAGTAGAATGTACGAACAGATCGCCATCCGTTCGTAAAGTGTCGACATACTTACGAATATTGGGTTCCTCGTTTATAATTTCGGCCCTAAGAGTGAAATGTGTGGCAATACAAAATAGCGCCTAGCGACGTCACACCGGACTAATTCAATAACAGAAAATGTGGATTTTTAAAGTGAAAATAATGAATGAAAAGTTTTATTATATCGTTTCTTATTAGGGGGTCAAGGAAAATTCACCGACAACAATTTGCCGACGGACAATTTACCGACAACAATTCACCGAGAGGACAAATTACCGAGAGGATAATTCACCGACAGGATAATTCATCGACGTACATTTCACCGCCAGACAATTTGCCGACAAATACGAATAATATAATTCTGGCGTGGTCGGAAGTTCTTTTTTTAAAAAAGACGGATTGTTTCTTGTAGTGGGTGTTTAAATATGTTGTTACACAAATACATAAACAATAAAATACAACATTACAAAACGTGATTATATTGTTTTGTATTTGTCGGCAAATTGTCTGTCGGTGAAATGTACGTCGATGAATTATCCTCTCGGTAATTTGTCCTCTCGGTGAATTGTTGTCGGTGAATTGTCCGTCGGCAAATTGTTGTCGGTAAATTATCCGGCTCCCCTTATTAGGGTATTCGTGATCAACGTATATTTATTAATATGAATTGATAACATTGAGCTGCTTCCGAAAGACAAGAACAACAACTGACACAAAGGTGGATTGCATATTTAATTAATTAAGAAAGTCTGTAGGTATATTGAACCGATACCAGTTTAGTATGATCTTCTTTCTACTTATTTCTACTCTAATATGTATTATTTTTTTATCATTTGTATTATATTGTATGTATTTTAATATGGACTTGAGAGGTTTGCACACTCCACCTTCAAGTCTGGAGTAAATAATAAAATAAAATAAAATAAATAAAAAATATTCATATTCCTCACACATGCATGTTCCCCATTGTCTAAATTTACACGACTCAATGTTTTTACACGGTGTTTCCAGATTCCTTATAGCTTTCGTTTATAGGAAATATTTTGAGTTTATAGGGAAAGTAGGTACTCATATGCTAACTCCAAGTGATTGTTTACAAAAATGATATTTATTTCCTAAGACAAGCCAGGTTATTGTATAAAAAATATCGATATTAAAATATCTTAAATATAAAGTTTGCGTGTAATGTGAACTGAATGGATTATTCTTCGTAGTACAACATCAACATGAGAATATTGTGTAAGATGATACTTTTATAGACATATTATCACCTACATACTACTAACAACTCGTAATACTAATATATTATACTAATTATTTAAATAAATACTCTATAGGATGAAATAAACTGTTATTATAATACAATTGTGGTTAAGATGAAACACAATCTCATCATATTAACATACCATACCAATCTAATACTTGTATCTATGTATTTGGAACATAATATTTTAAATGTTTATCGGCTACTAGTCAGAGAACTCTTCAAATTTTATTATAAAGTATTTCGTATTAACTTTTACTTTATTTAGTTGTTTAGTTAAAAACTTTGAAGATATATTTTTTCAAGTATTTGTTTTAAGGAGGGGGTTCTCGATTCGTTTAATTTGTCTAACTCCAATTTAGTTCTTAGAATAATCAGTACCTACCAAAATACGAGGGCGGTCCGATAAGTACTTAGCCTACAATAGAAAAAACGAAAATTTTGGAAAAGTGGCAATTTATTTTTCAAGATAGTCTTCTTTTAGCTCGATACAGTTAAACCAGCGATTCACCAACTTCTTTAACCTGTCTAAAAAAAACGTTTTCTCGAGGTCTGCAAAGTAGGTTTCCGTGGCGGCAATGCCCTCCTCATTCGACTCAAATTTCTGCCCAGCGAGTGACTTTTTCAAGTTTGGAAACAGAAAGAAGTCGCACTGAGCCAAATCTAGAGAATACGCTGGATAGAGCAGCAGTTCGTAGCCCTATTTAACCAATTTGGCCGTGGCGACAACGGAAGTGTAAATCGGTGCATTGTCATGGTGGAAGATCACTTTTTCTTCATCGAATGGGGCCGTTTTTTTGCAATTCGGCGTCGAATCGACCCAATAATTTGGCATAGTAGAGCCTTGTCATCGTTTTACCCTTCTCCAGGTAGTCGATGAAGATCACACCTTGTGAATCCCAGAAAACGGTGACTATCACCTTTCCGGTCGATAGGACTGTCTTCGCCTTCTTTGGAGCATGTTCGCCGGGTAAAATCTACTGTTTTGACTGTTCCTTGGTCTTTGGTGTGTACCAGTAGATCTAAGTTTTATCAATGGCTACGAAACGATGCAGAAACTCTTTCGGATCGCTCTTCAATAGCGTCAAACACTGCTCTGAAGTGGTCTCACGGTTGCGCTTGTTGTCTGGAGTGAGAAAACGCGGCACCCATCGCGCCAACAGCTTTCTCATGTCCAAAATTTCATGAATGGTTTAATCCATGTGGTCTTTTGAGATGCCTATTATCTTAGCTTTCTTACGCATCTTCAACCAGTGGTCTGCCATTACGATATCGTGGATTTTTGTCACGTTATCTTCCGTGGTAGCCGTTTTCGGGACACCTTGGCGTGACTCGTCAAAAACCGACGTACGACCATGTCGAAACTCTTAAACCAATTTTTGACGATCGCTATCGAAGGAGAAGAGTCACTGTACACAGCATCCAAGCGCTCTTTGATTTCGCTGCGCGATTTCCCTTCCAAAAACAAGAATCGAATCACCGACTGATATTGCTCTTTTTCCATTTTTCTAAAATCCGTGGACCCGCCCGCTTCCGCACGCGATCAAAACAAAACCATAAGTCCAATTTGGCTGAAATTTTGACAGTGACTGTCCACAAGAATGCCCTACACGATGGTATATTTTTCTTGTGATAGTGACGTTATCGGGCGGAGAGGCTAAGTACTTATCGGACCGCCCTCGTAGTTATCAACAGAAGAGTATAGGGATTGGTAGAAATACAAACATTTTTTAAATTTATTTGGGCCAGACTATTCCATGCAAATAATTTCCATTAACAGCATTAATTGTCACTTAATTTACTTGGATTCTTTTCCTTCCATTCCATATCCCATACCTATTGTATTTTCATTTGAAATTTCAGGCATCAAGGTATTTCTATTGATTCATTCTTTTTGAAATTGCATCAATGAAATATGCGGTGATTGAGTCAATACAATTCAATATTTTTGAGAAAGCGAATGCTACACTTTTCGAGTACGAAAAAGAACCTTAAAAAAACAATTAGCATTATTGAATTAAAAAAAATTACACAGTTAAATCGAATTTACATACGCAAAGTACGATAAAAATGTTTATTCATTTAATAATATTTTATATTCCTTTCCTTGCTACAATAATTTTAACTATAATGAAATAGTGTGTTTAATGACTTACACTCTTTTTCCTAGAACCATGTTTTTTGATTAACGTATTATTATTACCGATGTTAACTATCATAACGGTGCAGAATTCTTTAATCTGTGCTTAAAGTTTTTCCAGCCTTTCAAATTCTGTTAATTAAAAACCGACTCCTTCTTGCGCCGTATTTAATATATGAACTTATGTTGATATGTGCGGAATAAACTAGCAACGCAATAAAACTATAAGGTTAATTAATAGAACTGGTTAAGATACAAAATAAAATGTGCTGATTTGTTGTTTGTTGAATAGACAGATTATAAGCTTCCTGTTGTTTTAGTACAGAGGTAATATTCATAAAACACTAAACACATAAAGATTCAAATCATCTGATTACTAAGGAATAAATGAGATAATAGGAATATGAAGAAACAATAAAGTTCCATTAAATAGTATATTTTATGTATTTCAAGTTAGCGGCACAGCAAATAATCTCAAGAAATCATCTTTGAATGTCAAGTAGTGGTTATAATGTAAAATTCGTTTACGAGTGGTGAACAGACTATCTAAGATACTACAGTTCTGATATATTTACAGTTTCCTTCTTTGCTACAGGTAGCTGACTCACTTGATTTATAGCATAAATTTCATCTTCCATACAACTGCAATATAAACTTTTTTGATCAGGTCCATATAGATTTTATTTATAATCAAATAACACGTTGGCCTTTTGTGAGAAATTTAATTAAAATTAAAAAGTTTTATCATGCACAAGTCATTAATCCTCTTTTAAAATACATTGTTCCCATGATAACGATATTTCTATCCTAAAATTCCCGAAATATTGAAAGTTTATTCAATGAACTATTACATATCATGAAAATCATACTTCTAAATAATTCTGACTATTTAATAGACTTTCCATAGGTTAGAAATTATTTTTCATACGATGATTGATAGCTCGGGGAATATAAACCCACATAAATGATAAAGGGCATAATATTATGATTGAACATTGAATGAACGGTTCGCCTTTTCTACTAGCAAGCACTATGTAGATCATTTTTGTGTCGCTGAGTTACGAAATCCGCTATAACACATTTTAACAAAAATTGAGTTATATATGTCGTTGGATTCGTAATCGAATTGTCTATAACTTTAGAAAATTGTTTACTTGAAAACATTCACCATTTTTTCAGAAAAAAATAAATAAAACGAGGTTGAGAAACGAATCCCACTATATCACTTAATGTCCCTTTCAATATCCCCTATAACACAACCAACCAATAAGAGTCCAGTATTTTCAAAAAATCAATATGGCCGCCAGTACAAAATTGTTCTCATCTGGTGAGTTTGGCGTTCTGGGTTCTCTTAAATAATTGCAATTTAAACTGATTCATAATGAGTGATCAAGATTTTAATGTTAAAAAATGTAAAGAAAATAGAGAAAGGAAAAAGATAAGTCATACAGGAAGTTGAAAAGTTTACTTACAACGCCAAAAACGGTAAGTAAATATTGACATATTTTGAGTGAATTTCGTGCGTTTTGCTGTATTTATTCAGTGGCGCGCAGTTCTGATGTGACATAGGTGAACACTTTTTTTTATCATGCTATTTATGAAATAAAAATAAATATTATTATGATGAAATAATTCAGGTATATTATATATAAATATATAAAAAAATATATGCATGATAAATAAAATGTCTCCGAAACATTTTTGTGCCTCAGCCAAAGTCATCAATTTTTTTATGTACAATTTAGATTATCATTTCTTTCACGTAATGCGAATTCTTACTTGATGTTTAAAATCACTTTTTTTTGTAAGTTGTATAATCAAAACTAAAATTGTATGCCTTTCGGTACTTAATAAGACGTATTTATTTTGCCGACAAAAATAAAATAAAACCGGCAAAAATAAAATACTCAAAAACGGGTGGGGCCAATTTACATTTGAATTAGATTTTGTTTTTGATGGTTTTATTTTTTGCCGCCAAAAATAAAATTTACTTCGAATATAAATTTCCTAAAGTTTCGTACATATTACTCAACAACGGGTGGGGCCGCTTAAGTTTGATAGTTGCAATTTTTTTCCTATAAAAAAAGTTTTTGAAAAATTTGGTGACCAAAAAATAATTCTACATACGGCAACAATTTCCTCAAGTTTCGAAAATATTACATTTTCTGTAGAAAAAAGCAAGTAATAAAACGTATTTTGTTAATTCATTTAAATTTACGTTTTTATTGAAATATAAATACTCATGCTTTATTTATATAAAAAAATAATTGTTAAAATAAAATATCAGCATTTTAATTTATTGACGCCACTGGAATAAATTATCATGTTGCACTTAAATGTAGTTCTAACAAAATCCACTATATCATCCTGTGTGTCTTACGAAACCCGCTTTAACATCATGTGCCTATCAAAAGCCGACACGTGAAATTTTATTTATACAAAATGAACCGTCTTTTTTTATTTAATCACAATATTTATTTTAAAAATAAATTGTTACACCAATCTTACAATCAATAAAGTTATTTTATTTCAAAAAAGTTTGCTTAATACTTAAATAATAGTTTTTATCGATTTTCTCTGTATTACAAAAATGTGTTATAGCGGATTTCGTAACTCAGCGACACTAAAAATATTCATTATTGTAATTATGTTATAATGGTATATTGTCGATATACCATTTAAACTTCAACTACAATTGTAGGAGTGAAGTGTGTATGAGTTGCTCCAGTTATTCAATGAGTTATAACGTATGAAATCCATCTTATTATTATAATATGACGTATCAGAAGTAAGTGAAGAAAACAATGAAGTTATAATACATTTAACGACCTTGCTTTTGTTTTAAGTGTAACAATCTATATGGAACAATAGAGAAAAATGAGTGAATCTGAACATTTTCCCTACGGGATACTGTGTAGATAATCTATTATCGCTACACAGTTTCCACGAATATGTAATTCATTCAACAATACATATTATTTTATTTATTTACATAAGCCCGTGTCGGGCCTAGATTTTATGTTCTACATATATATTAAATTTATAATGTGTGATTTTTATAACCCTGAAGAATAAAATAAAAATAAAAGAATTTCTTCAGAACTTTGTCGTCTGTACAGCAACTGAAGCAGTATAAAAAATATTAATTCTATTCACTGTGTCGGTCTTTAGGTAGAAGAAAATAAATTCAATTGTGTATGTGCTTAGGAACAGACCGTACTTCAGAAGGTCTGACATTGAGTAAGCCTTGATTTCTCAGTCATACAATGGGCTCGTTCTGAAGAAAACCTTATTCAATTTTTTCTGTTGTGTACATTCTAATCCTACAAGTAGATCTTTTCCTCGATTATTTACATAAAATACGTAATTCATTGATGAGAAACAGGGACACCAAGTGTCTTAAAGAAATTGACTATTATTTATCAGAGATTCATAGGAGAATTATCATCATTTTACGACGACTTTTTGTAGAAGCATCAAACAATGTCATTTTGCAAGATATTTAAAAAGGATATAATTTTATGAAATAAGATCGCGACCTATACATATCCGCAAATGTAATAACGATTAAACAATGTGTATTGTTTTGTAATACATATGATATTTAAGACGACCTCATTCGTGAGATGTTATGTGAAGGAACCGACATAGATAAACCAATGCATTGAACTTCCACATTGTATACTATACAACACGGTACTATTAAAGGATTGAAAGCCTTAATGTACAAACACTTACAGACTTACTATAAATAGTGTTTGTGCTTTAAATAATTTAACAAATCAAATGTATGATATTATATAGATAACTGAAATTTGATATTAATTTCGTTCCACTTTTTCTGAATGTTTTCGAGTTAATTTATTCATTCATCCACATTATCATATAATTACCCATAAAAGGGTTAGCCAGCGGACCAGCTTCAAGTAACTAACATACAAGTTGTCCTCTTCGTGCCAATAACAGTTAAGACATTCAATATTTTCAACCGGGGATCTCGCGGAATGTTTTCGAGTCTTTTGTAAAAGGCAGGCATTCGTAAAACATCCCTTATGAAACATTTAACAATTTTAATTCAGCGATGTGGTATGGAGCTCATTCTGAATATTTTAATTTATTTTAATTGGTACAAAGAGGTTGACTCACATATTTATCACTTGTAGGTGGTCCGCTCGCTTCCCCACTTGTGTGACATGTCATATTGCTAAATATACCTATTGGTGGATAGATATAGATAACAAAGCATCGAAACAATTAGTTGACATAAAAAATATGTTGTCTAGATAATACATGAACAATGGAACACATAATTCTAGTCCTAAAATTTATTATAATTTATTCAGTGAAAATAATCACAGGTTTATTATTATACTAAGTATGTTATCTTATAAATATTGGTGCCTATTTATATGTTTATATGTATGTTCCTACTTTATAGACATCATAATAAAATTAGACAAGAAAGAGAACAAATAATAACATACTCTAAACGGGGTCTCATTCTTTGGTTAGATTTTAGGCTTAACGTATTATAAATATCTTACATATGTATATAGTCAGAGAGCTAATTAACGTTATTAGCATGCGAATTGAATATATTGTTCTGCATAGTGCGATAAATACAGCATTTTTATTTAAATTTATTGAATTTATAATATCAAGGAAGAAATAAAAAAAATTCGTTATTATCTCGGGGTGAGTATTATATCTAGAATTTGTGTTTGCATAAATTTATTATTAATAAAAACAACACTATTGCCTAAAAATATAACACAATTAATATTTTACAATACAAAGGAATATTATAGAAAGACCTGTCAAAAATAATATAATATCAATATGAATCATGGTGTTGCCAGTTATAAAACAATTTCCTCTGATTTTTTGCATTTCTTAAGAAAATACTAAGAAAATGTTAATTTTGATGAGTATTATAACTTGAGCGAAGTCAGGTACAACAACACTGGTAATAAATAATAATGATTATTGTATATGTTGTGTTGTGTGAATGGTGATGCGTAAAACAAACACGATTGGCACGAAGAGGATTAGTTAAGCAAATTCGTGACAATTTTGAGAAAGTATGACATGAACACAGTAAGTGCTTTATATCGGTATCATTAGTAACTATGTTTGTTATTTTCATTATACTTATACATTTCTCTTGACTCAGATGCACAGAAAGATAACGATAAAATGATGTATAAGTGATATATAAACTTATAAAACATAATACATACATAATAATTGGTATAGTGTTCAAATATTGCAATTCAAACTTTATCATCGAAATGATGAAAGTGGAAGTATGTTATAGAAATGGAAAGCAAATTGTTAGTTTTGGATCTGAGTTGAACAAATAGAGCACGCATATTTTTATTTATTTATTTATAAATATAAATAATGGAAGCCTATTTTAGATTTCAATATTATAAAAAGAACAATAATGCCAAATATAAAAACAACTTATTAAAATATCATTCTGTTTGTGGAATTAAAAAAAAAGATATTTAAAATAGGAAGAGTAGGTAAATCATCGCGGAATTCACGTGAATCTATAAATAAGAAAAATTTTCTATTCTATTCCATTCCCTCATGCCGTATTCCAAGTGGGTTAGACAGAGAGAACGGAACGCCATACACACTTTTTTCGCTTCTTCTAAATTCATACAATTTCTCATGTACGCACGTCGATTTCTCTTACACGTCTTTGAGAATTTGATCCACATAGTCAAGCCACATAGTCCTCGGACGCCTGCGCTTCCTTACATCCCTTCTTTCAGACAAGTTTATCCTCTTTGTCATTCTTTCCTCTTCCATTCGTTCCACATGTCTAAACTATCGCAATTTTATAAGTGAATCATTTGTAAATAAGAGCAAGTAAGATAATCATTTGACTATAAAGAAGTTGTCTGGGCTTTTTATAATAAATTATATTTACAAAAAAAAAAACTAAAAAAAACTTCACTTAATTTACATAAAGGTCTACAAAAAAAATGGTTAAATCATTGCGTAATATGAATCGTAAACGTAGTGTTATATATTGATAACGTAAAATTATAAGATTCAAAATCTACTCAGCCTAAAATTCCGTATTTTCAGCCAAGTTGGCTAAAATACTAAAAATGTTCTGGATCCTTGCCAGAGTCAAAGAGGTTAGCGAACTTTCATGAAGCGTGCCAGGTCACAGACTGGGGATGTTTTTGAAGTTCATTCAGAATATTCACATAAAAGCTTCGAAAAGGAATAAACGAGTATACGCGCTTTGCTTTTTCATAATAAAATATTATAATATGACGGGTACTGAGTACAGACGTATAATATATCAAACATCTTATTTTTCCGCAGTTGGTTTGAAGAAACTTTATTGAAATATTGAATACTTTCCTTGGCAGTAAATTATAATTATTATTTGCGTTCTTATTTTGATAAAATACATAAGTAGTTCACGAATTTCTATTGGCATAAAAAATACAGCAATAAACAAGCGCTATTTTTAACTTGAAATTTTGAAAACAAATCAACCTGAACGAACGATAGCCCCTCAATACAGGTATTTCAAAATGTGACAGTGCATTTAATCTGATTATCTGTATAAAGTTGGTATTTTGTTAAAGCATAGTAAATTTACTGATAACAGTTGAAGCTATCAAATCACATACAATTTCATAAAATTGACAGCATTGTATGAAATGTATTATTTTCACCATAAATTATGTTAACTCACAATTCAATTGTGTAGTCTTTAGTAGGTATCATCGATATCTTTTGTTTATTTTCCCATAAATTTGAAATAAGCACAAACCGCAAAGACATCACAAACTTTTCAGAACACAAGAAGCATTTCCAATATTAATACTGAAATCTGAAAATGACATGTAAGAAGGCTTTTCAATATTAATACTGAAATCTGTAAATGACATGTATTTCTAAAACAATGCGCTCTTGTTTTATGTTTGCCTGATCTACTATAGCAGATACCAGGAGATTATCTGTAATGAAGAGTAAATTGGCATGTACCTAATAACAATCTATTTAGGAACAATAATGTGAACAAAGCATTATCTATCCTATACGAGGTAAAGTATAAGTATAATCCACTCTTGTGAGCATTGGATGACAAGGATGTACTGTAGAAAAGTTACCAAGGGTACGTAAACTTTTATGTTATAATCCATCTAGGAACATATTACACACGACTTTATATACATATGCAGGTATCCATATAAATGAAGCCTAACAAATTGAACTCAATGCTCAATGATCTTATATTATAATATTCGAACAGACATTTTGTTCAAATTTAAGAGATTATATTTCCCTTCATAAGTTTTATATGAATGTAATGATATTATTTTTTCTGGTAGGCTCAAAAAACCCTTGGAACCATAGGAAAATAATTATGTTTTTCAAATGTCTATTATTATATCTTTAAGTCGAGATTATTCTCTTTTGGTTCTGTTGTCTTTGACCATTCGATTAAATTCATTAAGAAAAAAGTAGAAGACTGTAATGCTGGGGACTCCTTGAATAAACTAGCATCAAATGTTGAATCAATATGCAAATAATGTAAATATGACGAGGGTTAAGTTATTAACTAAAGTTAATATTATTCTTTATTGCCATTATTGTACATGACTTAATCAGTTCTCTACCTTTTTTTTGTTAAATAATAAGATAAAAAGCTCTAAAATTCAATTGACATTGAACTCTTTAGTCCACGTAATTATTTTGATAGGTATTTCTATAATATGCTTAACTGATTCCATGTTTTTATTTATTTATTTATTTACAATATTGTAAACGGCACAAAGTTCTTCTTTATCAACATATTATGTTACACTACTGTTACACAAGTATTGGTTATGTAAAGCAAGTTTTTATCCGCACATGTTTCCAAATGTAAAGTCATTTCGCAAGGTGAATAAGCACGTGTTTTGCGTATTAGCTACAACCTGTATTATGTAGGGATTGTTCAAACATAAATTATCAGATTCAGTGAACATATTATTATTGTCTTTCTTTGATTTGGCGTTATTATGTAGTGGTAGTATCATTATAAAACATTATAAAAAAATCAAACAGTCGTTGAACAATATCTTGTCTAGTATCTTCTACTTAATCGCAGGTGCCAAAGAACTTATAGAATAGTTCACACTTAACATATCAAAACATTTTTTATGTTATTATACAAATAATTTATCAACAGTTTACAGACAACAAAGGCTTTGATAAAAAATTATTGATGTTAGTGATATTGATATTTATTTTTCATCGTTCATATTCATCCTGGATATTTAATTATTATTTATGACACAATATGGACTAACTGTGTATTTTTTACACACCTACAATGCAACTGGCTACCACACTTGTGAGAGATGCCGTGATGGTATAGATGAATTGATAAATATAAAATGAAATAATATTGAAAAAAAATATTCGTTTACCATTCCATGTCACCAAAGAGGTTAAAAGAACTTTTCTATTTCTAACTAATTTGTTTTTGTGTAAGACCATAATACAATCATGTAGAACACTATGTATAACAAAAGTAAAAAATTAAACAAAAGTTGTTTCTTATGTTTCTATGATTGTTTTAAGTTTTCCTATTTAAACAAACTTATTTATTAACATTTATCCAAAACGTTGAGTAATGAATTGAAAAATAATAGTATATTATAGGCTGGAGATAAATGAAAATGTATTAAGTACCTATTCATTAAAATTCTATTATTCCTATTCTACGTCATTATATTCTGACATCTGTAATTCACAGGTGATGTGTACCATAGACAAATTAAATTCATACAAAATATAATTACCACATCAACAAGTAGTAAGTAGTACCTACCAATGTAGACGTCTTCAAAGAAAAACGACTGATGTGAAGGAGGTAGACGATCTTATAAAAGCTTACAAGTCGATGAATTGCTTCAATCACATAGTACATACATTTGGAACAAAGCATTTGAAACACTCATTATGGTTATAATGTAGGTTTAGCTGTATCTTTATCTACGTACAACTGGCTTTTCATTTAAAGAAATATAATGTGCATCACAAAAGCAAAACTGTTCAGCAGATGTCGACTTAGTAATAAATGTAACTACCAAATGATTAAGATAATCTTGTTATAATTTGAACTAGAATTATTATGTGCATTATTACAATCAACAAACATGACTGTACTGTATTCATGACATAATTATATAATGAATGAGTAAAATAACATCGTATTAACTACTGTGGGTACATATCAGTAATGTGAACATATTATGTTTTCACTCGTTAATTTTATATACCTATCAACTTTTTTCACTATTTGTACTTGTATCTTCAATATTTTAAGTACCTGAACTATTATTAAAAGTGAAAAAAAGATAATTTAATGGTGTATCGATTTTTTGAAAAGAAAGAATCGTTTGTTTTTATTTTGTAAATAATGGCTTTTACCCTAACAATGTTTGGTCTTGTGGTTATCTTCAAACTTGGATTTATCATTGGACATGGTCTTGCTGCATCCAATTCATTCCGGCGACCTACCTTTCATTATTGTTTCATCATGCTTATAGTTATTTTGTAAAACATAACTCGTCTTAACATAGTGGAGAAATTAAGATCTCGAAACGACGACTCTCATTTGAATTTTAATTTTCATCTATTGCTGTTAATTCCACAACATATAAAAGTATTGGGAAAGACTTTGAGGATAAAATATATGAAAAATATAAATTAATTTAGTATATTATTGCTTTGATACTGTTTAAACTTCTTATGCAATATACTTCAGGTTATGTCAGTCTTGGCAAAAATAATATTAATTAACCTACCGGTATATTTATTATAACATGTTATTTCGCATTAATCGACAACATTATTAGACGTATAAATAGACAAACAGGTGGAAGAAATACCTGTTCATATAAGTATCTATGTAATAGTAACCGATAATAATTATAAGTAGGTAAATGAAGTAATTATTGAACATGTAACTAACTGAATAATTACAAGTACAAACGGCATATAAATAGTTCAATCAAGTTCACGGTTAATGATTACACGATGAATTAAAACAATTACCTATAAAAATAGGTCCATATAACTGGCATTATAAATATATATCCTTTATCTGTGGAGTATGATAGAACTACTATTTTTTCTCTATAATTTTCCTATAAGAGATTGTCATTAATAAAACATCATGGAGGTATGATACATATTATGCATCTTTAATTCAACGATGAAGCGTAATGCCACTGATCCAGGATGACTTATTTTATGATACGGAGAGGACTACCAGAATGTTTATTAAATCCAATGAGTTCATTAACTGGCCTATTTGTGGAATAAACCGTGATGGGATAGAAACATTTTGAGTGTTAGAACAAATACTTTATTGTAGAAATAACTTTCTTGAGATGACAACATGACTTGAGCTTTGGTGTTAATTAAATTATCAAATCACAACGCGCTCCAATGAACAAGAGTAGGTATCGTTAATAAATAATTAAATTCATGGTAAAAATAGGGAGTAATGAATATCGAAAAACGTAATAAAATATATGAGGAATACCAATCTCTGAATAAAAATATATTATTTTGAAGTAAAGTGTTAATTATGCGAGAAAATGCAAATGACCTAAGTGTAAATTAATCATCAAAACATATTATGTAGTTTGACTTGAGCCCATTACAGCATACATTAAATGACAGTATCTATACATAATGTAAAACTTAAAACTAAAACTAAGCTTACCTTTTCCCTAATATACCACGATGTTGTTTATATTTTCACTCTCTGATGAACCTGAAAACAAACAAAAAAGGAATTAGACATTGGGAAAGTTAATCACAAACCGAAACAAGTTGAAATTTATTAGAACAGTCAAAATGTATGATGATTGATGAAAATCATAGTTTATATTATGACGTAGAAGATGAATATGTTATCATCGGTGGTTGACTTGAAAAGCTAATTGAAGATCTAATTAAAGAGAAGTCCATTAGATAGGGATTCTGTGAGAAACAATGGTACAGGATAAAGGAAGGGCTGAAAGGATAAGCTTGTTATTATTGTAATAAAGCAAGGATCTATGATTTAGTTGGACCTCGTAATTTGATTTTAGAGATATTGTGATGTGATGTGATGTATTTTCTACCCACGTAATTTTACAATACTTGGGTACCTACGTAGAGTATGAAATATTGGGAACATTATTCAATAAGTTGTACATAAACCTACATCTCCTGATAATCTTCTCGCTGAACCTTTGAATAATATTGTTGTGCGTGATTCTGAATAATAATATTATTATTATTCTGTGTTCATATTATTACTAAATTTGTCTATTAATAAGTCACATAATTTTTATGAAATTATATTATTTCTAGGCCTTTCATGTTTGTAGTATGGCAGGGGTAGGTATACAATTTATCCTACATGACTTTTAATACTAAAACACGAGTATTCTTCCACAAATAGAACAATAGAAGTCGAGGAATGTAGGTATGTAAAATATGTTATAATCAATCTTATTTAGTATTTGCAGCAACTATTATGATCAATTTAAGAACCAAAATTTATGTTAATCCCATATTAAACAAACATAAGTATTGTACGTTGTCGTAGTTAAAAATTCGTGTCAAAATAAAATTAGAGAATTTCCGTAATAAGTTTCCATAGTTGCAAGTTTACTTTTAAATAATCCCGCCATTATAATGAACCGTATTTTGACTCTTGTTTAATCCCTTGTTTGACTATTTGCAACCAACTTCTCTCCTCTGGCCACCTGGTCCCCGTCGACGTGTCTCACGTCGGCGGGGAAAAATAACAAAACTTTTATTTTAGTTGCACCGGGCAAATAATATTCCACGCTCATTTTCTAGTGTTCAAAAAAGACAAATATAAAACCGTTTGATCTTAATAACAAGAAGTGACAAAATAGACTTTGTAAACTGATTATTGAAGTATAACTTTTTGTGTAATAATAAGTTGTTGTTGTGAAAATGTAAATACATGTGATTGTGTCCGAACCAGGCATTGTAATAAACAATTCAATAAACGTTTCTTTTGATTAACTTAAATTGTGTTTGTATTTAGTGAAACCAATCAATGTGACTCTACAATAAGCCCTGATTGAGATCAAGCTCTACAGACTGATCTAGCTGGACATGAAAGGAAAGATTTGACTTGATTCGGAGAAGGAAACTTGGAGGGTTACATAAATGTTACATAAATGGAGGGTTACAACGTATCTCAAACAAAGCTGAATATCTTTAAAATGTTTCATACAATCACTTGCCAAAGTGTTAATTATTTCTTACAAATAAGCAAGTTATAACGTATGTAATAAGGAGAAATTGGTCTGGAACAGACAGTAGACGTACAAGTTAGTATTTTCCATCTCTTCACTTGGAATTCTCTATTGTTTTAAGAACAAAATAGTTTTCCCTAAAAGTTGTATAAGTTTTACACACATTTCAAAATAAACCCGCCACAAAGCAAATTATTCAAGGAGACATAGGCACGATTCTCTAATTTCCCTTCGAAATTTTTGATTCCCCCCACCTAAATTGAAATGTCTCGACATCTGCGACACCTATCGGCGAAAATGTTAATCATATTTTGACAACAATCATTTTGGCATTTGGATTTGATAGACATAGAAATCAAATGCACGGAGTTAGTGTAATAATACGGAGGCACTATTATTATTCTCACCCACAACGTTTTCGCTTACCTATATAAATGCATAGTATTGCATAGCAATGTGGACATGGAGTAAACTGATTCTCTTGAGTAGGAGATGTAATATAGGGAACGGTGTCGCGTGTTTTAAATAACATTGATCTTTTTAAAAATTCTATGCTTCTCGATTTAAATTGAGAAATGACACGAAGTTGCAGGTTACAAGGTAAATGGAGCAATCCGACTAATGGTTGCGAATAAAAACATATCTATCACAGCTAAAAGGTTGGTGCATTCGGCTATCTCATAATATCTTAGTGCCAATATTGATGTATACAAGGGAGACTTGGACGTGGTTGAAAGTGGCATAAATGCGATAGAAATGAGATCATTGAGAATGATGTGTGGTAAAAGTCTGAGAGAGTGCATAACTGTGTCATAGGAGAAAAATGTGGAGTGAAAGCCTGCGTAATAACCAAGATAAATTTAAATAAACTACGTTTATTTGGGCATGTGGAAAGAATGAAAAAGGACCCAGTGACAAAGAAGTTATACATAGCTGAGAGAAAGGGTGCTTGGAGACGTAGTCGTTCCAGGATTATTTTTAAGGACGGTCACGTGTTGAGTACAATGAAAAAAACTGCATGCATGAGGAACTACATGAATGTGATTGAAGTAAAAAGTGTTCGCACGGACAGGAATAAGTGGCACTCGATCCTTTCTGCCGGGAGCCGGATAATTTACCGACGGACAATTCACCGACAACAATTCACCGAGAGGATAATTCACCGACAGGATAATTTATCGACGTACATTTCACCGACAGACAATTTGCCGACAAATTCAAAACAATATAATCACGTTTTGTAATGTTGTATTTTATTGTTTATGTATTTGTGTAACAAAATATTTAAACACCCGCTAAGAAAAAATCTGTCTTTTTTTAAAAAAAGAACTTCCGACCACGCCAGAATTATATTATTCGCATTTGTCGGCAAATTGTCTGTCGGTGAAATGTACGTCGATGAATTATCCTGTCGGTGAATTATCCTCTCGGTGAATTGTTGTCGGTGAATTGTCCGTCGGCAAATTGTTGTCGGTGAATTTTCCTAGACCCCTTTCTGCCTACCCCGCAAGGGAAGAGGCATGATGAAATGTGTGTATGTAATGACATAAACCGAAAATAACAATTTTGTGTGGAGATTTAGCCATGTATTGGGGAACATGCATGTGTGAGGAATATGAATAAGTGTTATCACGCTGATCACGAATATCCTAATAAGAAACGATAAAACATAACTTCTTATTCATTAGGAATGAGTAGAAATATTCCAATAATAAATAAATATACCAATGTTTTATATATTTACTAACTTATTTTGACACACCATTATATGGACCTTTTTTATTGATTCTTATTGCTTTGTTATTATTTTGATCTTGACTTATGAATTTGCAATATACCGGTGTGATTGTTTTTGTCTGTCATACTTTTTGTTTACATGTAAAAGGCTCACACCGTGTATGATTTTAAATAAATAAAATAAATAAGTAAAATAAATCAGTTCCATTTTAAGAATCCATATTTAGTAATCTGTAGGAGAATTTTCTTCTTTCAGTCTCTTCATTATATATCTTTTATTTTCATTGCCTTCAAGTGGTAGCTAATTCATAAAACAATAGTATCATCTCATATACACGGCAACTCATAAATAATGCTATGCACTGATACACTTCTTCATCTGCGATGCAGGAGAGATGAGGTTTCTGACTGGGCTATGTTCTCTAAAGACTATGCACTTTCCCAATAGTTCCCAGCTGCCTGGAAGGTACCCTCTTTTACAGGCACCGGTCCTATGATAAGGAACCAGAGTGGTGGGAATTTTGTGGAAAGAGGTAAATCATTGGTGCAAAATCTATTGATCAAGAGAGGAAGTATGTAGAACTGCAAAGTGCTATAAGCGTTTCATAATATTTTATTTATTTATTACTAAAAAATTAACATTGTAAAAATAACACACTCATTAATAACTGCGTTGACTTCTGATTTAAAGAGCCCAGACAGAAATTGTATAATATGCCTGTGACCTCTTAGTTAAGATTTTTGTAGTAAGTTATAGGTTTTCTCATCCATTGTGTCAGCGGGCAGTTCTCTTATAAACTTCTGACAGTGAAATGTATAGCGCAAAATATTAGTATTGCTTTCAATTCATTACAGATTCTGTTGAGAAAATCCTTAGTGTGAACATCATTTGAAAGGAAAAATAAAAGTATTATCGAAATATAATTATGCTACATATTGATCGCCCAGTTCCATAAATAAGCCAACAACTCGTAATTCTAATATTCAGAGAAACAACTCATCAGTTTTGAGGCACTATGAAGGTCAATGGAGACTACAAATATGTTCTTTTAATTCAATTTTTTTTTGTTTATTTGTAGAATCAAAAGAATATCATTTTCTATATATGATAAGCTAAAGAAATCAATAATGAAATTTTTGAGCTGTTGGCCTATTGAACTGGACGATCAATATAGTATGTGTGAATTAGAAAGGTTTTTTACTTAATGTAAGTAACAAATAGCAGGAATAAATTGAGTTTATGTGATATAACAAAATAAGGTGCTCGGAACATGCAGCAGGCAGCAAATGATGTTACCATGTGCTATGAGGTTTGTAAGTATGAAGGAGAGAGATAATAAATTAGAACTATTTTATTATTACTGGATGAGTTGTTTTAAAATTCTTGGACTACAATATATAAAACAATTTATTTACAGAGGACATTTATTTATTAAAACATGACAGCACAGGAATACTTTTTTATTAAACAAAGAATAAATTATTTATTTTATTTCACAATTAAAGTTTATAAAATAACATATAAATTAAAATATGCATAGGTAAGCACTATATAAAAATAAATCATGATTACAGTGAAAAAAAAACATATATACTTATAGAGAAAACAAACTCAGTGAGTAAGTACCTAACCAATATTATCCACACAGCAAAGTGATAACATGTGATCTAATGATCATTAACAGCAAATTAATAGAAATAAACAAAATCAAGCATTAATATTTGTGTCTGAATATCTTGAGATTTTTTTTTTTATTTTATTTTGTGAAATGACATTTTATATCTTTATTATCGCTGATGTGAATATTTTAGATAAACTTACTTTTCGAATTGTGTCTTACTCTGTTTAAATTTTATCTCTTTGACGTGCTTTTGCCAATGTTTTAAATATTTACTGACTTATTTTGACACACCATAATTGACTCATTATATAGACCTTTTTTTGTTAATTCTTATTATTCTATTATTATTTTGATCTTGACTTATGAGTTTGCAATGTACCTGTGTGATTGTGTATGATTGTTTTTTTGTTGTTGTTGTTGTTGTTGTCTGTCATACTTTTTTATTGTTAACATGTAAAAGGCTCACGCCGTGTAAGATTTTAAATAAATATTAAAAAAATTTTAATACACATAACTAGGAATCGCCGGGTTGCGACGGAATCCATAATTTCCGCGATATGACAGCAGACAGGATGAACTAGTACCAACATAGTACATATTTAATACATATTTAAATTTACAGAGGCGCCAACTGTTAGAAACCAAAAACATCTTAGTTTAGGTGGGGGGAATCAAAATAACGAAGGGAAATTAGTGAGTCGTGACGAATTAATACTGAACTCAATACAGTTCGATAGCTGACACCTTATTTTAAATTTGAAATTTCATTTAAAATATCCCCTACTAGCTCTTTTTTAGAGTGAATATCTAAAAATTTACCAAAAAAATCATACAGTCATTTACCCGTCACTATAGTTTTGATTTGTGATAAAAAAAAATACAAATTTTCGTTTGCTCGGATGTTACACAAATCCGTATAAAAAGTGTAGGTATATGTACAGGTATATGTATAGGTACATGTATGAAAACTTATCATAAAAGCCGTGATAAGATATATTTTACATTTTGTTAATATTTAAAATAATATAAGTCATGATTATATTTTATATTTTGTCAAAAATCTTCAGATATTTTCATAAAAGCTTTCTTATTTATAAAAGTGGGTCACAGTCTAAATTTTTCATAAAAATAAAATTGCATAATACCTATAAATTCTATATATTATTTGAAAAAACTTTGAACCAATATTTCAACCATGTTTTACATAAATTTCTTTCTCACTTTAGAAATATGTCAAACTGAGAAATATTTATTTTTCGTTTTTATCCAGACAAAGACGCACGACGCGTTGTTGTGAATGCAAATCAATTCCTTGATAATATGTAATACATTATTTATTTTTAGTCGCGGAATTTCAGATTTACACATTACTGTTAATACACAAATATTTCAACATTCGTAAGTTAAATATTGAAACTGACAGATACAAAATAATAAAAAAAGAAAATTGAGTAAAGGCTCAGCTGCTAAAATTCAGATTTAATCAGATCTTCAAAATAACGAGAACTAAACAAACTTAACCAGCAACGCACAATTTCAATGTGACACATAATTATTATAATAAATAATAATACTTAATTTAAAATGCATCTTAGTAACGTAAAAAATAATAGAATATAATATTACGCAATCATTAAAAGCACTGAGCGTTGTTTTTTCATCCAACCATAAAATTTTTGTTGACCTGGATGACACATTTCCAAAATACACGGTTCCTATGACAATCAAATTAATGTATTTAAATATATTGAAAGAAGTGGAATTAGATTGGAAAAGAACGCCCTTAGAGGAAAAAGCTCGCCTTTACCCAAAGGGACAAAGACATACTTACATTTTTTTGTCAAAATTTCACCGTATATTATAAAGTTTGATATTAATATTACAACAGTAGGTACCTACTTGCATAGAAACGCCAAAATTACAAAGGAAAATTTGCTTACATAATATGCATATTATGTCACTAGCATATATCATATATATTTGTGGTCGTAATGAAAAGCAAAACTATGTTCCAGAGAAAACATTTTTAAATTATTTTTCACAATGCAGAAGATGGCTTATCGCGCAAATATAGACAAAGCAATAAACCACGTTTTATTTATAAACTCTTTCAACAGAATATTCTGCTTATGAGAGATAATAATTTCAAAATTTTGGTATTCTGACATAAAATATTATAATATATAAATATATTATTACAAAATAAAGGCAGAAATGATAAATTAAAATTTATATTATGAACATTTACAATACTCTTAACAGGATTAGGTTCATATTAAATTTTGTATTATTAAACAACAATCTACTTAAAAATTTAAGGGTCTATTGTACTTAAATGAAGATAGAAATGTATTTCGCAAAAAAATTACCTCCAGGATTACAAGGACAACAAAATCAGTAAAATTGAATTAATGCAAAAAGAGGAGTAATATTAATAAGGAGTCTTAATGTTATTCCAATTTAAGGATGACTGCTTAAGTCTAAGAACAAAAGAAATAGATAGACAATAATATATATTACAAGAATGATAATATAAATGGAGTGTTGTTTGATAACAAAATCAAAAACCCTACTTAATGACAGGAATAAATCGTGAGCTGCGAATTCCTAGGGGAAATCTAAAAGGAATACACATAGGTAGATATCCGCATTGATAAATTACTGTGTTATTTTATCGTGTTCACATTCAATAAAACGCCAAATACAAATATTCACAAATCTTAGAGGGGCTGGAGTGAGTGAGACATGTAGCAATAGCTGAAAATACATACAAATTATATTACGTTTAAGAACATCTCACCAAGATTCTAAGCATTCTAAGAACTCTTAATGCATATAATTCATTCTTCACTACATATTGGTTACTATACGTATATCAATAATCATCAGTTATTTAATTTAACAAATAGTGAGTCTTAGGCTGTATTGTGATAGTTTTCAACTAACCTGACTACCTAGTTATCTATTGACGATAGACATACATATATGTTAAAATAATATTCTTATCCTCTTTATAAACAAAGTAGAATATCCAACTGTCGAAAGCATAAAAATGCTAGTCCAGTAAACAAAGTACTCAACGATTAAGTATCTAACATAAGACAAAATATTTTCTCTAAGAGGTAAATTCTTGAATAGTAACGTATTGTTCTGCGGGTTCTTTTGAATCCAAACAGAAAACGGTAGGTATACGTATGTAATATCTAGTATCTGCTGGCAGTTTTGTACAAACAATAAGAGAATCTAAAGTAAATATTCTATTTGATATTTCTTTACTATTCAATTGTATTTATTTACTCTACATCCCTGGAGAAAACACTTTGTCAACTTCGAATTCAGCGTAAGCTTCCAAATCCATGCCGCGGTATACTGCTACGTCATTATAATATACCTATAACTTTATTATGTATGTGGAGGTGACAATTTGGCAGAAGATAAAATAATGTTCTTATGTAGAAAAATATCGACAAAGTATGTTAGATTTTAAAAATAGTCATATATTTATCTTTATATCCTCTCCCAGATTTTTATTTATATAAAGGCCATTCGCAAAAACTATCTTTTTTTCAGCCAAACCCCATTTAAATAAGTAGTGGTCGAATAAATTTGAACAAGCTTATATACAACTCGAATATATGTGATGAATCATAAATTCCATTATTATATCAGCTGTGAAATATATTAATACTCTCATATCAATATTAGGTATTTGGTCACAAACACTTCCTCTTACATGTGATAATAATAATAATCTATCCATACATTAAAATAAAGACAACTTAGCTGTAAATTATTCGAATAAAGAATAAAGGACTATAATATTATAATGTTAAAAATAGCGTATTTAACACAATTTTATGGAAATCTTCCCAGATAATTCCAGTGAATATTCTGACATAATATGAATATAAATTTAAAAAGCCTTCAATCTTAGTACGAATACAGTACACGAGTGGATTTTCAGTTCTTTCAGTTTCTGACTGTTTGAAATAAGCTAATGAACTCCTCAAAAGTTGTTCTTACTAAGGAAAATATTCTTGCTTTGTGCGACCTGAAAATTATGAAAAGATTTTCAGCGAGTGAAATCCACATAATGATAT
The DNA here is from genome assembly GCA_947579605.1 of Athripsodes cinereus. Taxonomy (NCBI): domain Eukaryota; kingdom Metazoa; phylum Arthropoda; class Insecta; order Trichoptera; family Leptoceridae; genus Athripsodes; species Athripsodes cinereus. Next base: position 20,435,716 of record OX388311.1, read on the forward strand.
AAAAAACACGTGTATGTATGAATACACATCATTGAATTAGATTTTATTATGTGGTTCTGAAATCTAGGTTAAGATATTCAGGAAAGATCGCAAACATTATTACTTTTTAAGAAATGTATTTACTTAGAAAAAATTCCGCAAGGTATATTGAACATGGATTACATATATTTGAGACATTGACAAAACTGATAAAAGACACGATTGTTATTTGGTTTTTCTTTTAAAAAAATGTTGTTAAAGTCCATTTAAAGTGTTTATATGGCAGGCTACAGAGGTATATATTTCAAAAATATAAATCAACTTCAGATAAACACAAGTTGATGTTTTTACAAAAAGACGAATTCTTGTGCAACGAAGGCCGAGTATAATTTAAACAAAGGATGTTCCGATCCTAAGACTGATGTTTCATTTTGAGGCTTTCGACCATATCATTGAATAAGTGGAAGAAATTGTAAATTTGATGTATTTCATTGAATTTTTTTTTTTTAAAAAAGATATATCTGGGTTTGTTATAAACCCAAATACAACCTTATACACCTTTCACACTAAGCTAAAAGCTTGTGCCGTGAAAGGGGAGTTTGCCGGCACCTGGGATCGAACCACGGACCCCTTGTTCTGAAGGCCGAGACTCTACCTCCAGGCTACCGACGAACTCAATTACCTACACAACTGTGATCAAATGTTATCAAAATGTTCCATTCAGCGATTTTTATTTAAGATGCTTATATTCTTTCATTTTCACTGCATTTCTAACGAAAATTACAGTGTTATCACCTACATACTTACATATGTTCCGCGCGAAGTATTACAGACAATAATAAATCACAACTTTAACACGAGACACAATACAATGCATTTGGAAAAAAATTAATACGAACGTTAACATAAATCAATCTATAAACAGTTTTTAATTCAGCGAACAAATAATATAATATACCTATAGCTACCTATCTAATAATGTAGGTAACAGTCAATTGATGATAACGACAATACAGAAGCGATATAGGGGTACATGATTATGTAATCGAAATGGGGTGACAGGTTGCGCTAACACGATGCGCAAAAAATCAAATAATCTGTTAATGGTGTATAAAGATACACCTGGTTTATAAAGTTTTGAGTTAATTACTCATTATAATTTACACAACATTAAAAAAATCGTAGATTTGTGCCTTTATATATCTCAAACGCTCTCCCACAACATCATGCTTGTGTAGTGACGAATAATTAAAGCAGAAGCTGAATTTGAATTATTTCTGATCGATAGCTCGAGATGGTAACAGCAAGCTACCAAACAGTTTATCACACATCCAATTTAAGTTCACAATAAGTATAAGAGGATAGTATTCTATAAATATAAGAAAGAAATGTAATATGACATTAGATAGTTCATGCGAATATTCCTTTCAAACACTTATGCAATATCTAGATACAATCATGTTAAAAATTTGTCAATTTTGTACCTAAATGAAATTATTTAAAACGTTTGGCGCCATCATATATTATCTCACCTCTGCTTCACAGAAAGACGCTTAGTTCACACGGAAACCCCGCGGCTCTATCGATTTTATCAGGTCTTTTTGGTAGTTCCTACCTATGTTTATCCAAAAATAATAATACAAACATTATCTACGATAATATCTTTGTACAATTTACAATGCATTTTATAAAGAAAGATACTTTGTATTTCATAATAAAAATTCTCTCACAGTATTTACAGATTGTCGAGCAAATTTTGTATAAATAAAGAACCAATAATAATAAATAATATGATTAAATCGTCATAACTTAATGGAGAAAGTGATGATCGTTATCTGAAATCAACTTACATTATCGTATTTCTCAGGAGTTTGATAATAATATCATTATGGGAAAAATCTAACTAACAAGGTAGATAAACGAAAAGTTATCTGAATTCATGTATTTATTAAAGCGATTTATTAGATTAAAATACAATGCAGATGTACGTGCAATTATTTCCTAACTTAATTATGTAATTAAGTTAGGAAATATTTCGGAAATGAAAAAAGATTCTTCTTCTTTTTCTATAGATGCATATTAAGGTTTAATAATGTATCATTTTACTGATAATACTCGTATACGTTTTGACACAATTACGGAAATGTATAGAAAATTTAGTTTTTAATTTATTTCCAAACCTTTTCAATCTTAGGCCAACAAAATTTCTTCGAGATTTCAATCGCTCTGATTTCATTCTCTCAAGAACGGTGTATTGTAGAAGATAATCTCATTTAGCTATTCCTTTGAATGGAACTAGTATATTTATCTTTCAAAGCAGTAATTGAAGGACTAAATAATTACGATGCTAACCAATTGAAGATAATAACTATAGACTCTAATTTAATTAATCAATTACTTATTAAATTGGTAAGTACATTTTCAATTTCGATATCAATTATTATATTTCCGATACCAATCACCAGAGTGATAATAATATTAAACTAGGCATCTAATAGAATATCTATCATAACCATTCTATTTATTTAATATCAATTCAATAACGATCAGTAAGGCGACTAATTTAATTCGGAATACTCGAATTGTGCGGTGGCCTTCAACATTATTCAGTTAGCGAAATAGATTTTCGTTTATATTGAGTATTATTATTATTAAGTAGGTATTTATTTATTTACATGGGCAACTTTCACTAAGATAACTATGTACGTAGTATGATTACATCCATCATAGAACCTGTTTAGTCCAAGTGTTGTTGTGTTGTTATAAAGCGAAACTTCCTTATCAAGTTGAATTAGTCGTTGATGTTTGTATACACATTGTGACTTTTGTTATTGGTAGACAGCGATAAATGATGATTAATGATAATTATAATCCATCTTTTTATTAATCTATCTTTCCCTTCTCATAACGTCTCTTGAGGTCTGAGCAGAGAGATAGAAAAGCTAGGAAATTAAATTAATGCACATTTTTTCCATGAATATTTTCCTGCGTGCTATGTTTTGTACATTTTTGTTTATTGTCTGTATGTTCAAATCGTAAATATTTTTTTGTCTGTTGACACTTAATATTTAGTATTAAGTATTGCAAAGTTTGCAACTGCGCAACTACATATTTCGGAATCTGGATTTTGGATAGGCCCAAAAGCTCTCTCAGGAAGTAACATGCTTGTGCCGTGAAGGTAGAGTAGGTTCAACCCAGACATTCAGAATGTCCACGACACTATCATCTGGTTAATAACCACCTTACATAGTAATTTTGCGCACATGAAAACAGAGCAAATGACAGGAATCATTATTTTTGCGTACATGAAACCATTACAAGCAAATGACAGGAGCCATCACTACCAATTATTTAATTTATCTTACTTCGTATTGATTAAGACGTAAATTTATCTACGTACATGCAAACAAAAAAAAATATTATACAAAACACTCAAAATGTATATAAATCTCCTTGCAAATAACAAAATTTAATATTCCCTTGTTTGTTTCACCCTCCGTACAGTTAGAACAAACATAGACTGAAGGAGAATCGACATATTTATTAAAGGGAATGTTTACGTTAGAATCAACCGTAAATATTATCTACGAAAAGAACAATAATAATGAATACAAAATGTTTCAAGAAAAACAATTAACAAAAAGCAACGGGGATCAAATGTGTCATGAATCTTTGTTAAGAAAATAAAAACAATATCAAAAATAGAGAAGAAAAAAACGACATTCCAAGAAACAACAACACAAATAACTGATTCAATAACCTTAATGGGTGCTCCAAATAGAGAATCCATGTTATTACAAGACACTATTGACTTATTACATTTTATTTATTAGAATTCTTGGGACAAATACAAAAAAAGACCTACGTCGATAAATAAAATAGTAAGAGAAGAAAAAACTGTCAAGCTTCAATGACTATAAGCCTAAATCTTTTATCTCAAAAGCCCGATGAAGGAATTTTTATTGGATTTGATTGTTTCCTACGCTTGTGATAAAAAATACAATTATAACCAAACCAATCGCACCATAATCGACTGATGATATTGAAAAATATTATTTCCCAGATATATTTTTATTCCCAAACACCCACGTACCTATACATGTAAGTAACCACAAAATAGTCTTATTTTTTATAAGGATGATGGTCGCTTATAATACGATACCAATTTCATCTATGGCCTACTGCGTCATTTTATTTGAAAACAAATAGTTGTATTATTATTATATAATTCCATTACTAACCTAATTTTGTTATAAGAAATATCTAGATAATCCTTTTCAGAATTAATCAAAATTATAGAAGACAGAATACAAATTATTATTAAACAATAAAAATTAGCACAATGAATGTTATTATTATTAAAATATTATATTATTTTGAGATTAGTATTCCGCGGAGTCACCGGCCAAGAATACGTCTCCTCCACTATTTTTGGTAAGATTTTGAGTGTCCTGCGAAAGGAAAGTAATTGTAAAACATTACGAATAAGAGATTTAACATCTGTAATTCAATAATGAGAAATGCCACCCATCTTGAATATTTTGACTAGCATGGAGAGGAGTCCGTTAGTCTGCTGGCTACCCCACTATAGTAAATGTCATGATTGTGTGACTGAATGAACAGACTCAGTAAGAGTTGGTACATAACTTCATATAATCATAATTGAATATGATTCTATTTTTATAAACTTGGATATAATATTGTTACCTACCTAATAAGAAAGCGTTCCTGCGTGTTTGTTATAAATACATTTATAACTACAGATTAATATGGATTGCGTCACTTGTAGGATATCTCAAGATGGAATGTGTTAATCAAACATAATACATAAATAATTAAAATGAGTTAATATTGTCGACGGATGGTACTTGGTGGTAATATAATTTCAATTCAATTGATATCCACATAATGTACACTGTCGATAAAATTTCTACAACATAATATATCATTACAGTATTTACAGACGAATCTCTGACCTTTACCACTCCTTTGGCACAAGATCTTAATGTAGTAGGTAATCTATACCGCACCCCTTTCATGGATTCCATAATCTACGGTTGTCCAACGGTTTCTTATTCCGATACATATTAGGTATAGTGTATTATGTAATAGTATGCCTCAGATTTCTAGCACACCTAAATTCTGATACTTTGGTTTAAATACACACAGCACTTTCTGCAATAACTTTGTAGAAAAAGACTAATTTATTTATTTTATTCTTCTTGCAAATCATCATACACATAACGAAATCAACAAATCAGTTTACAAAAGAAAGAATGTGATGATGTGCAATGACGAGATTATCACTTTATAGAGATTTCTTCCATCTAACCACAATGAGATGTTAAACTAGAAAATTAGTGCATAATATATAGGTTACTATTCTTCTTCTTCGTTTGCCCTTAAACTTTTTTTCTTTTGAAAATAGAGTGAAAACAAACCCCTTGTCACCTTTACCTATAACAAAACTAACGTTCCATCGTCGTTGTCAGAGATATGTACATATTGTACATACATTATGCTTTGAAATATATGTTTATTCTTTGCCAGCATGGTTTATTTCACAATTTATGTAAGTAGCCAGTTTTTCTCAAACAAAATGAAATTGAAGTGTAAAAAAATACAGTGAAACCATTTTTTCAGCAAATACTTTTTACATATTGGAAATAATTATTATTGAGAACATTTCTGGAACTACAAAATAGACGAACTCTCTTTGTTGTTTTGTTCCATAATATCACGGTCTATGGTTTATTTCCAACTCATTCGACCGGATACAGCGAAGAGACAAACAACAGTACGAAGATTGTGGACGAATATTTTTTATTCATACTTTGTTTATTTGAAACAACATTCAATAAACAAGAGGACACTCATGAGAGAGTAGTTGTAGTTATAATACAGGATACCTTCTTTTTGTAGTGGTGACAAAAGATTTATGATAAGATAATGTTGGTTGGAAGATGAATCGGAAAGGAAACGACTGAGATTGTTTGGAAGATTATACAAAGCATCATAAGACGTAAAAACAAAATACTTTGTAATACCTACACACGATAATCCAACATTCACAAAGAACATGTGTATTTTTTACAAGTAAAATTAATTGATAGAGAAGAAAATACCTCAATTTATTGATGTTCAAATGATTAATATTTCTTTTTTGAAATTAGATGGAGACTTTTCAGAAATCATATTGACATCAGCTGTATGTAAATACTCGTAGGCAGACAAGTGCAAGTGCGCATAAATATTTTGCATAAAATGTGATGTTTGTCGAACATAAAAAATACGAACATTGTCTTCAATATTCAGAGAGTATATAAATGTAAACTAAATTCTGTAAAGACCGTTTTACGTATAATTATGCCTATCTACTAATCAGGCGCCTCATCCTTCGTGAAGGAGCCAGAGGCAGAAGATGGAACATCAGTACCTTGCCAGACAATCCAATTGACGCAAATATCGATATTTTTTTTAAATACAAGAATGTAAACATTTGGATAATCAAAAGAGTGCATTCGATAGTTAGCAAAATATTCTCAAGTGTTTCCACATGTTCACAAGAACCGTATATTTGAAGATAATAATCCACTTGAGAGATTCTTTCCTTGTCGGCTGTGCTGTAATCAACTTTCAGGTAGATAATAATTATCAATATTTTTACTGTTATATAAATAAATAAATAAAGATAAAATGCACAAATCTTCTATCTATAATACATTATTAAGTAATTGTTATATATTCATAACATAATAATATATTATTAAGTAATTGTTATTAAATAATAATGGATTAACTATAGCTAAAAAATTTGATAAAAATACTGCATAGAGTGGTAAAATCCAACGTGGATGTAAAGTACACTATTTCATATGAAGAGTGTTTCAGGTATTAATAATATAGCAATTACAATAATTTTAAGTTTATACTTTTTTTATTAGGTGCACTTACCAGTTGAGTGCATTTACAGTAAAAATAATCTGTATGCGATTTTTTGTTTCTGTGATTATATCCTTTTTCTGATAAAAGGTATAGCTATACTATTTCATCTAAACATGACAATAAAATTTATAAAAAATAACACCTATTATTTACGTTTTTATAATTTGTAAGGCATATTTTTTTAATTTGTAATTTTATTGTTAAAGAAATTAGCCGTTTATTTAATTAATAAATAAATTAACTTTTACTATATTCAAATTATGATAGCGAAATGACTTTGCTAAATTTAGATAAATTCTCGAAACAAAGTAATTACAAAATGAAAATACAATAAAATTTTAAAATTTTTCATCTGAATTACATCACTCACATTAACACTAATTCAAAATATATAACATTTCGTGGCGACGAATGTTCTCTATTACATATGTACTTAGGTATAAGGTATTCATATTGTATCCAATGATAAAATAATTTCCTTTAAGATGCGGAGAAAGGTTCGAGAAAATTTCTCTTGGTAATTTCTAGAAATATTCCTTTAATAGAAAGATTAAATTTCTATTTCAGTATCTTGAAATGTTCAAATAAATACCCGAAGCCACTTAAAAGGGTTGACGTGATATTTACAGATATCATCTTTAGAAATCTATATTTTCATATTCAAAGAAATTCAGTTGTACCTACTATATAATTGATTGTATTTTAAAACAAGTATTTTAATTGGTAGGTATCTAAACAATTAAACTGAGCTATTAATAAACATTTCAAGTTTCAAGTACCTACTTTAAATAACTAACCTAGAATGTAAGGGTTTGTTGACAGCACTGTGAATTTGATTATTTAGCTACGAAATCTAATAGTAAAGATTACTAATATACTTATATTTCATGGTCTAAAACTCTTAAACATATAATTCTACGACCAAACCCGTAATATTAATCTGTTATAACAATATGTCCTTTCACAATTTTAACGCATACTAGTAGGTATATTAACATTTTAACTATCTTCTGCCAATATAACCACTACAAAGCTTTTAAGTGTTGACATGGTTCGTAAATAAATATGTAATGACAATGTCTAAAACGAAGATCATTACTATTAAATATATGTTGGATGAATTTTATGGAAACATATTTTCTGTAATAATTTAAGAAATAATAATGGTTAAAGGGATATATAATAATATATTATTAGTTGATTTACTAAATAAACATTTACCAGTTTATTATAATGATTATTGGGAGATAAAATAAAACATTATGTGATTATGCAATAAAATTGTGAATGATGACGTGTTCTATGCATTTATGGGGATTTGTTGTCATTTTGTTGTACAAAACTGCATTAGTACTTAAGCCGCATTTCGGCGACTCTATTTTATATCAACATTTATAATTTTAATTGGTTGTTATATGTCTGTATGATGATGAATGTATGTCATATGATTTATTCAGCGCAGTTTATTGGAGCATCCATCTCAAGGACAAAGAAAACTATCTTGGAAGAGAATTATCTTCAGTTTGCTCCTGAACTTTGTTTATAAGAAGTTCCTCGAGGAGTCGATTCTTATTTTTGGCGATCCCTTTTGCAGATTGAATTGAATGTATATTATTTTATGAAACTTTTTATTGTTTCATAATATTATAAGGAATGTACAGTGATGAATAAAATAAATATAATAATAGTAGGTATTCATGGCGAATGTGATACATAAAAAGGAACTAAGTTTTTTTTTACAATGATCCGTGGGTGTTAAAAGGTTTTATTTATAGAGTTTTTTTATAAAACACTCATGTTTTAACAATAAATGGCGATGTTTTAAAAGTTTCATTACTTTGATTAAACATTTGTTTTGATATTGTTTCCAACTTAGCATTTTGTTTGATTAATATTTGATTTTGAATATGAAATTATGTAAATACAATTTCAACTGTAACTATCTAGTCAAAAACTTTTCAATGTTTCAATTTAACAATGTATTTATTTATTATTATTTATTATTTATTATACCATCACGGCAAATCCCACAAGTGGGGTAGCCAGCAGATCAGCTGCATGTAAGAAACATGAAAACTATCCTCTCCGTGCCAATATAAAATCAAGACATTCAGGATGGGTGGCAAACCTCATCGCTGAATTTAAGATGTAAAATGTCTCAATTTTTTCGAACACCTGCCTTTTACAGGACACTCGAAAACTTACGCAGAAGAGTGGGAGACCAATTCTTTACCGGGTGCTCCACGGGATGTACCCAAATAGTACTAAATGTATTTCAGATAATTTCATATTACTAATAATCATATTTACAAGTCACTCGAATCGGGTGGATTGCCGTAATTGATTAATAATTAATTGATAATAATAATATTGAGGCTAATTGAAAGAAGTGTTTCTTTCTATGTAATATTAATTATTGATCACAAGAGAGACGTCTTTCAATTTATCAGGTTATTATCGATTGACTATACTATAGTCCTCAGACTCTTGGCGTATCTGAATGGACGTTGAGTTTCGTTGAATTTTTCAATAAACTTTCTTTGTAAAGTATGACCTCTTTTCACACTAACAATAACAAAACCCGGTACTCCATACAACGTGAATAAATATAATGTTATTACGGCGATTATTTTTGTCATTTGACTAATAAATTCTCGGAAGTATAAATATTATAACTTGGGTGTATCATGTAGGTACCTTTCTCGCGAGTGAAGCAGTTTGAAAGGTGACTGAAAGGTGGAAATATTAAAAAAAAAACATTTAATTCAAATATAAAAAAAACTGTTAAGCTGGTTGGGGTTTGCCGTTACATAAAAAGATATTTCACATTTTTAAGGATTGTTTTCGCATTATATGAAATATCTTCGTTATTAATTTTGTAACATTGTATTTACAAAACAGTAAGAAATATGCATAGGAATGCATAAGAAATATATTTATGGGTAGTACGGTAGTAGGTAAGTACTATGAAAAAGCTACTTATAATATTCCCAACTAAGGGGTTTCTGTATAAGCTTTGTCTGCAACTGACAGTTTTGACTTGAGCAATATAAATAGGCACTAGTAAGCACAACATATAGGTATAATACACTCTAGAAAAAGGTAGATTGTTTAGTACTTACTTATTTCACCTGAACTATGAATAAAAGTGAATCTTATTTGAAAATATTAAATAAATATTTTGTGCTAAGGTAAATCTTAGATATCAACAAAAAAAATCAACTGGAATTCTATAGTATAAAAATGCAATATTACGTGACAAACATTCATCATGATATTTAAAAATTATCACAAAATATATAATTTAAGAACTATGCTTTGATATCGAATCCCTTGCCTTTGAAAGAAAGAAAGAATGAACTTTTTGTAATTAGTTTGACGTAAGGTGAAGGGACCATCTGAATCCAAGGTGCAACTTTAATATCAATTTAAATACGAAATCTTCATTAAATTACCTATCACTGTAAAAATAGATTCATTTTTAAGTAGGAAATTTCACCTACGATGAATATTTTATTAAATGGTTTAGTATTATGAACTCCAACATCCAAAGTTTTGTGAACTGAGTGGTAAGCCCCGTGATATTCCTTTGAGAACAAAAGTTAGGTTCATGACTGTCTTAAGGCGAAGATTTAGTATAGATTTATTATAGGTACATGCATACGGGGGTGCGGCACTTCTCAACTTTATAACATCATTTATGTCGTAAAATATAATATATTTCGTAATTCAAAAGCACTTGGATACATAATTTAGTGATAATATTATTATTGTCAACTGTAAAGTGATTTCCATACAACATTGTATGCTCAACTCAATAAATAATAACTGAAATGACACTAAGCTTTTAAAGAAGTTTTTATACAGAGGGTTTCTGGAAAAGAAAAAGTCTCCAGTTCAGGTCCAGTAAAATATGTATAAACGTACCTTTATTATTTGTCTTCTTATAAGCTAAAAAAATGTATAAACCTTTTAAACATAGGATAATTTATAAATAAAATTAAAATTGTCATGATATTATAATATATAGTTCGTCGTTGTAATTAAAAATATAGAACATATTATTCGTCATTGTAAATTCAAGTAAATTGCGTTGGTCTCAAAGTGACAAACTTTGTATGAAATATGATTACCATATGTGAATACATGCATATTATTAATTCGAAGAATGCGCTTCAGGGGTTCTTTCGTAATACTGTCTGAATATAATTATATTTTAATACTTTCTGTTTCTAGATAAAGATGTTTGAGATGAAAATTTAGTTGTTGCAGGCTTACTGACTGTATATTAAATAATATTAATTAATCCATATATTCTTGTGTACAAATATTTCGAAAGATATTTGAACAAAGTACAGGCACGTTTGTGTCTGGATTAATTAAACCTATTGTAGTTAGATGAGTTAGTTAAATTTGATTCAATTTACTCACCAATAATTGCATTAGCAATAATAATTAATCAGTAAGTTATATAATTGTAAATGAATGAATGGTATTATAATATAATATTCATTCATCTAGAATTTGAACATTGCAGGTATATATGGTGATAATAAATATTATGTATATAATAATACCTGAAGTTGTTCGTCTTGATACAGTTACAGCAAATGAGTGACAACATTATTAATTACCGGTGTACATCACCACATTAAAATTAATTAATCAATGAAGAAGGAGATGTGAAATATATTATATTATATGTCTGTAGCACCGTTTTGTTATAACATGTTACATTTATCAAATGAGCAATAAACGAGCAGGAACAATAATATTATTTCATGAGATATTAGGGAAGTCTGTTTGCGAGGGATGGAAGATTTGATAAGGACATCGAAAGAAGAAAAGTCGCCGGTTCTAGAGTGAATGGTGCACTTCGACCCATTGTTAGCAATAGCAGTGTGTCGAACATGGCAAAAATGCTAGTGCACAATACAATTCTGGTACCGACACTTATGTATGCAAGCGAAACTTGAACGTGGCTGAAAAAGGACGAGAGTGGAATAAATGCTGTAGAGATGCGTTCACTGAGAAGAATGGTTGGTAAAACGATGCGAGATAGAGTGAAGAATGAGAATATTAGGAGAATGAGCGGATGTGAGAGTAGTTTTGTGGACAGAATGCGTGTAATCAAGTTGAGATGGTTTTTACATGTTGAGCGAATGCAAGATGAAAGGATGACGAAGAGGATGTATTTATCTGAAAGAAGGGGTGTGAGGAAGCGCGGATGTCCAAGAACCACGTGGCTTGAGCACGTGGACCAAATTCTTAAAGACGGACGCGTGTTGAGTAAGAGAAATCGGCGTGCATGTATGAGAAACTGGATAAATGTAGAGGAAGGGAAAGAAGTATGTAAGGATAGATCTATATGGCGTTCCGTTCTCTCTGCCTACCCTTCCTGGGACATGGAGTGAGGGTATAGTATAGTATAGTATATTTTTACAGGTATGTAGTTGTAGGTGCTTTTGCTAGGTATAGGTATGACGATGCACTCTGAGCGTATGTAAAGAAGATGGATGAGTAGTGAATACTTAAAGACATTTATAATGAAAGGAACCACATTATTATCTAACTTGAATTATTTGTAAGGTGGAAAATTAAATCGATGTACTTCATAAGTAAAAAGGAAAATATGCACAATCACGTTTTGCATTGAAACATTTCACACCTAGATATAATTATATTGATACAATTACATGCACCAAAAAAATCCAGATATTTATATTACATTCTTCTTTAATAAAAACATTAATGACAATATTAGTTTGGTTCGCACGGAGAAGACAGCTTGCATGTTTCTTACATGCAGCTGGTCTGCTGGCTACCCCACTTGTGGGATATGCCGTGATGGTATAGTAGTAGTAGTAGTTTGGTATTATTATTTATCGTCTATCAAAGACTAAGTTTACACTTATCCAATCAAAAAAGTAAATACTATAAGTTATTCATTAATCTATGAATTGCGTGTGATGTTATTAGTTGTGCAAATATCAGATTCATACATTATCAACTGTGTACATAGCAAGCAGTACAAATCGAGAAGATTTCATTGTAAATAGCTTCTGGTACCTACAGTGATATGATAATAAGATGACGGTAATAAGAATGCAGTGAAACTGTACCATGTACATTTAATATACGGCAACAAGACATTGTAGTTCAGATGCTGTAATGTAATGATGTTGTTTAGATGATATTTTAATGATTAGGTACGAGTAGGTTCTATGTACATTTACAACATAATAATTATTACTTCTATTTCAGTTGATGCAAACCAGTCTGAACATACTACCATTTCCTATTAACTGTTTTGACGAGATGCGCGAGTACACACGCGTATTGAATTATATCTGAATTGACTATTTGACACAATCGAGTGTGGATGTTAATCATCTTAATATTTGAACCATTCTAGATGAATTATTCACAATTCAATTACGAAAAACGAGCAGAAACGTTCTGTTCACTAGTGGTTAAAACACACGTCTTGTACCCGAGAGGTTGCGGGTTTGATACCCAGAGTGCTAAGAACGTTTTTGCTCATTTTTCGGAATTAAATCCATGTGAATAATACATCTAGAATGGTTTAAATCTAAAGATGATGAATTATATATTTTTAAATCAATCTTCATAGAAAATTACTTTTCTTGATATGTTCATTGTGGTCATCAATAATGTGATAAATGGTTTGGTAAATCTTTAATAAATATATGATTATAGCATACGTACTATAGTACCAAACATGAAAAAAAAATACATTGAAGAAGTAGAAAGTCTATCATAATAGAGAAGTGTAGGTATCTAATAGGCTTCAAAACGGATCCGAAAAAAATCACAATGACTTAAGCAAATGACTTAAAGTTGAGCAACATAAAAAGCATTTTATACTATTCCTTACGAGGCAATACACTTGTTAATAGGAGTAAAATATTATATTAAATAATAAAAAATCCCACATAAGCGGTAGAAGTTATGGTTTTACATAATGTATCTACATAACTGTTTCTTTATGACAATACTCGTAAAGAACTAAAGGTGGATATGAAAACGACATAATATTAGAAATATATACGTACTCCTGAGAACTACCGGAAAAGCTTCGCTGACAAAGCTGGTGAGAAAGAAATAAAACAATTGTAATAGGTATGTACATAATTAATATAAGTGGACTAAAATAGTATGGCAACAACAATTTCTAGCCAAGACGCTTAGTGAAATATTTAAACTCAAAGTTGATAATAAATTGTTGTATATATGTAGGTAATTATTAAATTGCACTCACCTCATCTACTGTACGGCTACTTGCTTGCTTATAATATGTAGTACCGACTAAGTTTTATTGTAGCGGAATATATACGTTTATACCCTCACTCGTAATCAAGGAATAACTTTAATTCCGAATGTTATCTCTGGCTAGGTGTTTATTTTTTGTAATGCATGCTTTGTAAATTTTGTTTGTATCCTGAGGGAAACATAATTAGTTAAACATTAGTTACAAACTTAAAGTTGTTAGAAATCACAGTTGTTATAACGATATGTCTGACTTAAATTATTCTGAACTAACTATAGTTTTCGGGGCATTCTGACCAAAGAAAAACAATTGTCGTTTGAAAAGGTTATGGTTTAATCAGGAATATTGTTATTCCCACATAAGCCGTAGTTAATAAGCCTGGTCAAACCTTGATTTTTTTCTGAGTACGGATGACAGTATATCGTGACAAGTTTAAGTCCAGTTTGTACTCTTGATAAGTCGTTAACACTCTGAAGAAGAGCAAGGGATAATGGGCCATTTACTTGGAATTATTACCTGCATAACGTTTGAGTTGTGCGAATGTAGAATTCCCTTGATAGCATTAAATACCGACTAACTTAAGCTATCAAAGCTAAGACTTAATAATAACAGAGATGGTAAAAAATTGTTGTTGGTAACGTCTTAGAATTTTGTTCCGCTTCTCTGTTTGATGGCAAAAGGTTTTCCAGAGAGCTTTAGGAATATCTATTAAATTTTATGTTCTTGCAATCTCTAGAATTATCACAAATTTGAAATCTTAAAAGAATATGATTATAGGAGAAATGGCGTGTTGGTAGAGACAGGTCGAATAAATCTAAATACATACATATACATAGATAATTACCTTTTAGAATATTTAAAGAATTTATTTTTCAATACATTGCAACAAATTAATGATAATATTATGATCAGACAAAGTTTAATTTGTGAAATTGTTTATTTCATTGAATACAATACGTAGGTGTAGAAATTGATGGATAGAATATTTTTGACTTAAATATAAACACATACAACGGGAAAAATCTCGTAATAAAGAAAATGATACGTATCTGCATAATAAAGAAATGAAATATTTAATCACACAATTAATCTTCTCCATTGAGTAACCGGTTGAGAATAGGTTTTCAAATTCTTTTCTGTATGTTTTCAAGTTTCCTGTAAAAGATAATAATAAATCATCATCATCATCATCGCCCTCAACGCTCCTCTCGGGAGCACAGGGCAGAAACCAGCCTCCTCCATTCAGAGCGTCTCTGTGCCAATTGAATCACCTCCTCCCACGACATTCCTAATAATAATAAATAGCTATTTGTAAAACATTACGGATAAAATATATTATTATTATAAAAAATGACACCATATTCTACTGGGACCATTACAGCCTTCGGCCAATGCGATCCTAAATATAACATAACGAATCAAGCAGCGGCGATGAGGTATGATTTTGAATTCTTATATTTAATCCACGGAAGGATTCATCCTTTTTGCATCCAGTTAGTCTGCTGGCTACACCCGTTTTGGGATATGCCGTTATGGTACGAATAAATGAACTAACATATTTTACTGGGTACCTGGAGATGCCGTGATGGTGTACACAAAACTTATTACATATTTTTTTTAAGTCATTACATTCAAGATATTAAGATACATGCCAAATATTACATAATAAAATGTTAAATCTAATTGAAGTAAAACCGTTATCTTCCATATAATAATAACAACACAAGTTTATTTTACAAACATGCAATAAAACATAAACATAAAACAATGCCAACTATCTCACCATCTCCTACTGAGATAGGTATTACTTGTCATTCCAACATGGATATACCTAGTGAAATTCTACAGAAAAATCAAGAAAAAAACACATTAAAATGATATCTCAGGTAATAAATTGTGTATAGAAGCATCGATACAGTATGAAATGATAAACTATGTAGCACATAATATCATGATTTTTCTGCATCTTAGATGATTACCTATCTACTGCAGAATATCATCACAACATAGAACGTGTATTCATTAAGCGATATTACGATTTTCAAGAATTTATTTTATTATTTTTAAAAAATCTAACATATTATGAAACGTTTTCTACATATTTAATAAGACATCAAAATTGTACTCAGCATAAAATGTTTAAATATTGATGAAAAATTAGGTATTAATTGCATTCATTTGATACTATTTTAGCAGCAGACAAGCTGTATTGAATGTTAATAAAATAAATGCGATATGTATAAGTTCATTGTACGCAGTTAGTTCGCCGATAGGGTAGAAGAAAACTAAAGATATAAACTTTATTTATGAGATTTTCGCATGTCGGCTTTTAAAAGCTTCCGCTCTCATCACCAGGCTAGTTCTACGGTTTGAAAGTACTAAACATTATTAAAAAAAAAAACATCAACTTATTCTTGCATGTCGAACAATGGTACATACACCAAGTCGACAATACTGACCACGTATAGATTGACAATGTCCTAACAAGACGAAAGACGACTCTCTCGTAAATAGATCGAATACTAGAATAAAACATTTGTTTTATTTATTTCGCTATGGTTCTACTACCTAAACACCGACACAGTGAATGAATGTATATATAAGTTTATTTTGTGATGTTTTGGAAGCAGACAGTTTTACAACATGTACGAACCTATATGACGACAGATAACAATATTGAATAAGTCGAAAATGAGCCAAAATTGAATACATTTTATTACCTGTTATACGTATAGAGAGCATTTTATATTATTCACCTAGTTTGTTCTGGAATGGAGTATAAATGATCAATATTTATCTATAGGTATGTGCACCAAGAAGGAAAGAAAGTTAAAAATACAAGAAGAGAATGTTAAGAAAACAATGGAGTGAAAACCTCTGCCCATAAATAATATTCCAATAAAACTATTAGTGTCGTTGAAATCCATGAATTTAGAAGCAACGAATAAGTTGAAATAGCTTCTAGGTTAACTTTGCGTCATGAACGCACCACGAATATAGGTACCTAATTGAGGACGATAGAAAATGGCTAGTATGCAGTATTGTAGATATGGCTATACATCATGAACTATCTATACTATGCACGTATGAGAATAGTTATTACATATCATTATTATTGAGAGTTCGTATGTACAGCTGCACTGTACCTCTATCTACTAGTCTACCCGGTTTTGTAAATTACTCCGATGCACTCTACCGAGATGCACGCCTGTGTTAGAGATGTATCACAACTTCATAATTGTATCATCACATAATAAATACATACATACATTTAAAAACACTTAAGAAAAAGAACAAGAAATGTGATGGAAGGCCTCATATTAGATGGTCGGATAATATTGAGAATATTGCTTGAAGGAAGTGGATACAAAGCCCAGAACAGAAAGAAATGGAAGATCATGGAAACTGTACGTCCAAAAATGGACACAAATAGAGATAAAAATAGCTGGAAATAAAGAAAAAGAAAGCTTTACCGCAAATGACAGGATACTCATTCTTATCTTCGTTTTTTCTGTCAACGGCAGATATTTGTAAAACATCTTGAATAAGTCTGTCTAATCCGGCGATAAGGTAAGGTATATTACTCATCCTGAATCTCTATTTTTTTATTGAAAATTGGCATTTAAATTATATGCAGTTAGTTCATGGATTATCATAATATTCAAATACAAATTATTTTTCATATTTTTTTTACACTTTCGAATGCTACACGACCTTCAATTTGTTCCGTTTTTTTCTAATGCATCGATTTCTGTGACATCGTGATTAAGCATCGTTTATACTTGCCTGTGATCGATAAATTCAGTTGAAATTAGGTGTAATAGACACTCGATAGTTATAAGAAAAATAATATAAAATGTATTGGTACCAGTGGCGCACATCCGGCAGATTGTCAGCCTAGTTGGTCTATAGGATATCACCTACAATAATCAAGTAAGGTGACTAGAGTATAAATATACACGATTTTCAAAGAAGACTCTTGTACTCAAAACATTACTACTACTATCGTATGATGAAGATGAATATGTTTGATACACTTCTTAAATGTATCGCGTATTTATTCTATCACAGTATTTTTTATAAGTAATAATAACTAACTAACTCGATTTAATATTGAAGCACAGTACGGAGATTCTTTTCTTTGCCATTATATTCTAGGTAGATTGAAAGGCATCGCGATACAGGAATAAACTCGAACATTGTGCATTAAATATTGATACTATTGCAAACTAATTACTGAACATGGATTACAGAATAAGATAAATTTAGATGGGTTCATAGTGAAAAAAATTATCCATATATTTCTTTATAACAATTGAAAATACGGTTTTGAGTTTAACTAACACTTCATCAAAGTGATTCGAGTTTTAACATTCGATTTTTTTGTCTTTCTTCGTAAAAGAGACTGTTCGAGCTCGACCCATCCTGAATGTCTTAATTTTTTTGTTAGCACAGAAAGGAAAGCTTGCATGTTTATTACATGCGGCTGGTCAGCTGGCTACCACACTTGGGAATATGTCGTGATGTCATAATAGGTAATCGAAGTTCAAGAAGTGTTTAATAAATAATTAAAGCTATCAACTCTTTCCAATATAATAACGTGTTATCATTTTTGAAACCTTGTATGAACTTTTAATATTTGGCATTGAAAATTGAAAATCATTCCACCTGCTAAATGCAAAACTTTCACTGTTCAATGAGACTCTTAAGACATTCAAATGGCAATATAGCACCAATAACTTATAGTAACCATTCTATCTTAACTTTACTACGTATTTACTATACAGTATAGGTATATTATACTTAAGTAGGTAATGTACATTTTGGAACTTCGTGCTTCAGAGAGAGCGTACATTATATCTAGGTAGGTACTGACTGAATGTATTGTTTGAGAAGAGAATTAACATAGATACATCATATTATTACTACTAAGCAATATCTATTAGGTATAATTTAAATGTCAACTATGTACCTAGAAGACAGTATTGTATATATAGGAACATGTTAGGTGTAAGTAATGCGTAGCTATTTGTATTGTTTATTAGTAGGTGGGTATATTAGGTCTTAATAAATTGAATTATGTACGAGTGACAATACAAACAATGCCCTATATGAATTTGCACGTTTTGAGCCCGCTAAAAGAAAAGTAATTTACCTACATACATGAGAAACTATTATTAATACAAACCTAATTAAGAAATTGCGATAACAGATACAAAATATACTCGTGAAACTACATACACCGTTAACGGTCGGTTTCAATAATATATGTCTATTATATTTCATTATTCAATAGATTTTAACCGATAGTAATGGATGGATAGATTACTGAAATCAACCATTAGATATTCAACATATTATCTCTAGGTATGATTGGTATAGTAAACGAATAATTTTTTGTTTTAATATTTATAAGCAATAAAATGTCAGTATAGTCAAAGCTTTGAAATAATGTCATTTGCTTAATATAGTTAATATTGTCAGCCGACGGTAGGTACTTGGTGGAAGTATAAAATATAATTGATCTAATTTTGATGATCGTTCAGTTGAATTAACTATTTAGATGATTCATTATGTTGGAACGAAATTTATCATAAAAATCAATGTCTTTCATTTAAGTTAAAGTTAATATCTTTCAACAAAATATAATACGAGTTATAGATAACAATTGTAATCTGAAATAAATTATGAATTTCGTGACAATTTACTTTCGTGATACAGTATTAACTTAAAAATACAGCATCATGAAAAAGTATATCTAAAGCTAATAAAGATATTTTCAGCACTAACTATGAGTTCGTCGGTAGCCTGGAGGTAGAGTCTCGGCCTCGTGAACAAGGGGTCCGTGGTTCGATACCAGGTGCCGGCAAACTCCCCTTTCACGACACAAGCTTTTAGTAGCTTACTGTGAAAGGTGTATAAGGTTGTATTTGGGTTCATAACAAACAAAACCCAGATATATCTTTTTTTTTTTTTAAAAATAAAAAAAAAAAAAACAATATAGAGTAGGTAGGTATTTGTATGCCTTGAATTTTTAATAATGATATTTTGCCAATCAATTTTCTTTGTATTGAATCAAGCATATTAGTTACACGTGAGTGAATTATATAACGAACGAAATTCTTTTATCAAAGATATCTACCGAAATATGATAATATATATTATTATTGTAATACAGTGTACAAGAACATAATATATAAATCACAATAGTAGGCAAGTATGTATACAAAATATTATTATGTTAGTCAACAAATATATGTGTTGTTAGTTAAAACGAGTTAGTACAATATGTAACCCTGTGTAGCTCTGTTAAAAATATTTATATATTTTAATGCAATAAACATGTCCCGCAAAAAAATAGGTCTCCCGCTCATGTGTAAGTTTTCGAGTGTGTGTAAGAGGCAAATAAACGTAAAAATATCTCGTATAAAACATTAAATATCTTCAATTTTGAGATAGAGTTCGCCACTCATCCTGAATGTCTTAACTTTTATTGGCACAATGATGTTGACTTTCACATTTATTGTGTGATTAGTTCGCTAGTTACTCAACTTATGGCAAATGTCGTAAAGGTATGTTTGAATGTATGAATGCTATAAGCACCTATATTTGAAATGCTCATGCTCATTCGTTATACATTCTATTCATCTTTCACACTCCTCTGAGGACACATTGGAAACTTTAGTATTTAACTCTATTTATAATCAAAATATTCTTTGTGGCTATAAATAATAAATCAAACATTAAGACAAATGTCTATTCACTGTAACGGTATTTAGGTAGTAGAATTTCATGGAGAAATTTAAAAACAAATATTCTTTCCACTATATACATTTTGAGAGAGACAATTTTCGTCTTTTGATTGGCAATGTCCTTGAAACACGAAATACGTAGTGTTATGGAATTCTCAAGAAATAATTATTCGAGAAATTTACCGAGAAAATTCTCGAAGTAGAGAATTTTCCGAGATTTTTTTTTACTTTTTATTTAACAGTATAATAATAATAAACACTTTATTCAATCAATCAATAACAATGTACAAATGTTGAGACAATTTATCACCAATATATGTAGCTACAATTAATTATGGAAACAAAAAAATGTTAAGTACCTACATCGAAAAAAGTGATAACAACTGGTAAAAAATCTTGATGGTTGACACCCCACATGCCCATATTTAAGTATTAAAAAAATTGCAGGTACTTACATGGAAAAAAAGTGTTAATAATCTCTGATTTGGGCCTTAATCAGCCCCACAAATTTTTGGATCAATCAGGTTGGCTGCGAAGTATACTGGGCGAAAGGTAATAATACCACTAAGAAGAATTATGGAGAGAAATCTCTCTTCCATCAGAGGAGAAATTCTCGGTGAAATTTCTCGTTCTCGAGAAATTTCTCTGGAGATTTTTCTCTTCTCACATTACTAGAAATACGTCTCTCTTAATTAAAATCTATAAAGTTAAAAAACATCTGTTTTTTAATTTCATTCAAGACAAATGTCAACAAGTCTTGCTGCTAATTTCAGGACATGAAATATCTTTATAAATAATTAATCTCACAGAATATTCCTTTTTTCTCTTGATAAAATGAGAATGGAATACATTAGCTTCAAACCTGCAAACGAACTTTAAATATAATATGAATACAAAGCGTGTATTACATTGTAATTATATTTCAATTCGATGCCTACACTTTTATATGACAAATTGTTCACAATATACTTATGAATTATTTATAATAATTATTATGAATGTACTGACAAGAGTTTTTGTGCAATGCCACCTTAAAGTAAATTAGATTTATCGACCTTGATGTAGATCCAAACGAAATGCTTTAGTTAAATTTACAATTAGCAAACTTCTATAATTATACGATTGACTTTTTCGTCAACATCTGCGAATGTTAGTTGCTACATTCTAATTGAAAAGTTTATCTCAACATGCGTAACTTTTTTGCTGAAATATTAATATAATACGCTCTGTATTGTATTGATATAAACTCGGAAATTTTTATCAAATGCAATCTAAATATTGTTTCAAATTCTTATTCATCTACATTTAATATGTTTCATGGACTATATTTACATAATTTTCTTATTTTTATGTTTATTAATTTCCAGTTATCTCTTTATTTTTTGGAGACCTTCCAGGATGAAAATCTTGTCTAAATTGGGAATGGCTACAGCAATACTCACAGCCGTATTATGTTTTCAAAATATTATATTCACAAAAAATATTTCAAATTTTTTATCAATCACATTCTACGGGTCATAATCACATGATCGTATAAATAATTTTTCAAGTTTACTATTTATCTATTTCAATAATTTATCTATCCATTATTATTAGTTAAAATCTATCGTATAATATAATTTACACAACAAATTTAACTGATAGTAATAGAAAGATAGTTTATTGAAACTGGCTTTAAATTGCAGTCTGTATAGTGTAGGTATATATTTTTGTTGGTAGCTATTATAATCATACTTACGAATGTATTGGTAGGAACGTGGAAATATTCTAATAAAACGGGAGTGAGTGAAATGACAATATAATAATCAATAATGCTACTGGGATATAATAATAATATTTATGTTAAAATTATCCCTTACGAGATTAATACTCATGTCAAATTTTACACTGAGATGTAAAATGTTGTGTTATGATATGCGGTTATTTAAATTTAATATCAATAAAAAAGATGGAATTATGAACTGTGTGAATTGCGTAAGTAATTGCTTATGTTTTTTAATTGATAAAGTGTATTTTATTATTAAGAACGTATATTTGAACTAATCATGTACCAATTCGTTAGTTTTTAAATACCACATTCATATTTCCACTAAGAGTTAGCGAATTAAGCATGCACAAATCCTAAGTTTTGTTTTCATTGTTAAGAAGTTTTAGCTTCCGTGAAGGCATATGCGAATTACTTTTAAAGTAGGTACTTTTAAATTATTGTGGTAGATGATAATATGTCTTAGTGTTCAAAATACATTGTCTCATAAACATCTTATTTGTACCTACTATGTATTTATATTATACAAGCAATGTAACATAATAATTCATAGGATTGATTAGATTAAAATGCCCTTCATTTGTATACTGTCCGTGTTCCTTGTGCCAAGTGGAATTATACTATGAATAATAAACAAGAATTCCTACCCACCTACATTATTTAACCTACGAAAGACGTATTATAGTAGTATAGTAGTACACAAGCTACTCACGAATTATTTGTGTTTATAATATTGTTACATATTACTGTAAATCTACTTAATTCTGGTACTTACCAATCTTTGATAATATAGTACACAATAACTGAATTAACTGTCAAGCTAAAAGGTTTGCAATTCAAACAGTAAATAGTTGGAATATCAAATTCGCTGTTAATTTGGAGATGGTAGGTATTTAGGATCTCACCACAAGAGTTAAAGGTTATAAATTAATACATTATTAAACATGAAAGGTTTTCTACGTTGTATTTAGGTTTAAAGCTGAATAACTGCGCATAAAATGTAGCAGTTCATTGATCTATTATTTTTCACTAATTTCTTTTAAAATTTAGTTATAGAATACGTATTATATAAGAAAAGTAGAGTAAATATAATCACGTGCCTAAAAAAGTAAATATTTTTTGAAGTAGTGAATACCCCCATAGAACTTTCAAAGTTTTCAAAGATGTTGCTTTGTAGGATTTGGAATCTTGCCAGAAACGTTGTACGCCATGTGGGTATTTCTTACAATCCCATGGTATTCAAATTCAATATGCTAATTAATTACTCGCTTCCTAATGTTTTGAGAAACGAGAGCCAAATTATGTAAGACAGTTGTTGTCCAAAGTGCCAAATAGAGAATGTAAACATTGAATGGCTGAAATATAAAAATATTTCCATCTATTTAACTCCATATAAAATATAACTAGAAGTATTCACTGTGTCGGTGTTTAGGTAGTTGAATTCCATAATAAAACACTTGTTTTATTTATTTCGATAACTAGAAGTATTTTCTGTGACAAATTATGTCAATTATGAAGTAGTGTACTGAAAAAATTATAGTTTTAAGTATTGTCAGACATAAAATGGCTGAAAAATCTATAGTATAAGTTCTGAAGCAATAAAATAGATTAACTTAGTTAAGAAAGACAAGATAGTTATTGGAATGAATACCTATTCATTTATAAGAAACAATCAGAATTCACAATAATCTTGTTGTATGTAATATGACAAATCTAAGTCAGAAAGAATGATTTTGATTTCGTGTACCTTCCTATTTGAAAATAATTACTCACGTTTTCACGAGGGTCTCAGTTTTTTTACGAGTTTACTTTCAAAACATTATGTAATAGATTCGCACACAAAAATATAATAATAATATACATAGATTAATTGTATTTGCTGTGATGTTAATTCGTGAAATGGTATGAATCAATATTATTCATTAACAAATACAAAAAGAAAAATATATTTTTAGAGATTAAAATTTGTTAAAATGTTCCCATGACAGACGACAAGCGCATCCGGGAAAGATGGATTAAAAAAGTAAATAATAATTAATTAATAACAGTCGGAAGCTATAAGTTATTAAAATAAATAAACCTCGGGAAACCACTACAAAACTGTATACGAGTGTTATGTACCTACAATAAGAATATTAATATTGAAAGACTGTTGTTGTATTGATTCCGTTTCAAATAAAACGGCACAAAATAGGTGATTCTACAGGATAGATTAAGCCAGATTATGCTCGTAATATTTGAGGTACTATTTTATCTAGAATTGAATATGGTTTTTCATTTAACCCAAATATTCTCCAACAGTCTCACAGTACAGAGGCCTGAGTCAACAACACACTTTCGTGTCACGTTCCCGCTCCGTTAGCGTTCGGGTGCAGACGATGTTGCAAGCAAGTGTCAATTTCGTTGCTAAGATACACAATACAGTAGTTACGAAAATTAACACTTTGGCGCACCATCGTCTGCACCCGAACGCTAGCGGAGCGGGAACGTGACGCGATAGTGTGTTGTTGACTCAGGCCTCTTGTGAAGAAAGAGTAGGTAAAAACTTTCAGCAGATTGCAAAGTAAAAATTAAATTTAATAAAACTGTAGAAACACGCCCTCTTTCATTCACAGCACTTTTTTCACAAATTAAGTTTTCCCTTTGCACAAAAGAAGGTCATTTCTAAATGACGAAAATATAAAACATTCTTCATTTGTTAGATTGCCACTTTCCAGCAGTAATAATTTATAAGTCGCAAAGTTTTTAATTTTTTATCACAATCTTTTATCTTAAAGTTCCCAGATTTTCAGCAGACTACAGAATGATGTGAATTTTTCTTTGTTTCACCAAAATTTTATAATTTTTTTAAATTAAATTTGAGTCATTTAAAAAAAGGTCTTTGGAGTTTTCAAGAACAAATATTGAAGATATACCTACTTGCTGCTGGATGTTGCTTACTTATTCTTTGATAACATAAACTTCAATTTCCATTATAAAGGTTTAATTAATATGTTTAACAATTTGCTAGTGTATTAAGACAAGTATTCAAATAAAAAGTTAATGTGTGAAGTCCGGCTAGTTCGAGATACTAGAAATGAAGATTTACCTGTTGGTATATATTGTAATATAGTAAATAGTTTGTACAGTTTATATGGATGCTGCTAATGACAGGAAACGATAGCGACTCGCATCAGTGGACTTGTGAGAGTGAACCGCACCTGCCTTTGTTACTAATAAATTATCTAAAATTTAAATAAATTAAACGACTTAAAAAGTGTTAGTGCTAGTTCCAATTTGAATTATGATGTAATTAATAAAAATGTTTATGGAATTACTAGTATTGATCGCAAAAGGAAATAATATGATATTGAAAAAAAAATGAAGATCAATTTCATTCAATTCAATTAACTATTGACAAACACACCAGAAATGTGAAATATAGAAAATAATATTTCTCATTTCTCAATATACAATTATCTTACCTGTCGTTGATTGAAAGAAATGTTGAAATATATATTTAAATATAAGTTTTAATAAAATGTGAGAAATACATAACAACTTAAGCGGGTTTTCGAAGTGAGAAAAAGAAAATGATTGGAATCTGAAAGCAAAAAAAAAGGAGAATATAAATCACTTTTTTTAGACACAACCAGCACCTATTTGAAATGTTCACCACAATTGAATACAAAACTGTATTATTTTTTTATTCAAGACATTGCTTTATTTTCACACTCGTCACTAGGGCGGAGGGTGCGAATATCCTACGTTCAGAGTGATTTGGAGAAAACTAAATGTTGAGATGAGAAATAACGAGACGTTGGGTATCTTGTGGACAAAAAAAAGTATTTTTTTTAACAAACTGTCATTGGACATTCTTAAAATAGAAAATGTTCAAATATTTGATATAAACGAATCCGAAAACTTTTAGTCTATCTTTAGTTTTTGATTGTTTAGACTTTGATTGTTCCTCACATGAGGGTTTTATATTTTTTTTCATTAGATTTTCATCAACAGATGATTTTTTCACAGTGAAACTACTGCAACAATGAGTTACATAATCAGAAAAGTTTTCAAGTCTGGTGGGTTACTTGTATTTAGTATTATGAGTGTTAAATAATAATAATAATAATTGACGCTCTGGGGTGTATAATAAATCATCTAAATGGTACTTAGTTATTATGCAAGAAAATCCCCGTATTGTGAAAATAATATTATTATGAAAATCTTATATTGAAATGTTATTAAAGATGACGTCAACAATCTGTGAAAAGATAATAATATTAAAAACAGAGATTCAATTTTCCATCCAATTCTTATAACAGTCCGTTCAAGTATTTATATTTTTGAATATTATCTTACTTACTGCTAGCCCTTTCCTCACCACTGCTGGATATAGGCCTTTTCAAAACTTTTCCATACTTCCCGATCTCGAGCAATACGATTCACTGTTTTACCGTCATCTGGACAATATCATCAACCCAACTTTTTTGAGGTCTTCCCACACTTCTTCTGTCCTCCCACGTTCTCCATTCAAGAACTCTGGAAGTCCGACTGTCTTCCTCTCGCCTAGCCATGTGACCAGCTCATTTCTATTTAAGCTTGGGCACTTTCCCAACAATATCTACGACTTTCGTCTCTTGTCGGAAGACTTAATTTTTTTTAAATCGTAAGAGGGGGGGGGGGAGAAATATTATATATAGTAACATAATTCTGGAACAAAATAGGTCTCCTATTTATTTCGGTTTTAAGTTTTCGGGTGTTTTATAAAAGATAGATATTCGCAAAACATAACATACCATTATCGTTTCAGAAATTAGGTATGCCACCCATTTTATTTATATGATTCAGAGAGGCAATGCCATTTTTGAGAGATATTAACTTTTCCAGTATTGTGATAACCATTCTTCAAAGAAACGAAAAAGAATAATTTGAAAATAATATTAGATTGTTATATAATTTTTTTATAGTTTTTCCAATAGATTGTTTTTACCTACCGTTTTCTGAGCGAGGCTTAAAAACTAGTTATCAACGTAACGTGCACGCTCGTATTTTCATTTTATGAAAAAAATATCAAATTCATTATACCTACTGACTTCCAAAAAGAAATTTTGGACCGGCAAGTTTTAAGTCAATTTCCTTTTCAATTTTTCCACCTCTCAATAATATAAAGAAGCTTTTAGAATTCCTTCACTTTGTAAATACATGATCGAGTACATAATATTTTATTGCAAAATATAATTTTTTTATTTATGATAAAATATGTACATAAAATTATAAAGGTTTTTTGTATATTTATTTTGCTCTAAATATTGTGTATAAAATAATACGAATGAAAGGAAATACTTATTTTTTTGTATTGTTTATTAATTTTTATTCCCTATTTATTGGTTACAATATCAATCATTACACATAATCGTATATCAGTTACATTATTTAATGTACAAAGGGTAAGTTTATTTAATATTGAGATATCTTCTGTCTTAACCGGTTAATAAAAAAATGTGTAACAAAACTACAGTGAAACATAAGTAAATAAGGATAATAGCTAAATTATTTTCATTTTATAAAAAAAAATATTATATTCCTTTCATCTTCAAAATAAAAAAAATAATTCAAAAACATCGAGATGAAAAACGTACTTAATCTTGGAAATTGAAGCCAACATACGCTTGCTGCTAAAACGTATGATTTCGTAGAGATACGAACTTTTATTTTATTTCTATACATTTACTAGAGCGTCTGTAGTATTTTTTCTTATTTTTTTTGTACGCCGTCTGTCGTATTATTTTATGAGGAGAAGTTTCCATCTACTTATTCCTTTCACAGTTTTATTTATAACTACATTATTACCACTGATAATAAGAAGAAAATAGAGAAAAATATTGAATCGTTTTAGAGACACTGTGCGTCTGTAATTCATGTCGATCGATTTTGGCAACGAATAGGTATATAATGTGGTGTTCTCACTTTGGCGAATATCGCTAGGGCACCAAAATATCGCCAGCCATTTGAACCGTGTGAACAAAATGACAGCTAGTCTGAAACGATAAAAACCAGTAGAAACGATATCGTCTCGAGTTGACCACCTTCCAACTTTCTCGGGCGATCGAACGATTTGCACATGCGCAGATATGCGCGGCGTTTGTGTCTATGGTAAAAGCTTTATAACCTATAAATTTTATAATGTTTCCCGCTTCGTGACAGCTGTTATCTTTTTTGTTGGTTTGTGGCGTTTGTTTCCTTAATTAAAAGGCGCCTTATAACCTCTACTATAACATTTTCGACTAAAAATAAACACTTCGCGATCTCCATCTCGACGCCATTTTGAAAACAGTGTCAAAATCAAAGCGCATCTGACAGATCGTTTCTATATCGGTGGACTTGTGTGAACAGGTGTGACGATCAATGGGTGTACGGCGAATTTTGTTTTTTCGCCTGGCGTTATATTTTGAAATTCGGCTGGCGATATTCGCCAAATGTGAACACCCCATTATACAAAAAGTCTTGAAAAACTTTTACCATCTTGTGATCAAATTTGGTATTTTAAAAGTAGCGGAAATATTGTGTCTTTTCACTGAAACAATTATTAGTTTATCTCATCCGAGTTATGGTATCATTGATCTTGCCTCCCGACGTTTCCGATTGAGAAAAAACACAATGGAACTAAAAAAAAATGCCTCTTGGAAGAGTTCTATTTCTATTCTGTGCTTCTTAGAAGAATTCAAAAGAGCGAATGATAAAATTAAAACGTTTGAATGAAAATATTACCTACTCAGCTTTATCTACAGACGTAGTACCGAGATTGTTATATTGGCATGGAGAAGATGACTTGTATGATTATTAAAGCAGTGAGTCTGTTGGTTAATCTAATTGTGAGAAATGCACGCATGAATGACTGAATGAATGAGATTTTCATATTACCACAAATGTAAAACATTTTTCTCGAAAATCATTTTCATAATGATGCATACGTTATGACCGTTTGACTAATTTTACTATTAATTATGATTATTGATAATATATAAATGAAATATTAGCGGTAAAGATGTTCGGATACCTAAACATGCTGACACGTATAAATAATTCAAAGTTTGGTTTAAACAATATTTATTTATTTATTGATATACGGCATGAGAGCCTTTTGTATCACAATAAACTTGTCAAAAAAATTGTATAATAATAACCTATATACGTATATTATTAGAGATCAACACAATACAATCAGACAATACTACATTAATTTTTTATACATTTATCAATAAAATGGGCCAACTTTTTATTTGTCATAATGTAAGTTGGGTATTAATCATTTGGTAAATCATTGATAGAAAATTCAAATTATATTTTAATGCTTAATACAAAGTCAATGAAATAGAATTAGTATAAAATCACTATGTACATTTATAGAAATAAAAGATTTATACAGAATTTACATTATGTATAGTGCTATTGGAGGTAGCAATAATTATTTGTAATATAATATTATATTATACCTACCTAACGAAGACTTATAGTCATTTATTACATACGTTGGAAATCTATTATATAATACAATTCTGATTCTTATAATTCTGATTCTAGGTAATTATTATAATACAATGCATGAATGACTACTATGTAAATACATACATTTATACATACGGATATGTGCAACACTTTGACAGCTTCAAGATAATTGAACTTATAATGTATGAAACATGTATAATACATTGATTGAAGATATCCTGCATATTGCATAAGATATACACAGATTTTATAATTAATGAGAAATTTGTCAACTATAACTCTAATCGATTAAAAAATCGATCCATATGTACCTCATTTACTATGCTTTTTATAGATAGATTGACTCCATGTTCATTTATTTATGTAAGAAAACTCAAATGGTTTAAATGTTACTATTTTTTAATAATTTAATGATCTGGTTTCGTCTTAAGAATTTGACAATGACTTTGTAAGTCGATAGCAGGTCTCTCAAGGTAGGTACTTAAATGTTCTAAAATTTAGACAATTTGTGTGTTTTTTATATAAAAAAGCTCTAACATATATTTTTATTAACAAAGTTTGAAAATTGACAGTTCCTAGATCCAATAAATTGATAAAAAAACAGTTGTTTATTAAATTGCGTATTTTTAAACTATTGGTAGTAAGATCACCTTCACAGCAAAGATTTATTATAAATTTAATGAAATGTCTTTGCAATTGTGCAATATTATGGCGGAAAAGTTCCATGAATTTTCATTCAATTTTTTGTGGAATACGACGTAAATAAACTGTTTTTTTCGGATATCGCAAGCTCTCTAAGTGGAATAATTTATCACTCATATTCAGTCACAATCTCTTCAGGGACTTAAGACAATCTGGAGACACTGGTGCAGCGGAAGGGTAGGTGAAAGGCCGCGCACCAAAAAGACGGAACAACCAAATAAAAGAGGCCACTCAGAGCACACTACCCGTTATGGTGACAATGCCAATTGGAATGAAGCGAAGTGGTCATGATTCTCAAAATTGAGGGACCGACGTGGAAGAAGATAAGTTTATCATCGAACATGCATATTCAAAAAGAATATTATATCACAAATATTCATTGTCAAAATTACTTTAACATTAGAACTTCATAAATTTTCAACGTAATATTTGATGACAGTAAACCACAATCATGTGGCAAACACTATCAACATAGACAACAGCCACAGAGTCACATGTCGTTTCAACTATAATACCTATCTTACACTAATCAGAACTGACTTAATCACTCTTACGTTGGTATAAACTTACGCATCATCACTACATGTTTAGTAAAGTACTGTAAGTTTAAGTGAAATCAATGACTTATGAACTATGACAAATATGATAGGTATATACATACATATTTTTATTAATATTATGAATTAGATGATTGCAATGTACAATACCACCTTTCATACGTAATATGCATTATTAGTTGTCCTTTGAACAAAACCACAATGATAAATAAAATCTAACTTGTAAGTAAATATAAATATTTATACAAGAGAAATGCAGGATTTACCAACATTCATTTTTGTTTTATTTTAATGCGATACGAGTGTGATATTCTTTCGTATTGTTTACATTTCCATGGTTTTGCTGTCAAATAATAAATGTTGCGAAGCGTGTGATAATAAATCTGAATCCTGCTTTTCGCAACGAATAGTTGAGATTTTTTTTATTCAGTCAAAACTATGAAACAAAGCAAAACCGTACCACCTGCAGATCTGTTGACACGTCATGTATATAAATTATGTTTAACAGTCACGTTTATATTTTAGATAGATATGTTTATATTAATTTAAATGAAAATAGTTAAATATAAACTAGTGATATTATGCAGTTAATAGATAATTAATATTTGGTCATTTATTTTATTAAATATCAAAATTACACAACTTGACCTCTTAATGTTTTTTTATTTCCGATATTGAAAGGTATCGAAAAATGTGTTTGCACTTTTTTTTCGAAATAAGATGAAATTCGTGGGCTTATTTCTTCGGTGGAAATGAATAAATCCTCTACACTTATTGCTCAAATATCTCTAACTTAATTAGTTTATACACATTCTTTGAGATGGATATCGTATTTCGATGACTTATTATATTTCTTTGCAAAATATTAAATAACATTACTGACTGCCTTGAATAAAATGTAAAAATCGTTATTGGTTTTGTTCAAATATTTTAAATTTATTTCTCCATTATACAACAGTTACTAAGATACCAATCTTTACTTAATTTCGTGTATTCAAGGTATTATAGATTATTCTTGATTTTCTAAAGTATTTATCTACCAATTTTCATTTTCCATCGGTTTATAATTCAAACATCCACATTATATTTATTAAAGCCTCATTAGATTTACCAACATTACTTCAGTTACCTTGGTTATTAAATACTTAGAGAAAAGAAAAGTTTAAGAGTTGATATTTCAACAAGCATTCACATATGAGAGGGATATTAATCTCTTGAAAAGTTTTGACTTTAACTGATTTTTTAAGCTCATTGGAGTACAAAGTACGCACAAAAATTTATGATCTTAAGGAGTATTATTTCTAGAAATAAAACTAAGTATATTAAACATATGAATAAAGGATACTTGTTTATAAAAGTAAAACTTTTTTGTGTATTATTTATTGCAATATTTGAATTATGTACTCTATTTGAATTCAAAGGATTTGAAAACTATTTCTTCAAAAGGATCAAAATCAAAAGGGTCGTTTTATGTGAATTTCAATATGATGCAAATACTAGGAATAGAAAGCAAGCATACATCAGGTTTTTTTGCAAAGCAATATTAAATAGTGCATATTTAAAAAAAAAAAACATTCCGTGTACATGTTACAAAAAACTTTCATTCTATAGTTCCGTCATGAAGCAGTAAAAATAAAGTTTCTAAAATACGACTATTCGATTTACAATTTTATTCACGATCGCGTTTTCAAGCAATTTAGAAAATAAAACTAAGGATTTCAATACGTTTGATACTATGTTCATAAAAAAATAAGCAAGAAAATTAGTTTTAAAGTACATAAATGCGCCGTTTTGTAGAAATCCACCATAAGTCATAACTTTTAGGTATTCAACAAATAAGTAAGTGTATTATTTATAAAAACGCTATACAGATTTTAGCTTTGCCACTAAATAAGGAATTTCTCATTTCCGGAAAAAGCTAGTAACCGGTATAAGAGGGTGAGAACAGAAGCCTCAATAGTTGTCCCTCTTAGATATATTTAGGGATATTCCATAGGGATTTCAATTCACCTACATAGTCGATAATGATATTATATCATATGGTGTGCGACTGCTATAATTCCTCACGGAAGCCCCACAAGAAATTATTATTTTCCCCCTGTCCTTAATACGAAACGTCCAGTCCAAAATTATTAATAAATAATTGTATCACAAAGCAAGCCCTCCTGAATGAGTCTGTGAATGTTGAATAAAATTTATTACTTTTGAGAAGTTATAATAAAAGTAGATAGTAAAAATAATAAAGGATCTCTTTTTCATTTTACGAAGCAGATTTAAAGAGTAACATCAGTCCCAAAATGAAAAAGGTAAGTACACACTAATACTTAACAACAAAGTATAAAGTTACAAAATTGGGGTTCAAAGGTGTCGAAAATTGCACAAAGGAAAATTCACCGAGTTTTAATGGTCACAAAAAAGGAGAGGAAATTGAGGATAATGTGGTGACGAACCGATATAAAAAGAGGCTTCTTTATACGACCTACAACAAAGGCTGTTACAATATGGTCGAGCAGTGTGAAGATTGTAAAGATGATTTTCACGTTAAAAGAAAACGAGGAAAATATTGCGTCAGATAATATAGCTGGTCCAATAATATTTTAGATGGAATATGAAGGGATGATCTCATTTGAATGTTTAATTTCTCAGCTTCATTGTTTTTTCATGAAACACATAGTATTATATTTTTATATCTATGTGCTGAAATATAACAAGAAGGTATAAAACAAATAAAAAGAGATATTTACAATAAAATTCTACTTTGCAAAGACTTTTGTTGAATTTGTAAAGAATTCCGAATTTAATTAAATTACTACCTACTATACACATACTTGCATGTGTAAACATGCAACCTGTATTTTCTGTTCCAACGAAAATAATGACTTCCAGAATGGGTGGCAAAACTTATCGTTGAATTTAAGACGTAAGATGTTTTTATTTTTTTAACATTTTTTCTGGTTTTATGCTTTCAGTGTTTTTGTTTTGATGTAGGTATTTGAAAAAAAATACTACATTATTTCTGTTATGCTTCCAGCAAAGTTTAAATCTCCCACTCTTTACTGTAAGATTATAAAATGTCCTGTGAAAGGCAGTTTTTGTAAAATAATGCGTGAAGAACTAGTGACATCTTCAATTCAGCCACCTATCCGAATGATTTAATTTTTATTGGCATAGGTAGTTCAACGTGCCTGTTTATCAGACGCAGTTGATCAGCTGGCTACCCCACTGTGGCATATGACGTGATGGTATAGATGGTAAGACCACTTTGATTTCTTTGATGTTAATATATAAATTATAAATAAATAAACCTAATTTCTTGAAAATGAATTTCATTTCTAATTAAAAATGTAATATGTTTCTGATAAACGTATAAAAAATGAAGTGAATGTGGGGTTTCATTGACTCGGTTAGAATGTAAGATACATATTTTGAATTATCATCAAATTTATCCCGATGTCAAGATATTTTCTTAAAATCTAATTAATACCCACACAATGCCATACATCAGTCGAATCTTTCAGATACCTCGGCACAATATTGTCCGCAAAGGGTGGTATTGACGATTACATTGCACACCGCTCAAGGCTTGGATGGATGAAATGGAGATCTGTTTCTGGTGTACTGTGTGACAAGAAAATGCCAATAAAAATCAAGGGTCAGGTGTACAAAACTGTGGTCAGACCAACCATGACTTATTCATTTGAATGTATGGCCCTAAAACATAATCACGCCCAGACTCTACACACCAATGAAATGAAAATGCTCAGATGGGCTGGTGGTGTAACAAGGATAGATAGGGTGAGAAATGTCCATATCAGAGACATAGAAGTAGGACCCAGAAGACCAGGCAGACCAGTGACCACCTGGATGTCCACAATTGCCAGGGACATGAAGGAGGCAAAGTTGCGCTCGGAGGATGCAGGGGATCGGAAAACTTGGAAGATGAGGACTAGGAGAGCCGACTCCAAGTAAATGGGATAAAGGCGAGGGCGAAGGAGAAGAAGAAGAATGCCATACATCAAATAATATAATAGTAGGTATTCAATGCCATCAATTTGTAATTTAAGTATTAAATATACATATGATATGTATTTGTAGGTACGTATCTATATTGCTAACTAGAAATGAAAAAAGCGTACTAAAAGCTTTTATAACTAAGTAAGTACTTGAGCACGTCTCAAAAGCTCTTTTTATTGTTTCCGTTTTGAGTAGTATCTTGTCCGATATTAGATATTCATTGTTGTTATACATAATATAAGCATAACTCCTGAATATTTTTAGTCAGACAAGACGTGAACATTAGGCGCCATAATAAACAAAAGCAAAACTATAAACATCTTTATTTTCAGAAAAATAATATATTTTATAACAAAGATATGTAATAACACGTGTATGAAGAATATTTGAATTTGAATGATAGATTATCCCTACATATGTTCAAAGAATTTTCCTTTTATATTTTTATAAGAATAAAATATTGTTCATTTAGATCCTTTAACATTTTTGTTCAATCAAATATTCTATACAAAATCCAGTAAGTAAACAGACATATTCCAGCAATATTTTCATGAGAATTACTACCTAATCTTTACCTAGGAAATCTAAAAAAGTTGAACAGAATAATTTATGAGGAAATTTATTCAAATGTGAAGGTCGTCTCTCATTTTGAATGATTTATATAGAAACTGAGATTTATTATATTTTTTTTTTATTATTATTATTATTATTATATTATATTAAATTATAAAGAGAGCTTTACATAATATACTATACTATACTATACCCTCACGCCGTGTCCCAGGTGGGGTAGGCAGAGAGAACGGAACGCCATGTCGCTCTATCCTTACATACTTCTTTCGCTTCCTCTACATTCATCCAGTTTCTCATACATGCACGCCGATTCCTCTTACTTAACACGCGACCGTCCTTGAGAATTTGATCCATGTGGTTAAGCCACGTGGTTCTCGGACGCCCGCGCTTCCTCACACCCTCTCTTTCAGATAAATACACCCTCTTCGTCAATCTTACACCATCCATTCGTTCCACATGACCAAACCATCTCAATTTCGGCATGGAACGCATTATCGTATTTTACATTGATTTCTATAGAAAAAAAATGTTTTGCTTAACGAGCAAGAGTCTGGAATAAATTGAAGTCATTATGAGAGATTCCACTGTATATGGAACCACCTGACTTGACACGCAACTCTCTTACTGTGATACACTGAGTGATGTTGCTTTATGTTGCAGTGAGAATGTCAGTCATATAGTCAGTCAGTCACATAATATTATAGTAACAAAAAATACATACATAAAAATATTCTTGAAATACTTTGATAGGTACATTCCCATGTTGATCAGTGGTTTATTGCAAAACAATGTTCGTAATTTTTATTTAAATTTAAACTTGATTTGAGAATCGAATTAAATCGCCATCGAATGGTTTCTTTTGAAATAAAATAAAAACTTACTAAACGTGCCTAATCATTTCTTTCATAACATCTGAAAACTTTAATACATGAAAACATGGTAAGAAAAGAAAAGAAACCGTCACAAAACAACAAAATGTTGAAAACTTTGCTTAATGTTCGAAATAGAATAATAATAATATTATTTACAGAATAACTATTGTCTTAATCTGGCTCCAAATCTATCTATGATCTATAAAACGCACACATTTCCAATAAATTTGTTACGAAAAATCTCGGTTAGATAGAAATGTATCTAGAATTTCAGTTGTAAAATTATACAAATTGTCTGACCTCAATGAAATTACCAAATATTGTGTATTGTGGGATCATGAGAATTGGAAATTGTATGGGTTTATATTAATATAATGGCTGACCCATCCAATACAAATAATGTATAAAAAGTACGTCTCTATCCATTCACTCTTGTTTACTGAATTAAATGGAAATCCCGAGTACCTACACACACGAGAATATCTAATGGAACAAAGAAAATCAACTTTACTGATTACAAAGTGTAATTTTATATGAAACAACGGAGAATGTGAATAAAAATGATTATTTCGTTGTAAAAAAATATTTGCAAATATTGCCTTAAGTAATACTTCAATTGTTTGTCATTAAATAATGTAAAAGATATGAGACTCGTAAAAAAGTATTTTGTAATCAATATAAATTAAAAGTGAATTACTTAGAAGTTTACCTCGATTTGTCATTTAACGCTCATATAATATAACGTTGATTTACGATTAACTAGTACGAGTATTATAGTCATTGCAAATTTTATGTTAAAAGAATTAATAAATAAACAATTATCACCCACAACTATACGTAACCAATATATCGATGGTTTAAAGCACAGAAGACACATATGTCCACATTTGACAGTTTAGAGAAAACAGGGTTTGAAAGTTTGAGATTCTCAATTAATACACTAATTTTTAATTAATTCAGAAGATGTCCTTGGTGGACATGTGCTTTTTAAGAATCAATTATGTCGATATAAATACATTCTCAAATATCTTATGTGACATTTTATATCTGTGCATAAAAAAATGATAATTTAAGAATGTTTGGCATCTGGTTTTCATTAAATATTTCGATAATGATATAAGTATTATTGGTAATTATGTAATCAGGACATAGACGACGTTGCAATCGATATTGTACATATATTAACTCATTTTACCTAAATAGTGGACATGTGTCTTTTGTGCTTTAAACCATTGATATTATATCGATTGTTCAGTTCCATAACTCAGCAAGTAAAAATGTCTTATATTCCAGAATTGGCATTTTTGTAATTTTGGTACATTTATTTATACGAAGCTTTAAAAACACCACAGAAAGTGAAATATATTATACAATAATCGAACTGTTAAAGACATACGTTGTCTTCGTTTCGTTCAATAGTTAAACAATTGGAAATATTTAAATGTGGAATTGAAAATAAATAGGTAAATTTTTTTTTTCATTAACTAAATATTTGGTATAAAAAGGGAACTTAGTAGGTATTTTTTTATAGTTATTTGTATGTGGAGTTGAAAGAGTGTCGGTGATTGTGTGTATTATCAATTCTAAACTATCGACATTTTCGACTGGGATGTTTCACCACCTCTGGATAAAGTGCCGAATAGCCAATCCAACACAAATCTAACGGATAAAACGAAAAATGCGTTTCACGACTCTCTGACAGCGCTATCCTATCGATAAAGTTCTAGATAAGTTATCCGGCGGATAAGTCTTAGATAGTGTTAAACTGTCAAAATTTAATAATTCAAGAGTTTTTGTGTTTACGCTGTGGAAATCCATTTTTAATTTTAATAAATAAAATATAAAAATATAGTTTTTACTGTTTCCCTGAAGATGCCTACAAGTATAGGCGAAAACGTTCGGTATTCAACCTAACATAGTGGAGATTAAACAGTGTTCTAATATATTTTTATATTTTATTTATTAAAAATAAAAAAAAAAAAAAAAAAATAAAAAAAAAAAAAAAAAAAAAAAAAAAAAAAAAAAAAAAAAATGTCAAAATTTGTTTACATGTGCGTTGCCTAGATATATTCCTAGGCAACACACGATATATTCCTACCTACGTGCATACATTCATGCAACAAACGCAAGGAATTACAACGTTGCCACTGCTATCTGGCGGATAACAATCCGTAAGAAATCTGAAGGTGGTGAAACGCTCGCTTCAGTTTATCTTGTAGATAAATTTATCCTAAGGATAGTTATCTAGAACTTTATCCAGAGATGGTGAAACAGCCCGTTGATTTATGGAACTGGACGCTTGATATATTGAAAATAAGACGAGAGAGTTTAAATAAACCACCACCCAAAATCCTGCAGGTATTATTATTCATTTATACTATAACGGCATTTCCGACAAGTGGATTAGCCAGCGAACAAACTACAAATGTAAAAACATGTAATTTGACATCCCCGTGCCAATAAAAGTAAAAGACGTTCGGGATGAGTGGCACACCTCAAATTGAAGACTTTGTATTTTACGAATACCTGCCTATTACAAGATACTTGTAAACTTACAGTAAAGAGTGGGAGACCTATAATAATTCTTTACCGGGTCTCACGGAACGGAACAAGATAATATTATAATCAAATTTATCACATTTTAATCAATTCAGTCCAATTTGTCATAATGATTTATTCAACAATGCTAATTACAACATATTTAATTATATATTCGACAAAATGTGTGGGGACGTTTTAAATATTTATTATTATACTTTGATTAAAATATTATCTTAAAAATGCCCTAGAAAACAAACTAGGAAGGATATAAATCAATGATACAAAGCGCTGGCGCTGCGCTGTATCGAATAAACTTCCTAATACTAAGTTCAAAGTGTGTGGAGGCGTATATTGTACCTACAAATCAAACGCAATAATACTCGTACATGGGTAGAGATAATCCTTTTAAAAATATTTCAGTCCGTTTGTATTTATATAATTGTGTATGTTTAGGTTGGCTGGAAGAATTCGCATATGCGATAAGCCTGCCTTTTGGTACTCTCTGTAGAAAATTAGTTGTAAACTACATATTTGGATACCAATAAAGTTTTATTTATTTATTTATGTTTGCAGTATAGATATACTACGCATAACGAAGCAACAGAAAGTATATTTTACTACTTTTTGCGTGTCATAGACATTAATTCATTGATTTACAATATTTATGGATCTATAGATCATTCTCTATATCAATAAAAAAATAGGACATTCAGGGTAAGTGGCATATTCCATTGTTAAATTTTTAAGGTGGAGTTTCTTAGAATTCCCACTCTAATTGGTACATTTTTGAGCTTCGTGTAAAACACAGTAACTAGTTAAACATAAGAAATCTTCAACTCTACAATGAGGCATGTCACCGGCACTGAGAGGACGGCTGATATGTTTATTACGCTCGGAGAGTCTACTGGCTACCCCTCTTATGGGAGAAGCCGTGATGGTATAAATAAATAGATAAATTACATTTTATGAGTAATAGACAGTAAATTAAATGCATGGAATGGACATAAGGATTTTCAGTTCTTTGCCAATAATACGCCAATTGCCAATAACACGCCATTCTAGGCCAATCTTGCGGAATAAAAGATGCTCAATGCCTTATAAGTGATATTTTACGTGTATCTGCCTTCTACAGAGTACTCAAAGGGGTGAAAAACCTATCGTCTTTTGGAGACTATGGATTAAATGGTTATCCATTCCCTGAACAAAAACAAGTTTAATAGCTAGTATTTATGAAATGTGTGGGTTGGATATTGCAAGACAACACATTCCTCTGTAATAATCATTGGCATTGTATGCATGATAATAATAGTAGTAATATAAAAATTATATTAAATTCATACATAGATATATGCACACCTAAATAATATATAAATAATAATTCATTCATTCATTTATACTTCGTAACCTCAAATAATATATTTGAATCAAAATGGTAAAACATCGATGTCCATAGCTTCGTTTAAACATAATCTGCTCGTTTCAAATGTTTCATCAACAATTTTATGTAATTTGAAACAAGTGTTTCTTTCTACTATAGATTATTCATTCCGAGAGAGACGTCTTTCGACTTATCAGGTCATCATTGATAAGTCGAATCACTGATTTATCGACGTCAATGACCTGATAAGTGGAAAGACGTCTCTCTCGGAATCAATAATCTATAGTAGAAAGAAACACTTGTTTTAAATTACATAATTATGGAATTCTACTACGTGTGCACCGACACAGTTAATAAATCAACAATTTTATTGGTCACTCAATAGTCTTATGGTAGGTAGTGTTATGGTCTTCCAATCGGAAGGTTCAGAGTTGAATCCTATTTATTCTTCATGACACAGAAGTTAAAGGGGGTTCAGGATGTATTTAGGATTGCCAAAAAACTTAAATTATCTCACGACAATAACAAAAATAGCACTTTATGTTTGACATATTTTTTTGATAAAACAATTAACAATTATGTTTCTATCTAACTATCTATACCATCACGAAATTTTCCATAAAAAGGGTAGACGGTGAACCCTCTTTGCCATGAAAAAACAAGACATTGCAGATGAGTGGTATACTTTATCGTTGAATTGAAGATGATAAACATCTTATTAAATCATGTAAGATTTATTTTATAAAACACTCGTAAACACCTCTTCTGGAAGACCTAGTAAAAGGAAGACCTCTTCTTTACCGGGCATTATATGATTTTCCACAAGTAAAATTTTAATAAATATACATCGAATTATTTTAATTAATTAAACACTTTTTCATAAGTTACATCTCTAGCACTCTGTTCGCATGTATATCCAATAACACGTTATTCTGATTGCTACAGCGTCTAAACGTTTATATCAGTGTGAATATAATTTATTTAATGCTATAAACGTATTCATTTCCGCTGCAGGAAGTTGATAATAGGATTGAAAGTAGGTACCTACAAAAGTATTTATGTCTTTATTACTTTGATTTCACTAAATCAGTTATGATGGCTGAGAACTTGA
Source organism: Athripsodes cinereus (assembly GCA_947579605.1). Classification (NCBI taxonomy): domain Eukaryota; kingdom Metazoa; phylum Arthropoda; class Insecta; order Trichoptera; family Leptoceridae; genus Athripsodes; species Athripsodes cinereus. The sequence continues at coordinate 20,477,684 of OX388311.1, forward strand.
GACGTCCAGAAAATAACAAATGAATTATTTCAAAATCATCAATAACTGAATAATGAAACTATAAATGATACAAAATGCATTATTTTATACTTTATTACAATTTTTTTTTTGCAATTGAGATAGTCAAAGACTCAACATATATTAAATTCGAGTTCGTCGGTAGCCTGGAGGTAGAGTCTCGGCCTCGTGAACAGGGGGAACTGGTATCGAACCTCGTGGTTCGATACCAGGTACCGGCAAATTCCCCTTTCACGACACAAGCTTTTAGTAGCCCTCTGTGAAAGGTGCATAAGGTTGTATTTGGGTTTATAACAAACAAAACCCAGATATATCTAAAAAAAAATTTTAAAATGTTCAAATCATATTAAATGTTTAAATAATTTTGAAAATAAACTAAGAGACTGAATAATCCAAAAAATTAACATAATTATCATGAATATGTAATTAATATTCAGATTATACCAAAAAGGTAGATAATTGTATAATAATTGTAAGAAAATCGTTGTAGGTTTATTAATATATAATATCTTTAATAAAATATGTATATCATATTCAAGATTAGAAATTAATTATTCACAATGTACTCCTATTTATAGAAAATAAACCTTTTCGGCTGTCGGCTGATGAAAGGAAAAAAGAGCCCAAAGGGATATTTGGAACAAAATGTAACGAAGGCTATTTATAAAGTGAAATGGAATTACAGAACGATAAAACAGTTTATACAATATGCAATTTGGAATCATAACTTTACTAATATAATTTTACAGCCCTGCGATTTACTACCATCACGATAAACTTATATCTTTTTTTTTCATTAATTTATTTGCATGAAACTAAGAATGTATTTTAATGTCTTCGTCTGTCAAATTGTTTTAATTGTTATTATTATTTTATTGTTCAACATGTAAAAGGCTTTGCCGTGTAAAGAAGTTAAATAAATAAATAAATAAATAAAATAAATATCCCACAAGCCAGTATAAGCTAACGGTATGCGATACATATTCAAGTCGTTTTCTTCGTGACAATAAAAGTAAAGATTTTAAAAAGAGGTGTCATACGTCATCGATTACGTGAAGACAGTTTTGGAAAGGCAGTTTTTAAAAGGATAGTTAAGAGTTTTCCATGTCATTAACGAGAGAGGAACGTCTATCATTTTCCGATGACTCCGCGGAATAAAAACATACATACGAAGTAAACAAACATAATACTGTATAGCGTTAACAATATGTTATTACCTACATATATTAAATAGTGATTTTTTTTATACTCGGCAGGTTTTTAAACCACATGAAGGAAGCGGAATTGTAAACATATCTGTAGTGCGCATGTTTTGTATAATATTTTTAGAACACGCATGATTGTTGTTTTTTTGTTGGTGTTGCTGTTAACATTTTTAGCTCCGTATGGTGTTGATTTTATTTTCACATACACCGGACACTGATGCGATTACTAAGAGTTGAAAGAATCATGACCCAATGGGTTAACGACTGACATTGCACAGAAAACATATGGCATTTAACCAACACAAGTTGTTAATAATGTTAAAGTCATAGGCATATTAGAATAGCGTGTTTCATTGTAAAGAGACTAGCCTACTATTTTCTATTTATTATTCCTTAGGCGCTCCACCCAATATTTAGTGCATTAATGTTGTTGACCGAAGATACTTGTTGGAAGTCCATTTCACGATGAAAAAAAAACACAATATGTAATTAACTTCCAAATGACTTTTATTAACTTCGCGTACTAGTATTCGGAGACTCACGACTCCATCATCAGGCTTTTTACTAATCGCCTGATGATGGAATCGAGAGGCTCCGAATACTAGTACGCGAAGTTAATAAAAGTCATTTGGAAGTTAACTACATATTGTGTTTTTTTTTTCATCGCCAATATCTAGTGATTTTGCAACTAAGCTACTAGCCAAGCATTGATTAATTTCAGAAGCATTAGGTGTGATAAAAAATAATGTATTCGACTTTCGATGTCATTGATTCGTATCACGCTGCCGACCTTTGAACATAGCAAACCTTTACAAAGGTGTCTAAAATAATATTTTGGTTTATTTTGATAAATTAAATGTTCTTTCCTTTTGCACTGATCCCGTGGTGTTCCCGGTAAATAATAGGTACTCCACTCTTTTCTGTAAGTTTTCGAGTGTCCTGAAAGTGCCTGTTGTAAGAAAATTAATATCCAACGATAAGGTCCATCTTAAGTGTGTTATTTTTATCGGCACTGGGAGGACAATTTGCTTGTTTATCAGATGTAGTAACTTCACTGGCTCTCTACTTGTGGGATATGCCGCGAAGGTTTAGTAGTCTATTAAACGATTTTTCTTAATTTTTCGTGACTATTCGAAAATCCACCATATTGATATGATTTCCATAAAAGCGAATGGCATAAGTTTTGTCTGTAGTGAGTTTTAAAGTGATTTTGTAAATAATAATACCTGTTTGCCCAAATCATAAATAGAATATACTTTTTGAAAAAAAAATGGACATAATTTCATTTATAGCCTAGGTTATCCTGAAAGAGATCAAATGTTCCAAATTATATACAACATAATATTATGCATAGTTCAACAATTTGACTCGCAAACGACAGTCCGTGCGTTAGAAGAATATTTTCTATAAATATCTAATATTCAAAGTAGCAAATGTTACACACATGATGGTGTCCTTTCTTTAAGTAACATATTAGATCACATATTATGACAACATAAAATATATTTATGTACATGTAGGTACCTACCTAGAGATTTGTATTTTACAATCAGCTTGAAAGTAAGTACCTAATAAATTTTGTTACACTCCGTTTTAAGAGTAGGTACGAGAGAAATAGGTAGACAATTAATAATTGTCGTTACCTACCCATTTCTCTCGCATTCATTATTAAAAATTAATTTTTATAATATCGATGGTATAGCGCACAGATGTGGTAAGTGCAGTTTTTACCGAAAATGAGTTATTATACGCATGTGAATCTATATCATCTGAAGTATGTTCCTTAGGAATATTATTGCGTAACTCTGTGTCATTAACGAGATATTTAAGAAAAACTATGTATGATTAGTACTACATTGTATGGCATCTCAAACTTTCAACATTGATTATCTCAAAACTATGAAAACTGCACTTACCACATCTGTGCGCTATGCCATCGATATATGGGTTTGTTGGAAAATATCGCGCTTCTGCGATAAACTCGCCCATTGCACAAAATTTATTTGTGTAGTTTAAATTGAATATTTTCATATGTGGATTTTTTGTGCAATAAAGTTTTTTATTATTATAAATAATTGTTTAGCTAAGCCGCAAAAGCAGCGAGGGCAACATTAAATATTTTTTTGTTATTGAAAATAAAGTGAGACGAAGTAATCATCGAAGTAGACCTCGCTTAGACTTGGACATAGAACAGTTTCATTGGAGAGTGACGACAAAATGACGTAAATCACTAACATGATGTAAAGATAAAACTCGTACTAAACGAATAGCTAGTAATCATTCTGTACATTTTTAACTCGGAATAAATTTATACGTAATTTCCCGAAAATTATATCCTGGATGCTTTTAATTCGCTTATTATTATTATTAAGCTTTTGATTCGATTCTGTTAAAAAATGTAGAAACAAAAAGCACAATATTTTAAAAGTAAAAATTGAAATACGATCAATTACCATTTTTTCTTAACTCTTTTTCCCCGTTTTAACGTTTGTGAAAATTTTATAAAAAAGGCATATCATAAAATGCTATAATTGAAGAATCGGATATTTATAATTGAAAATTGCCCCTCATAAATAAAAAAGGAACGGATACGAGGATGAGTACCTACTTACACATATATTAATTTGAAGTGACACAGGAGCGATATTATTTTATTAATGTTTTTTTTTTAAATTAACGTGTCATATCAGGCTCTGATGAAAAAATGCAAATTTTATAAGGGCACATTCTTTGATTTGTTTGTATCGAAAATAAAATGGTATAAATTATGGTTATGAATCAATAATCTAAATTTGAAATTGATAAATGGAACAGCGAACATTAATTATTCTGACCCCAAAATATTATTGAATATTAATTTGACCCGGAACAGAAAATAATAATCAACTTCATTATACAAAATATTACAACAAATAATATAATAATTAATAAAAGAAGTACCTCGTGTTATGTACAAATATTATAATGCCATGGACGAGTTTATTGAAAAAGTGCATTATCTTTGAAGATCCGATCGAAAAATTCAATAAAACTGAGAATGTGCCTCAAATTAAAATGAGGTTGATTTTTTTTTGTAATAAAGGGTTATTATGCAAACTCACCTTTAATATTAAAATTTAATGTTTCAATAGGTTTTTCTAATTCGTATTGGAAGCTTCGGTTCTTGGTAACTTTGCAGTTGAAATTCCGTTTGCATTTGAGTATAAGATTTAGTTACCTTCCAGGGGCACCACTTGGAGGATCTTTCCTTGCTGCAGGAGGCGATCTAGACTATAGGACATGCAAAACCCTAAATCGACTAAGATCTGGTATAGAAAACTGCCGTGACAATAGAGAACGATGGGGCATCCTGGAAGACGAATCCGGGGCATGTGACTGTGGTGCAGCACAGACCATGCCACACTTGTTGGAATGTCTATTGTGCCCTGTCACATGCACTATGGAGGATATTTTTGTAGCATCTACACCTGCTGTGCGTTTTGCACAGTACTGGAGATCAGTTTGATTGTTTTTTTCTGGGTTTCGACACTATAAATAATAAATTTTTCAATCCCACATCCGACTCTATCATCTTAACGATAGGAATTTATTAGTCAAACGTAGATTCAGTTTTGAATTAAATTTATGAATCAATTCTCTCAAAAACCCAGCTTTAGTTTGAGAGTTAGAGATGACGAAACTTTGGAGAACTCAATTCTAGTGCACCAAGTCGTATAAATCCACCATATTCATGAAATTCCTTTTGATTACATAAATTAAATAAATTCGTATAAAAACGAATTCTTTCGAACCGTACTGAAAATTTTATTCCGTATATAAATAACAATAGCTATATATTACATAGATTTAATAAATAATTTTATAATAAGTAATATTAATGTATTTTATGTTTTAAATACCTTTCCCCACTTGTTTATTGAAATCAAGATCATAAATCAAAGGTCCTGTATTGGCAATGTGTAAGTACCTAAGTACTTTTATGTTTTACGGCATGGCCTCTGAAGGTAAACGGATCGGGAGCGAGTACAATGAGACGGCATTCCTACACGAAGGAAAAGGAGAGCAAACATTACTGGTAAAGAGAATATTGGAAAAATGCTATCATAATATTCAACATTTTTTTCGCACACCTTTCAAGGAAAATTCGTTGTTTTTATTAATCATAAACAATAATCACAACATGTACTTAATCTTAAATAATTTCTCTATGTTCTTTCCTCATAACTACATAACTATTATAATATTTTTATTTTGCATTTGATTAGGGTACTTGTACATTTATCCATGGGATCTTAATAGAGCATGAGTTTATTTATAATAGGCGTTAGTTGCAAGTTTTAGTAAAAAGAAGTTATAAAATACCGTAATTTACTAAATGTGGAGTAATTTATTTATTTATTTATTCATCAATGTACATTGATTGCAAAAAAATAAAGGGAGAAATACATTGGTATTTAACACAATAAAATACAATAATCCCTTTGACTACACCACTTTGTGGCACAAATAGATTGGTAGACTGATAAATACTATACAACGAACAGATGTCGAGTTTGCCACCATATTGCAATACCTTATGTATCTATAATTATCTGCTTTTGAATCGTAGAATATCCTTTAGACATGCATATTAAAAATAGACAAGATTTACCTTCGAATTAAAAAATGTCAAACGTGGTAAGATGGACGAAAGCACTACAAAATGATAATCTCGTAATAGCATTATTATCATCTCAATATTTTGTTTTCTATATTATTTCGTCATTTCTTTTGTATAATGATGATGCGCAAAAAGAATAAATAAATAAAAAAAGATTTCATGAAGTTTACTCTCTGTGAATGAAACATTTTACATGTAATGTGTCAGCTGGTTACCTACTCAAAATATTAATAAAAAGTAGATACCTAAATAAAAAGATATATGCACATTTGAAAAGATTACGTACGAATTATAACATTGAATGTGGACAGTGCTTCAAATATTCTAATGTAGAAAATATGTTTGGGTTTTTGTTCGTATAAATAAAATTAGTGAAGAAAATAATGATTCGGAATTTGTAGCCTTTGTTTTATATATTTAATATTTAAATTGAAAAAGTATTCCGTCTCGAACAATAAAAGTTAGAAAACCAATTTGTATCTACTTAGGTACTTATGAAAACCGATCTGCAACAAATCACAAATGTAAAACAATAACAAACAAAAAGCATTAAACATTCTAACTTCACGAATAGAAAGGCATCAGCTTTAGCATGGCAAGAAGTATCTACTCAGGTATTAGAGATAAAACGGGTATATCCGATATATCTGGTGCCACGATTCTCCGGTTTTTTTTTATATAATAACAATACCACCTTGTTACATACTTTATATAAAGGTATGCTCTATGAGAAGAATTGGATTGCTTATATCATATTCATGGACAATTTGTGAAGGACCGATTACTCATCAAGGGCACCATATTGTGAATCTATTATCCAATACTCCCAGCAAACAGGTGAGTCTTTAGTTTATTTTTGAAATCTTCTCTATTTGTTTCTAGTCGCAGATCTGGAGGCAGTTTGTTTCAATATCTGGAATTTGCAACACCAAATATATTCTTTCCAAAGCCCATCCTGCGAGATATTTTCCAAAAAGAATATGAAATCAACACAAACATCACTGACACAAACTAATACATTTATTGAAATAGAATGTCACAGTAGTACGCCAAATTTTCATTGTCAAAATAAAAATCGTATTTTATATATCGTAGGACAGACCATTTTTTTTTTAATTAAGCACATTATGACAATGACTGAATATCCGTTTATCCGGCTTAGAATCTCAGCAGATATCCGTTTCTCGACTAAATCAATACCCGTTACATCACTAATAGGAGTATTATGAGTTGTGTACTTTTTAACCTCAAAAATTGGTTGAATAAATAATGTCTGCGAATACCATGACAATGATGAAGTGATATTTGCCTTTATTCAACTAACCCTTTTTTATTACTAATACTATAACTCTACGTGGAAAGGCTTTGTGTTAAAGTGTGTATTTTTCTACGCCATCAAACAGCTTGAAAACAATATCTCACACCTCACTGTAATAAATTGCTTGGAGGTATTCTCATTTACGAGGAAATTCGTCTTATAATATGGATACAGACAAGAAGATTGAATAGCTTCGAAAGAATAAAATGTTTCGTAGATATTCAATATCCATTTTTTAAACCGATGCTGAAGAAAGTATCAATAAAGTATTTTTGTTTTACGATTTTAATAAGCATCCACTGTGTCACATCACTCGTCTACTGAGATGAGCAAAGATGATTAATCACTAGGTGATTCAATTAGTATATTCTCACTGTCATACATCAAATTTAATTACGAAAGTTAAGTATCCGAGATTGAGTGAAACAAGAATGAAATAAGTACTTAAACAATAGTTGTTATTAGCTAAATTAAAATAAATTGCATCGTAGTAAAATATAACACTTCTCAAAGATCAGTTCTCAAAGATCACTGAACAAAGAAATATAGGGGAACACCAACACCAATATAAATGTTTCCCTTATTTATTCAAAGTATTTGCGTGTTAAAATTTATTGCCTACCTATTATTCACCTGGCATTATTTTATTACCTACATATTTATTAGACGAGTAAATGTTAAGACAATTAATAATAAAAAACGTGTAGGGTCAGTAATTAAAATGAACAAAGAAAGGTCAGATCATGTCCTGCAGACCGCACCACAATATAACAATATTGTTATATGTAGGTATGTAACTGTAGGAGTTTGTTTACTTACGCTAATATTGAATACACTCATCTGAAAGAACAAAGGATTCTTTCATAATAATCTCATCACTTTATTTGCACGACGAACATAATAATGTTACTTCGAATAAACGGCTTTAAATACTGACAGAGCTATTAAGATTTATTTATAAAATTATTTTGATGTATCAATTAGTTAAGTTATGTATTAAGTAATTAATTTGAAACGTATATCAAAGTTGGCAAAGTGCTTCTTCTGCGTGTGTTTTTAAGGCATTACATTTCCCTTGAACATGTTGGTATATGGTTTGAAAATGTGAAAATTAGTGTGTGGCGCTTTAAAAAAAATTAAAAATGCATCTTTAGAAAACGCTTTAGACTTATATATTATCATTAATTGTATCGGCATTTACTTTGTAACACTTCATTTTAAATTATCGAATAAAATAAAATAAATATTTATTATTATTTTGTTTTGTGTTACTGTTGTGTTACTCCGAGTTCGCATCATCAGCAGGGCTACTCTTGACAAAACTAAACACGATCTTAATCTAGTCTTGATCTTGATCATACGACGCACGAAGTGACTATTGGCCAAAAATACACGCAAACCGATCGCGCGTTAGCGGTATCGCGATGTTTTTGACCATAATCCTTTCGTGCGTCGTATGATCAAGATCAAGATTAAGATCGTGTTTAATTTTGTCAAGAGTAACCCTGCAGGTGCTCTTTGTTTTTGTTTTATTCAGTATAGATCAGCACCTGATGATGCGAACTCGGAGTCCGCGAAACCGGTCGTGCGTTAGTCTTACTCAACAGTAACACAAAACAAAATAATAATAAATATTTATTTTATTTTATTTGATAATTTATATATTATCTTCTAAAAAATATGTAAAAGACTTGAAAAGAGATAAATTACGTATAAAATATATAAATTTAAATTTCATCACAGCGAGAGTTAGTGAAAATCGTATCAATATGTCCATATTTTCCTATTGACAAATGAAATACGTAAACCAAAAACGTGAAATATGAGACACGAAGTTATAGGTAGGTACCTACTCATTTAAACGTAGGCCAAAATACAATAACGTACCTACCCGAAGCAATAAATGAGATAATCAAATTACACCTTACAATGAAGATAAATAAATTATAACTTACTACATACTCAGTTTTATAATATAGACCAGCCGTCCGTAATGTATTGCTTCTTTGTCTGAAGACTGATTCAGAATAAATCTAACAAATGAACAATATTTGTATACAAACTGTTATTAACACATTATTATTTTATGATATAACTACCTACATACATTCCTTACTTGGTTTATGTTATCTAAGTTTCTCATAATATGTGCTTCTATGGTAATAGATAAATAAATTGTAATAAATTGATTATCTTGATATATTGTAACACATATTATATTATGACTACATTATGCGTTCCTCATTTCACGTTTCACCTGTAAGGCAAGATTAACTTGATCGTATTTTTATAATGTAAACAATACACGCACTTGCAATTTTATAAACCACAAAGTGAAACTTATTTCATTTCATGTAAATACTTAAAAGTAATTATGCTATCGATCTGGTTATGATTTTTTTCATAATACTCTAACTTAATTTAGTTGCACCTAAATCCAAACCACATTGTTTTTGCCAAGTCTTTTCGCCTAGTACCGATATTATAATATAATATTTAATATTCTTCAAATCATTCAAAGTTGAAAACATTTCCTTGAAAATACTTATTCCAGAAAACATACAAAGTCACACAGGCTTTGATTTTTGAAGCATAATCGAAGTACATAAATTTTGTCGGGAGTATTTTTTCTTTGTGAGCTTTCTTCTTTTTCAATGAAATATTACGCATGCTGAACTCAACTATTGATGTTAACATAGTGATAAAGTCTGAATATAAATTTTTCATACCCTTGAACATCAATATTGAGATAAATAAATCTTTACAAGTAGGAACGTTGAAGAATAATACCATCGTATCTACTACTACAGTGACGAATTTTTCTTTGAAGAAAAACTAACAGCAAGAGAAATTAGAGACACCCAAAAGTTGTAATGAAAAATGATACATTATATCCTCAGTTACGTGAACTTTTAGTTCTTTCTTTAACTCATTAATGTCACTGGAATGCTGGAATCCAATCCATAAATAATATACTATGTAAATATAGAGATGAATAGGAAGACACAACGCAAGGAAACGTATGGAAATGTCTCCACAGTGACATTGACTAAGTATACATACATACAGAAAGCTTTGATCTCAATATTAGAATAATATATTTACGTATTTATTATACATATTTATGTATTATTAATACTTATATGCTTGAACGTATTTCCATCCATTTTAAACAGAGTACACGAGTTTGCATTGAAATAAACGATTTCCAAACTTCATTAAGAGCTTCTGGGGTGGGCTATGTATTATATTCTATGTACTCATCACATTCCACCACCATACAGAAAGACTATAGAATTTTCCATCTATTCATCACTTTAATCAAGTTTTCAACAAAAGAAAGGGTGCAGAACACACAACTTTTATCTTTTCTCTTTTCTTTAGATACGGAAATCATCAAAAACACATTACTGGGAACTTTTGTACTTGGGTTAGTACATATTTACTGTTCGTATGGGAAATAATAATATTATTGTTATAATGCATGTATCTATTGTTTTTATAATAGATCGCATAATAGTTAGTTCAAGAACAATATTTATTTTCGTTTTGTGATACTGATAATCTCTAAAAATTCGAGGTAATTAATCATACGGGATAGATAACGTTTAGAAGAATAAACGTATTTATTTTTTAAACTCTACTTTCGTTGCAAGTTATAATATTGTGTGTAATACTAGAATGATTTGCTGCATCTGATTATAAAGGGCAAAATAGAAGTCAGGTGGACTATGAGAAGAAGGCAAATGTTCTACCTGGGAAATATCAAAATATGGCCAGGAATCTAGAGAGTGGAAGAACTGATCTATAGATCATGAAACAATAAAACCTAAGCCAGAGTGATAGTCGACGTTGGAACTAATCAACATCGAACTCGAAAAAAAATCATTGCAAATATAAAGTTCAGTAAGTAACTTGAAGACAGAGCTGGGAATATAAAAGATTTTTAATCTAGTACCTATACATTTTTTTTATAGCTGATGATAAGAAATTAATATCATGCAAATAAAATTTTATGTATTTATAATATCAAACTCATCATGGTTTCATAAAACCTTTCTTTTCAATTTAATTTTATAGCCATATCAAATAGTTTCAAGCAACTGCAATAATGAATTATTTTCATCAGATGAATAATACACGTGTAAGAATAATCTTGTTCCTAACATAACATTTATAATTAAAAGAATCAAAACATAGGTATTTTGTATTATACAAAATGACAGAATTAGTTTCGACTTTCGTACATTTATTTTACTTGTTTATTAAGTATGTAGAACTCATTAATACTTAAAAGAGGAATTTTAGGAAACAGTTGGATTTGTATTATACGACTCATAAAATTTATTGTGGAGCTTAGTCACATTGTTGATGAGTTCATACAAAAAGATGTTTGTACAACCAAATAATTTGAATTAATTAAAAATAAAACATTTTTATACGACTTCCAAAATGATTCTAATATTACAAGTTTGAGGAAGTACCATTCGAAGAAAAAAATATTAAAACCTATTTTGGATGTTTTGAAACACTTAGTTGATATTAATTAGATGTCTATGACTGTTTCTTCGAGCCAACATGCCATCATCTGCCACAAATAGCTAAGTCAGTGGATCAACTGAGTGTAATAAGCGTGCAGCTCGTTCTTACCACGTCAATAATAAGATATTCAGAAAAGGTGGTACATCGCTGCTCTGATGATGTTGAATATTTTATGCGTGATGTTTTTTGATTACCCGCCTTTTACAAAACACTCCAAAACAAAATGTAAATAATATTTTATTCAAATGGGTAATATAGATTGATACTAGGTTGTTCTTTGATCTTGGGTATATTTTCATTCTTTCACAGGGACTTGATAAACAGGACGAGTAACAATATAGAGGATAGGTAAATATTTTCATTACGAGTACAGGATTGTTTCTGAGCATTAATTCGTTAATATGTTAATCGTTAATAAACGAAGTTCAATAATATTTTTTATTTTTAGAATTTATTATATTTCGCTAAAAAGACTTACCTACGTTAAATAAGTCCCTTGCAATTTAATATTCTTCCACACTGAAATAAAATTATTTTGGATGGAGTTTATATGGATGATAACTGTAACGGATTAACTGCAACTTGTGTGTATTAAAAATAAGTAACATTAAAATTTCGTTAACGGATTAATTATTGTAACTCAGATATTTAAAATTCTATTTAACGTTTACGAATCAACGAAGTTAATTTGTAATTAAAACTGTCCAGCTTTATTATTTGAATATTAGAATGTAATGTTTGAGAACGGAGTCGGGAACAAAATGTTTACACATATGTAAGACTACAGAAAACTAATAATATATGAAATTTATTTAAAAACCTTCATCCACTTTTATCAATGTATCTAAAAATAAAATTCCAATAATGTCATTTTTCGAAACCTACACACTTTATAAATAGAATATTAATTTAAAAATCCAATAAAACACACATTTTTCAATAGGAAGATTACACATTTATTTCTGTATTTAATATTATATTGAAATATAATATTTTGGAGACAATATTAGAATACCTAAAATAAATGTACCTATGAATAGATAATAACCAAAATATTAAACATTTAATACTATCTATCTATCTATAACATCTCGGCATTTCCCGGAAGTGTAATAGCCTTCACTGCATGTAGTGCACATTTAAGTTGTTCTCTCAGTGAAAATTAAAAAAAATACATTCGGGATGAGTGGCATTTCTTATCACTAAACTGTAGAAACTAAATGTCTTATTTATTATAATTTAAAACAGAACAGATGACAACAATATAAAAATAAAACAAGAAGTGAAAAACACCTTACACAGCCGCAATCCAAAAACCGTGCGTCACAATTAATTGAAATTATTTTGAGTTCAAGCACACACACAATAAAAACTTATTTGTAACATAGGTATTTAGAATACGCAGCTTTTGCAGGACATTCGAAAATTTAGACATAAGGGGAAACCTACTCTTCACCGGAGACTTCAAAGAAAATATTAAAAGACATATATGTACTATAAATAATAGATCTAAGCTATTAGGTATAATATGGGTATTTTTTAAATTGTTCTGTTCTGTAGAGAGAAAGTTTGTTATTTAATTATAATAACAAAGCACATAATAAGTATGTAGTAATGAGAATATATTCGTTTGTGTGATTCACTTCCGAGTGACGTTTCAATAATTAATTAAGCATAGGTATGCCGCCACCGCAATGAACAGACTAGAAAATAAAGTATATTCATCAAAAACAAAAAAAAATACCATGTATATTCAACGATCTTCGAATAATATCCGCCTCGGAGCACATCGTAGGAAGTAGAGAAGGAAACAATTCTGGAATAACCATGTATATCGGATGACAGAAAACATAATCGTATATATAGCCGCAAAGGAGACACCAGTCGGTTCAAGGTCACGACTTCACGAGAAAGACAACCAAACAGATGGGAAGACAGTTGGTCTTCAGCGTCACAAGAAGGAGCAACTTCCCAACTAATGTGTTGATGATCTATTACCATAAAAAGAAGATCTTCGAATTTAGACAAACATCAGAAAACAACTCATAAAAAATCGAACAGGTTAACCGTTGTGACAATTTAGTTCATCCAACCTTTCTGTTCCATTATACAGTTTATTCTGTCCACTGCTGAACATAAGCCTCCCCCAGGTATCTCTATCCTGTACTTTATGCTACTCGTCACCAGCGATTTTTCTAATCTTTATTTATTGTTAAATTAAAAGAAAAGATGCTGTGCGCCGGCGCACCCAGCAGAGACCTGTAATCTCCGTAATACAAGAGAGACGATGGTCCTGGCTGGGACATGTTTTGAGAATGCCCAATGATAGTTGGCCAAAAAGAGCACTGTTCTTCCGTCCGCAGGGGTTCCGTAGGCCCGGGCGTCCCTCTTTCACAATACACCGTTCCTATGACAACGATATCAGAGCGCAAGGAATGTCGTGGGAAGAGGTGACGCAATTGGCACAGAGACGCTCTGAATGGAGGAGGCTGGTTTCTGCCCTGTGCTCCCGAGAGGAGCGTTGAGGGCGATGATGATGATAAAAGAAAAACGTGTGCAGCAAGTCCATATGTGAAATACAAAAATCTTTAAAATAATTAATGTAATTAATAAAAGATAATATTTAAATTGAATCAAGTAATTAATAATTAAATCATGTATTGCTTGCAAAATATATATTTGACTATACCTAAAAAAAGAAATCTATATTTTTTAGTTATTGTTTTGTTGAATGGTTTGAATATTTTATGACAGGAAAAGCTAGAATTAGACAAACGGCTGATGCGTGTTGATGAATTAGCATCCGTTTGTAAAAGAAAAATCAAAATAATAATATTTGCCCATTCACAATAGATATTTTATAAACAATTTTTTATTTAATATTCCATGAATAACAAGTGTCAAATGTAAACATTTCATTTTCCGAAAAATATTTATAACACGAACTTCAAGATGCATTCACTCACAAAAAACTTGCATAATCTAGGCACTGAACTTGACAATTTGCTGAACAATATGTACAAATATAAGTATGGTGCATTATTTAATATGCAACCACACTGTAAGCACGCTATGTTAAAAATATGATAATTTCCTACATTAGGTACATTTAGTAATTAAAATTTATATTATGTTTACGAACCTTTATAAGCAAAGTAATTGTTTTGATAGCCGTTTATGAAACAACTGATTCAAAAAGGCATTTGTTGTTTAAACAATATTCCTCAAATCCGTGGAGTCTATCGGAATAGAATTGGCTATCCCATAGAGTAAGTAGCACTACAATGTGCTATCTCGCTTGTCTAATATTGTATCAGTTAACAATATTAAGTTGGTATTTCGTGTCTCAATTAGGGAATACAAAGTCCAAAGGGGTAAGCATGTTTATAAATACTACTATATTGTTTTCGTTTTGTTAGAAGATAATTATTTATAGAATAATAAAGTTGTATCGTTTAAACATTATTACATTCGTAAATACCAGGTAGCACAAAACCGAATACATGAAACTAAACAGTACGATGTCAAAGTTTAAGCATCGAATTAATTTAAACAGTTTTGTATACAAAATGTTTTAAAGGTTCCTACATATTGGTGATAAAACTGATAAATTATTTAGTTATTTAGTAGGTGTATCAACTACTTGTAACATTAATTGATATTATCTTGAGCAAAATGCATAATATCTCTATATACACTTTTTGCTATAAGTACTTCTTATCAAAAGTACCTATTATATTATTTGTTTTTTGTGATTAGGAATTGATTAATTTTGTAGGATTTACATTCATATATATAAATTAGATTTTTTATCAATTTTAAAACATGAATCTCAATTTCGTAATTAACATACGCAAACACTTGAAAAGTATGAAATAAACTTGTGTCGCAAAAGCGGAGTAGGTCGGCAGTGGGAGAAATCGAACTAGGGATCTCTCGATTATAAGTCCGGGACTCTACCATCAAGCAACCGATCACCTCAACGAAACTAATTTATTAAAGTAGATAGTAAAATTGTTTATTCGAATTTTCACAAAGATTTCTTTTTTTTATGCAGCATATCTAAAACCAATAAAAAAAAAATTGTACGTAATAAATATGTAGGTACTTAAAAACAATAATATTAAATGTATGTAATAAATATTATATACCTACTAAAAAAACAATAATAAAAAAAATACATTATAAATGTGTATTTTAAAAACAATAATAAAATCATTCAATAGTAATTGTAACTACAATAAAAACATGCGAAATGCAAATAAGTCTGATATGAATGGCAAATTACAAATATTTATATAGGTACAAAATAAAATAATAAAATAAATATAGGAAATGTGCAAAAATATACTTATCGCGATAATAAAATATTATAGAGCACTTAAAAATGTACTTGAAAAATATATAAGTACTCGTCAATACAAATAATATTCAAACCTATCTATACAAGTCGCTATGCACAGAACATTATTATGTTTAATAAAGGAAATAATTACTACAATTGTTCGTATATATATTTGTACTAGTATTAAGCCCTGAAAAATATTGCGAATTAAGAAGTTCACACTAAATAGCATAAGCAATCGTCATATTTTTTACATCTACTCATAAAAAAAGCACTTAATATTAGACAAATTTGTCGCGGTTGAATTATAAATATCGTCATTTTTTTATGCAATTAGTCCCACTTTTTATTACATACTTTTTTCCTTATTAAAATTTAAATAAATAAAGTAAAATGAAATGAATGGAAATTTTAATAAAATTATAAATTTTTATTCGATTTTCAGAGATGATGTCACAAAAACTTTAATACCTTCAATAAAATAAGAAGATATAATTGCATGCATTATCCCAATATACTCTCAATTTATGAAAGATCGTGTAAAACTTTTTTTTCCTATTGCTTGTCTGACAAAAGCCATTACAGCTTACAGCGCATATATACACAAAAATACATAATCATTTATATCTTCAAAAGTCAAGGCATCTGAAAATGAGTAAATTACGAAAATAATTATCCAGATATATTTATACGGAATCAAATATTTTTCCGGTAATAAATGAAATAAACAAATTATATAAACAAATTACATATAAAATATAAACAAATTATACGGAACTTGAAAAAATAAAAACAATAACATAATTCAAGAGTCGGCGAATGAAATTTAGCTAATAAACATAAAAATGGTATCAATACTTACAATAATTAACTATACAACAGCAAGGATTGTAGCTTAATAGCCGGAATAATAATATTTATATGTAGCAGGTTATTGCTCTTGTCTAGGTGAACTCAGCTGTTAACTCATATTAATAACCATACATTATGTATTATATATATCATCCACTCAAATTGCAAAAACAATTATTCACACTAAATTATTAACTGTATGTATTGAAATTCTTCAAATCAGACACAATGAAGTTATGCAAGCATAATAATATAATACGCATTAGGCATAATCAGGTAAGGAAATTTTAATCCTTTTTTTGTAAAACAGACACACGTGTTCATATTTTCATAGTAATGCACTGAGAATGTCTACTGCTATTTTATGTTCGATCACTTTATGATATGAATACACTTCGATTTTTTTAGAACACTTGGTTTTAATTATTTATTATTATTAATTATAATAATAATGATAATTCAACGAAACACCCACGACCGGCGTCCTGACGATGATATCGCATGGAATTTAAAACTGGTTATCATTTGATAAAAAAAAATATGTATACTTATAATTAATTATTATACAAAAAACTTGAATTCATAATTGATTAAACATAGTCGTTTGAATTTATTTTCTTTCATGTTTGTCACATGAAACAATATATTTTTTACAATATGTTTGTTTTTATTTTTTTAAAACGTCTCAAAAATTCACACTTTGTTGAGATTAAATTGTCACAAAAAACACAATTAATATTATTGTTTTTTTATATTGTAATAACAACTTTTAATTTGTTACTCTTTCTGTCAACAAATTAAGATGCACGAATGTAAATAAATATATCGTAAATAGTTTCATATAAATAGAAAAACCAAGCGGCTCATACACGCAACCACCCAATAAACGTACACGAGGTGAATGGCGCGACTAAACAAGCGCACTTTTGCTAAACCTCAGTCTGAAATCAAGTAAATAAGTGCGTATATGGAAGTTAAATTTTCTTGTTGAGTAAAAAGGTACAAACAGTCACGCCCACGCAATGCATACAAAAGTTAACGATTGAAACGTTTTTAGTCAGTGCAACAAAGTTAAACAAACAATTTGATGAGTTCAAGGCCAGATTTACATGCTTTCAAATGCTATATTTACATCTTGTTATTCTCCAAAAGAAGCTCGTTTATAAGAAGGGTAATTTTCTATACAATTATGTAGAAGATTTTAGTTGGTAAATGCTTAGTGAATTTGATAATAGCCTTATAATTATTCAGAGGATTTACACTTTGAGGATATCACTTGACTCGGAGGAACTGCAGATATTGGGGCGCCGCCCAGTTTGGAATGTGTCGCAATTTTGGCGCGATTGTCTTCAATGGACCAACACCGAAATAACAATATTCATAATATTATTAGTATGTAATGAATGTATCACCCTCACGGGAAGTACCTGCTTATGATATGTATAAGCTTTTAATTATTTTATTAAAACAGGGACAAATTTATCGCCATTGTGTTGGCTATTAGCAAATTGTAAAGCTTGAGTGCTTTCAGCATAACCATTTCATAATATGAAATAAACATTGTTGCATATTATTTAGCTTATCACTTCCCTTCATAAAATTACACAACTTCATTTTATTAACATTGTTAAGGTTTTTTGAATAACAGATGACACAATTTATCATGCATGTTTTTGAGTTTATAAATTAGGTACCTACCTACCTATTTAATAAATTAGACAAGGTAAGTACGAAGTACCTATATCTAATATCTTCTTCCCTTGCTCAAGAACCAGACAAGATTGACCAACATGACGTATTCCTTATATAGTTATCTCCTATTCTTACTGTGCTCTAAGCACTGGCTTTGACTCCTTATTCCCTCATCGTTTTCAAATGATTAAAAAATTATTAATTAGAAATAAAAGAAACTTTGTACTTTCCAAAACTTTGTACTTCGAAAACGTATTATCTGAATAAAGAAATTACATAATTACTAGTGGAAATTACAAAGTTTCTTTTATTTTAAATTAATAATTAATATGGAATTCCACAGTGTTAATCACGAAATATTCGAAAAAAAAATGATTAAAAAATGCCTATTGCACGATACAAAGTTTCATTTATAAAGCCCCTTATCACAGTTATAATATACTATACCATCATGGCATATCCCGCAAGTAGAAAAGCCAGCAGACCAGCCGCATGTAATAAAGATGCGATATATCCTCTCCGTGCCAGCAAAAAAATAAGACATTCAGGGCAGGTGGTAAACTTCATCGCTAAATTTAAGATGTAAAATGTCTCTTATTTTTAGAACTTTCACAGTACACTCGAAAATCTACGGAAAAGAGTAGGAAACTAGTTTTTAGGTAGATAAGAAATTAATCTCAATAAAATTGTATTAAGATTAGTAAAAAAGACATTATATTTTAATAAAATGCAGAAAGTAGTGAGTGCCTACATGTACCTACTGAATTTTATGTAAAGTTAATAAGTATAACATGTACTATACATGATATATACCTATTATTATTTTTTAATATAATACATACCTATTAATATTATATTTGGTAGCGTTTTGGAGGTCGTATGTTATCATTTTATACCTAGAATTAATATCACTAAATATTTATAGCATTTAAAATACAATTACAAATAACCTAACTACAGTATAAAGCAATTGATTCACGTCATTTATTCATTGATACTCGTACCTACCATCACGGCATTAATTCCCTCTTGTGGGGTAGCAAGCGAAACAACTTCTTATTCAACACCTGCCTCTTAAATGACACTCGAAAACAAACAGAACAGATTGGGCGATCCACTCTTTACCGAAGACTCCGCGAGATTAATTCACGTATCTATTTTCATTTCTTGTAAGTTCCCACCTACCCTGTTTAGTTTGAATGACATTTTGTTAAAGATAAAAACAAAAACATTTTGTTTTTATCCTTAAAATGTAATGAACGGTTTAAAAGAGAGTGAATGGAGATAAAGAAATAATAAATAAGTAAGTCTTTATTGGTATCATCAATATTATATACCTACTTACATATTATGTTTACAAAACAACGAAAGGCGGGCTTATCGCATTATAAAAATACGACAACCCGAGATAAAAAGTATGGAGCAGAGACAGAGGGCATTTCTCGCAAGTGATCGACAGCATCGGGGATATCCAGCATGATACTAGAAGAAATATTATACCTACTACATAGAAATCTAGTAATATGAGGAAATGCACATCTTTCCACTGAATCTTAAAATATATTAATGTTTTTTAATGCTACAAAAGTGTTTGTTTACCAACAGGAAATAATATATGGAATAAATTAGCAAAAAATAAATAGTTTTGGTTTGTACCTCCGACATCAGACAATTTGTGCGTGTAGGTACGTAAATGATATAATTTATATTAAGCAAAGTACAAATTAGACGCCTTAGAATATAATTAATTAATTAACATGTAAATATTTTTGTATTTAAAAAAGGAAGCAATTAAATTAATATCTTACAACGTAGACAGCTGTTTACAATTCATTATATTTTTACATTGATTTAATTAATCGTCGTAATAGATAGATACTAATTTATGCAGGTACCTACTATTTTTTTTTTGCCTTTTCGTGAATGAGAGATATGTATACCTAGACTTGTATATCTAGATGTACATAATCACCTTCTTCTTCTTCTTATATCTAATTACGTGATATATATTACTTCGGCTTTCACCGTTTTGAAAGTATTAATTATTATTACATATTCCACTTGTGACTTTAGCAATTTGCTAGTCGGCTTTCGAAAATTGTTTCATTTCAATTTCTTATTAAATATAAACTTCCACCAAAAACCGTCGGTTCTCAAAATTAAATTTTACCAATGCATGTTTCAGCATTTTGCAAAATGGATATTGTTGATTATTCATTTAACATTTTACTTCGTGTTGAAACTGTTACAAGTTGGTGTCTCTAAAGTCTAAAATAAGGGAAAATAAAACAAGTAATGTCCCGTGGAGCACCCAGCAAGTAATTGGTCTTCTACTCAATTCCGTAAGTTCTCGAGTACCGGGTGTTAAAAAAATAGACATTCTACATCTAAGATTTGGTTTGACGTTTGTCACCTATCCGGAACATTATAAAATTTTGTTGGCACGGAGAAGACGGCTTGCGTGTTTATTATATGCTGCCCCACTTGTGGGATTTGCTGTGATGGTATACTAGTAAGTAGTAATATTGTAATTTTCTTACCTACATGTAACTTATTGTTTCACTTGAAGTATACCTACATAATGTGCATGCATGTGTTGATTTTCTAAGGTTTCTAAGACTGCGTTTTAGGTCATTAAGAAAAGCTAAGTGTCACAGCAGGTAACTCTTAAGAAAGAGACGGCAAATTTAACACACTGATTTAATTATTATTGTTGTTTACTTTTGTTTTGTCTATTTTGTTGTTGTGGTGGGTGGATCATCAGGTGAATTAATTGTATTTTTTTTATTATTTTAATTGTTTTTCTTTTTGTTTTAATTAAATCTTATTGTGTATACTGAAACATACTTGCATATGTATTGTAAATAAATAATTACATAAACACATCACTCAATATTAAAATATGCAGAAAATTTATTCAAATAACTTATATACGCGCATAAGACTTATGTATTTCTTAGCAATTATATACTTTTATAGAGGAAATATTTATCTAGACTAATTTTTACACGTTTAGTCGTACACATTAATTTTTTGATAATATCTATAATACGTACTTATAAAATTATTCAGTTCATATTATCAAGGGCAATCACTACCTACGCATAACTCAGTGGTGTAACTATAGGATGGCAGGGCTGGCAAAATGCCACGGGCCCCTGACCCGATGGGAGCCCCCGGTTGATAGGCCGTGAGCTCAAAAGTAATCTAACATTTTTTACAAAATTTAGTAAAAATCATAAATTTTATTAAGTACTTAAGATCAATTCAATTAAAGTTAGACACGACAAAAGACAATGATTATAAAAATTTAAATAAATTACAATTTTTCAGAACAGAAGGTTCGGAGAAAAGAATTTTATAACTAAGTATCTTGTTAATATTAAATTGTTATTTCATTAAAATTATGTAACACCTAAGCTATTGAAAATAAAATTTATTTGATATTTAACTAAAATGCACACAATATTAGTAATACTTTTGGGTTTCTGCTTGAGTATGTAATTTATTAAAATTAAATAACAACGTGACGATATTTACTGGGTAGGCCCCATCCAATGTATTTGCCACGGGCCTCAGATGATAATTATAATTATGTAGTTACGACACTGACATAACTATAGGTTTCTGGTATTTACTTTATTCAAATTACGGGCTAAATGTTTTATGATAATAAGCTTGTTGGGTACATTGTTTCTAAACAATATTTTTAACGTTTTATTAAGCATAAATTTATAATTCACAATGGAGATCTAAATTGATTATATTTTAAGGAATATTTCTGTCATAATATAGAACAACTTCCTAATTTATCACTGTTAAGTTTCAGTGTTACGAAATATACTTCCTTATGTAGGTAGCTCCGCAAACACTTGTGATTTTGCCTTAATATAACGTTTTTACAAATTAATAAATATTACCTTGGTTATAATATGTAAAGGTACAGTAATTTTTATTTGTTTATAATTTAAGTACATTTGTAACTTAACAATAGTTTGCTGGTGAATTATGTAGTTTGTTAAATTGAAAATTATCAAACGAAATTTATTTGACACGTACTAAAACAATGCAGGTTATTTAGCGATGTTCATTCGCAAACATAATCACATTCGCAAAACTTGAAATTAGACCAAACTTGATCCACAATTTTTTTTAAAGTCTTACAAATTTGCTACTCAAATAACAATAAAACATAATAAAAAAAAACGTAATACTCTACCATCATGGAATATTCCACAATTGGTTTAGTTAGTGAGCTAACTGCAAGTATTAAACGTGCAGATTGTCTTCTCTGTGTCAATAAAAAAAACAAGACATTCAGGATGAGTGACATGCATCTTTGCTGAATTATTGTAGTTGTTTATTGAGGAGTTTACATGCAAAGGCGCATCTATTCATTTATCACAAAATTTATGTTTAATATGTAAAAACTATGAATGTTCTTATCGATATTATGAAAATTTGCCTCCAACCTGGAGTACACTAGTTTTAAAAATTGATTGAGTATCAAGAACACTTTGTGTAGAAATAGGAATTATACTGTTTTCTCATTTTCAGTAGGTATATTAGGATAGGTGTGTCTTTGCATGTGAATCCCTCAATTGTCTTATATGAACCTAATGATTAAGTAGGTAAATGTTTGTTTTCCATCTTAATTATACTATTACAATACAAAGTGATTATTTCACAAGGCTATTGCGTTACACTATGCTTACCACTGAAAATAATCTTTCATTATAATTATGTCTGTGATCTTATAGGTAGTTAGAGATGAAAGCTATTATTCATATTGGCTGGAACCTAATAACTTAATGATGTCTTACCCAATACTCATCATAATATCTTCCATTTCTCAATAGGTACTGCGCGAATCATTTAATAGAAAAAGTTACTCACTTACAAATCAAAATGATTTATCCGTAATTACAAAGGTGTAATGATTATTAGTTTTATTGTGGTAATAAACATCGCAGAGGCTAGAGATGTATTCGTGGCAATGGTAGTAATCACCTTGTGTGAAATATTGAAAGTATCCATAAAGTTTTTATAGCAGGTATTAATATGTTGATCCTAGATATTGTAAAGCGCCCTTGAAGTGATACTATCACAATACAGCTTATATAAATTGTCATATTATTATTATACGAGTCTTGATTTGCAGTACTTATATTATTTTTTACTTCCACCCTGGAAGCATATGTCTGCCACTCCTTTCGTACAAGTTTTCGGGTGTTCTGCAATAGTCAGGTGTTTGTAAAATCTCTAGAATCATTAGATGTGGTTAGTCCACAGGTTACACCACTTGTGAGAGATCCCGTGAGGGTACAGCAATAGTTTTATCTTAATTTGAAAAAAAGCAAAACAAGGTTTATTTGGTAAGTTTTCGAGTGTCCTGTAAAAGGCAGGTGTTCGAAAAAACTAAGACATTTTACTTCTTAAATTCAGCGATGAGGCTTGCCACCCATTCTGAATGTCTTGATTTTATATTGGCACGAAGAGGACAGTTTGCATGTTTCTTACATGCAGCTGATCTGCTGGCTACCCCACTTGTGGGATATGCCGTGATGGTATAGTAGTAGTAGTAGTAGTAGTAGTAGTTTATTTGGGGAATAATGAGGAACCGAAAACTGGTCCTCCGCGCTAACTGATGGCATCTATGACAATCGCGCCAGCAAGCGAGTAAGCTAATGAAAGAATATATTTATAATAGACAATTTGCTTTAAAAACTAGAAGACTAAATACCTATACATTTGTATCTTAATCCTACTCTGTAACTTTGTAGTGAAAATATACCTACAAAATATAGCAAGTAGGTATATTAAAATACTAATATTCAAATGAAATTTCAAATGACAGGAAATGGTATTAACTAAAAATATGTTGTAAGAAGTTACCCTGACATAATATACCTAATAGGTACATTAACATTAAACCTAATTGTTATACCTAAATAAAAGTTTAGATACACTATATAATTATTTATGTATAGTGGGAGCTACTCCCGACGCCATCTTGCCTAGAATCTTACTTACTGATACCTTCATCAATTACCTACAATCCACTGCTGAACGTAACCCTCTCCCATATTTTTCCAGCCATCTCTGTCCTGCTGGACTTTTTATAACCAGTCGCCAGCGATTCTCCTAAATGTCATCAGATTATCGCATAGAACATCTCGATGTCTAGATATTTCTTTTGTCAAAAGATTTCTACTCTCTCTTTGTCCATCTCCTTTTAATTTTGCAGCATGTGGATGACCATTTAATATTTCCACTTCTACGTTGGTAATTATCAATCTTCTATATATTTACGTGATTTTTAGATTGATGGATTCTGTGATTCTTGAAATTTATAAGATTTTAAATTAAGACCACATCGAAAATAGCCCCACCAGTACTGGTACAGGTGTAAGAAATATCATAATGTATGAAATTGTATAGTAGGTAATGTCGTAATTACGTCATTTTGTAATTTCATTGTGTCTGGTGACATTATTATATTATGTTTTGTTTTATAAATCTATCTTGTCTATTACTATACATAAGTACTAAAGTACCTATACCTAATGCACAATGCTCAGACGAATTAAACAATAATTAATGTAAGTATATTTTTTATTTATTAATTTTATTTAAAAATCATACACGGCGTGAGCCTTTTACATGTTAACAAAAATAAAAGTATGACAGACAACAACAACAACAAAAAAAACAATCATACACAATCGCACAGGTACATTGCAAACTCATAAGTCAAGATCAAAATAATAATAGAATAATAAGAATTAACAAAAAAAAGGTCTATATAATGAGTCAATTATGGTGTGTCAAAATAAGTCAGTAAATATTTAAAACATTGGCAAAAGCACGTCAAAGAGATAAAATTTAAACACATGTATACATGTATTTGGAAATCATTCACTTTTTCTCCTTCTTCTCAGCCCATCTTCGTCCACTGCCGGATGAAAGTCTTCTTCATCTCTATCTAAGTTTGATTTTACAAAGCATATTATACATACATATTGTGTTGTGGTTGGTGATGGTATCAATTAGTTTACTATGAGCGATAACACAAATATTTCAATTACCGTCATACGGTACAGCATACCATGGGTAATTACGGGTAGATTTATTAAAACATTCTTCTTAGTGGTAGGTTTATACATATATACTTTATAACAATTGTCAGATATCAAATACATACGAAACAATGTAAGTCATTGTTTTACAGGTTTATTATATATGTCAAATATCTGTGGTCAGGTCATATTATCAAATGATATATAACCAATTGGGTTTGTCAAAACCCATTACATTAGGAATTCCATAAAAAAAAACTTCAATAGATAATTATGATTTAACATTATGGATATAATTTAAGGCAGGAAATTCAAGCCATGGATATTACTCTGGGAAATCAAAGTTAGTGATATTTGTATTGTTTTGCGATGGTGAAAGATTATATTACGAATCTCATAGGTTACTTGAGAATTTTTTTCATTCATGTTTCTAAAATTTCCAAAAACATTATTCAAATTTTGAATTATGTAGCCTAGAATAAAAAATACTAAAATTTTACAGTTGGACACTGCAAAGTAGAGCAAAGGTCGGTGTATGCCTACCTATATAATAAACATAATTGAGCGTACCTACTTAAAAAAACAAAGGGTCCTTTAAGATTACATTTTAATACAAGTTCCACGATTTTTTTAAATGAATTAAACAGTTTCCGCGCTTATGCAAATTATTTTCACAACAAATTAAAATATTCTTAGTTCATTATTCAAAGGCTCCGGAATTGATGAGATCTTTCCTAAGAAAATATAATGTTGTGATGAAAAGCTTAACTAACAAACTTTTGAGTGGGCGTTTCTTTGATAATAATGTTTTCTTACCAAATTTACCAAATACTTAAAACCAGCTGGATCATGGAGAATCGCTCTAACTTCTTCTCTTTCTTTGTAAATAATTATTTTACTTCAGGCTAAATATAAGAGAAAAGGAAGTAGAGGTAATTAAAAGCTTATACACCCAGTTGTTGTGGTGGGAATTTTGCACCTTTTTGACGTAATTTACCTTAATCCAACGCTGATGAAGTAATTTTTGAGATATTATTAGCAAGACAATTGCGCAAAAAAAAAACTAGACAAAAGTTTTATGTATTTTTACTGAAATGCTATATATCGGTATAACACATATCTTTGAAAATTGAAATAAATATTGTTATTTCTTGTTGATGAAGTAAATAAAACAATCGGTTTTAATACGCACTATAATTAAATTTTTCTTTTGTAAACAAAACAAATAAGAGTTAGTTTAGTCCACAAAAAATGATAAAAATTAATGACAGATTGAAGCACATCTTACCACAAAATTCCAGTGAACCCGACTTGAAGTAATGTATTTGATAACCGAAATTCCTCTTTATCCTGAAATAGAATCAAATTAAATTCCAGTTACTTACCGAATCCATAGGATTACTTTTGAATAAATCTTATTTAAAATTTTAGAATAGTCTAATAAGTATCGTTATCATTTATAAAATACTAGAGTAGATGTCAATTTTTGTGCAAAATTCATCGTTTAATGATTTATAAGAGAGATCGTTAATTACATAAATTAGGACCACAGTTTGAAAATTGAAAACTAAGTCAGCCTAGAGCTAACTCCAGATTAGATTTTGAATTGAAAACTAAGTCAGCCTAGAGCTAACTCCAGATTAGATTTTGAATTGAAAACTAATTCATAAGCGTTAAGAATCTGTTCTCACTTCTCCCGATTAGATTTTGCACAATGTTGCATTGAGCACACATGACATCTAAAAATTTGTAAATATTCTAAACATTAAAGTTGATCATGTATACCGCAATTTATAAATTAATCAACATATTTTTATTACAACCCAAAAAGGGATGAACTGTATAATATACTACTAAAAACTCACATACACACTACTTTTGTTTGATATATCATGTGAAAGAAATATTAGTAAGTACTAGTTTCTAGACCTATGTAATGTTATAAAGTATTGCTTAAAGTTTCTCAGATCTTTGCAACTTTTGTAAGTTATCATTATTTTTATCTTACAGGAAACTTTCTCCATTTATTAACCCATACGAGATCTGTATAATATTATAAGTGTATCGTGAAATGTGAATACGTTTATCATTGTAGGCAATACGTATATTGTCTTCTTATCTAAATAAAGTCCACATCTTAAGGGAATACTAATGATAGGTACTAAGATATCTATACTTAAGACAAACCCACACAATTCTATCTTCTTAGACGTGTTTTTCTAAAGTATTATATGACTAAAGGCTAATGCTTTGGGAAAGCTTGATAAGTATTGGATAGGTTGAAATCGCTGTGAAAATGTTTGAAGAAGAGTGTTTTTTTTATTGATAGATATTTATCCAATAAAGGTATATTTTTACATAAAGGTCAAAAATTCTTATAGAAATAAGTAGAAAAAGTGAGCCTTAATCTTGTCCGTTTTCTACAAAGGATATTTAAAAAATATCTTGACTTTTTGAATGTTTTTTAGTATTCTACAATGCACATCCGTTACTTGATAATCCGTTATATAATCATGTAACGGATGTGCATTGCAGAATACTAAAAAATATTCAAAATGTCTCGAAACTATTACATAGTTAATCCTTCCAAAATAACTGATAATATCTTGACTAATGGTACACTACTTGGATATCCATAAAATTTTATACAGTAGGTACATGATAAGTGATTGGATGTTTTGACACAATCGGGTGTTTTGAATTTTCAAGAGTTCTCTCGTAAATGCCAAGCTAACTTTCTACACTACTCGAGTTTAATAAAATTAAAAGTGAAAAGTTAACAGTTTTGTGTTTATATTTAATATGTTAACAATAAAGCTGATTACTTTATAATATTGCATTGTTCGTGTTCTATTGTTTAATGCTAATTTTAAATCTGGTTTCACATAAAAAGATGTTATATTTACAAAATGAATAGTTACAAAAATATAAATCTGATGTCAAAAATTGTGAACTCTAACTTAATAAAGATTAAACAAACAAACAAACAAACAAACAAAACCTACTCAATAAATTTTTGATATATATTATATAATATATAGGTAATGGTTATATTATTATAGATGGGTGATATTGTGTATTATATAGTTTCTCATATCATATTGATTAGTCATCAAACGAGATGCTGAATTTTAATATGAATTTTATAATAATACAATATAATACACACATCTGCTCAATACATGTCAACACTCTTTTATACTTTAACTGTTTGATTAAGGAATGTATCCCACGAAGTTTCCTGCAAAGTATAGGTCTCACACTCTTTTTTGTAAGTTTTTGAGTACCCTGTAAAGGTAGATCTAAATATCTTAACTTTTGTTGGCATGCATGTTATTGTATGGCTACTGTTATGGGAAATGCCATGATGGTATGAATGAATGTTTAAAACTTTATAAAATGTACCTAAAATAAAAAATGCACCTAACTTTATGTACCATCATGGCGTATTCCACAAGTGGCGTAGTCAATAAACTAAATGCATATAAAGAGATTCGGGTTGGGAGGCATACCTCATCGCCAAATTGAAAACTTTAAAAGTGTCATTTGACACGTTTTACGTGAGGGTTTTGGCCGGCCAGTCCTTCAAGCTGCCCATCATGGCACCTCTTGTGTGGACAAATTTGTTAGTGTAGAAATTTAGTCGGATAAATGGAAGTCCCCAGACTTCTGAGCTATCCGGGTGGACGGTGGGTCTCCTTCAATGACATGTTTTACCAATACCGGCCTTTCTACAGAATACTCCTAAATTCTTAGAAAATGGTGGAAGACTTATTTTTACCGGAAACTCCACGGTAGGTACCTACACATAAAGTTCAAAGTTTCTAAATTCTCACCGAAATAACGCAAAACGAACAAACGCTTAATGATGAATTTTAGTAATTTATTCCAGTGTACAAATATTTATTTGATGCTTACACTCTGTATATGTCTATGTTATGATAGTACCTATATACATACATATAATGTTTATATTATGTATTTATATGTGCTTACTACACCTTGTGACACACCCAATAATCGCATTATTCCTTTACTATTAATAATAAAATAATCATATTCATATTACTATACTAGTTCTTGATAGTACAATGAACTTTTGCTAATGGTATTTTTTTATAACACGTTTACTTCTTTGGTTAGATAATAATAATAATATCAATTTTATATCGAATATAATATTGTATTCTCTACGCACATTAAATTATTAGTTCCATGTATATTACAGACAATTAACAAAACTTAACATAACATGTACCTATACATGATGCACACAGATCGATCCAGTCCCAAACTATGATATGAATAATGTTTTATGGGTACTACTAACACGACGATACAATTGTATAGAATGAATGCACTAAACACGTATGCATGTTACACTCCGACCCAGAACAATTTGAAAAAGGTCATTCTTCATTTTGTTCCGGCCTAGAATCGAACTCGAGACCTCGAGACTCAAAGGCAAAAACGCTACTTCCGCCCCACACTGGCTGAGAGAGGAGAGATTGCTTGATTTTTTTATTACTGTTTAGTTTCATTGTGGTAAACAGGTCGATTCTTTCAATATGGATAAGAAATACTAATCTATACCATCACGACATCTCCCACAAGCTGCAGGATGCAGGATATCCATTTTCAAACAAATATTTATTTTTTGAAGACAAAAACGTCTTAAAAATATTTGTTTAATTATACTATAATTTAAAATATAAAAAAATACTAGAGTTCTAGTGGAATAAAATACGTTAATTAAGGATGTCATGCAATATCAACAAGTTTATCCTTTAAGATTGTAACAATTTCAAATTTCACCAACCTGCTGATTCGTGCCTTTTAAGAAAGATTAAAATATGATAAAGCCATTAACTTAAACAAGCTCCCGTAGATAGTAAACAGATTATTACAGAATTCACTAATGCCCAAGATTAAAGAGCCAGATTATTGTAATTATTAATGGCGTTTATCCAAAAGTTTAATAATTTAATTATAATGAAAGAGTGTAAGTAAGCAATATTTTAATTTTAATTAGTTTAATATTGTGAATGTGAAATTAAAAATTATAATTTTGTTGTATTTCCGTCATTAAATTCTCATGGAATATATTAATATAGTGATGTGAAATTACGTGATAAACCTAAAGAAAAAATGTATTTGTTTACAACTTTATGTCATAGTTTTTATACATTGTAAATTATATAAATATCATCGTGAATTTTTTAATGCATGTAATTGAAATTTAAACCCTTTTCTTCAACTAAAAGACTTCATGTTGAGAAGACTAAATAAAATAGCGTATTTTTTGAGTTTATACTCGTAGAATAATACAAAGAGAAATAAGACATGTGGTGATACACTTATCGTAATGCCCTATTTCGGTGAACGTTATGAAGAAAGAAATAGAAATATAACTCTCGTCTATGGCGGCGTATAGACAGCTGGATGCGAATGTCAATCATCAAGCATCAAGCAAAAATCTGAAATCTTTCGGCGACAGAGCCGTTCAAATCTTTCGTCGGAGAATGCTCCGAATTGTCGCCGAAAGATTTCAGATTTTTGCTTGATGCTTGATGATTGACCTTCGCATCCAGCTGTCTGTACGCCGCCTATGGCAATAACCGATATTCGTAAGAATTAAATAGTGAGTTACTGAAATACTACAGGTAATTTAATGCTGCCGAATATTACAGTTTCATTCTTGTATTTTACGAGTTAGTGTGTCATAAATTCGTCGTAAAATTCACAATTATCATTCTCGATGTTTTGTCGTAATTTGCACAACTTTTCTTTATTAAATCATTAAACAAATTACTTAAACGAATCATTTCAAACACAATATACAATGATATAATAACAAGTGTTACTGTAATATTACTAAACAAACGTTTCTCTTTCATTTAATAATAATTACCTGTTAGAAATAAATAAAATATGTGTTGGCTGTTGAGCACTTTCAATTTCTACTCTTAATCTTCCATTAAGATTGTCACATAATTGGGTATTGTTTTAATTGATGCACACAAAGATAAATCAAAGATAGAATTAATAATAAGTTAGACATAAATAGATTGAAATTAAAATTCTTCGTTAAACAATAGTAACGATATAAAATGCGCGAACCGTTTTATAACGTCACCGAACTTTCTTTGCTTAGTGTTAATTGTTTCTTTTAAGTAATGCACTTTATCTGAAAATAATTAAAATTGTCTTTGAATGTGGAGAATTATTAAATTTAATTTTACACTATTCAATAAGAAGACTTTTTGTATTTTGGTTTTGTTTTAGTTAGTGGCGAATGGCTATGTTCCTGAAAATCTAATTCTGGGAAATGGCAAGACGATGACAGTTGCCGCCTATTCGAGTAGAAAAAATTGGACCCGTAAAGTAAGTAGCAATGCAACTGTAGCTTTCTGCAATTAAAATTGGGAAAATATAGATTTTCATACTGCTGCACACTTCTTATTCTCTAAGAAGATGATAGGTACATAGATTTTTATAATATCGCAAATAAAGATTAAGATTATCTCAAGTCGATTATTCCAGGCTATTGGAACCTTTCTGAACAAATGGACCGCTTTTCTTCTGGAACAACTATTAAAGGACATTCTCAAAACATGACCCAGCGAGAACCGACGTCTTTCCGATTTGCAAATTTTTGCTTAGTACGTTAGCGCCTGATCATTTTTGTGACTTTCAATTTTTTAATACATAGCATAAAAAGTCTGTACCTGAGAGCCATTAGGACTCAAGTGAATTTTTGACAAAAATACCAAAGTTACGAAAAAAGCAGAAATAACACAACAGTCGTAAGTCTTAAGTACAGAAATGCTTAGGGTCTATACTATAGGGTCTATGTAATAAGCTGTATATACTATACTAGTAAATTGTTGAGATTTTTTCGATTAAAAAATTGAATTTGAAAATGGTATTTTAGCACTTAAGATTAAATGGCTCTCAGGTACAGAAATATATCATCCGCAATTTCGATAGAACATATTAAGTACCTACTAAGAATAAAACTTGTTGGTATTTAAGAATTGAGACATTGTTTAAATTTGACAATGTATTATTATGTAACTTCAAAATCTTCTGTGGCGTGAAAATGTAATTAAATGAAACGTGTAATTTTGGAAGTCAAGTATGAAAACAATGGTGGCCCCTGGTGCGATTCATGTGCAGCATGTAAATAATATTATATTGTTGTCGTAAGCATTACGTAAACACTATAATCAGTCATGGTAAAATCTTTACTCAAATAATGATTGTGTATTTAGAAAGAATGACGAAAAACTCATTAAGTTGAAAGAACGGATGAAGGAAATGTGGTTTGTCGGGAATTTCACGGGTAGATAGATAATAATGTTTTCAAATTATTGCAAGAAAATGTATATAGGCCTTAACTCAACAATGTAATGAAAAACTGCGATACTAGATATTTAGTATGCTAAAAGTTGGTAATTACGAAAATGAAATAAGTATAAAT
Source organism: Athripsodes cinereus (assembly GCA_947579605.1). Taxonomy (NCBI): domain Eukaryota; kingdom Metazoa; phylum Arthropoda; class Insecta; order Trichoptera; family Leptoceridae; genus Athripsodes; species Athripsodes cinereus. The sequence continues at coordinate 20,510,878 of OX388311.1, forward strand.
TACTCGGCAGGGATCCGAAAGACATACACCAATAATCTAAAAAAGATGGGTAGATGAGGAACCTGATGTCGGCTAAAAATCCTGTGGAGGACCCGGTAAAGAATTGGTCTCCCACTCTTATTCGTAAGTTTTCGAGAGTCCTGTAAAAGGCAGGTGTTCGAAAAAATAAGACATTTTACATCTTAAATTCAGCGATGAGGCTTGCCACCCATCCTGAATGTCTTGATTTTATATTGGCACGGAGAGGACAGCTTGCATGTTTATTATATGCAGCTGGTCTGCTGGCTACCCCACTTGCGGGATATGCCGTGATGGGATAGTAGTATAGTAGTAGTAGTAGTAGCCTACATCCAACATTTTTGAGTGCCTGATGGAGTAAATAAGAAGATTAATAAGTAAAAAAAATTAAAAAGATGCATACATTTTACGAAAGCATACGATGCATACATATTATCTAATTTCTACTCGTATAATATTGAGAATACTCTGTTATTATTTTGAGATTACACAAAATGTGCTTTTATTAAAATTTTCTTTTACTGAAGTAGAATATACTTAAAAATAAACTGATAGTCAAACTTTTTAGACAACTTTGAGAAATGGAATATCGTACATTTTAAAGAAACGGAGAAAAGTATTGATTCCTGATAAATCCCAAAATAAGCAAAAATTCATTAACAAAAATTCTATGGTAGCATTCCATTATGTTTTTATTATATTTTTCTTCTATGTATAATCCTTCAACCCTCCGAAGCATAATGATATCAGCGAAGAGACTTTTTTCTATGAGCAAAACGAGACAGAATCCTTTGTCCCAGAAGCAGTGAGTCAGAGAAAAGCTAATATTATGCTTTCTTCAAGCGCAAATAGCAAATCTGAAGTGTAAGTACCATCAAAGCATACATACTCGTATGTCCCTAATGTTCGATTCTAATTACCTGTCAATCCGTTACTATCAGTTAAAATCTAATTTACTGTATTGGATATTCACTGACAGTAATGAGTAGATAGGTTTTTAGAACTGACCATAAATTGTCAAAGAAATTAGTTAACCTTTCTTAGAAATTATAAGAAAAAAAAACAACAAAAAAGTTCTTATAGTACCCAGACCATTTTTTACTTCATTTGAACAATTTTGTAGGCATCTTCTTCTTCTTCTTTGTTGTCGGTCCCTCAGTGCTGAGGATCGTGACCATCATTTGTATAGGTGTGCACAAAATGCTTCCAGCGATTTCGATCTTCCGCTCTTCGCAGCGCCTCATGCAAGGTCCCCCCCGTAGCCCCCTTCAAAATATATATATTTGTAGGTATATATGAATAATAAATGAGTTATTTTGATTTGCTTTAATAATGGTGTAACGGAAAATAGATAGAAAAAATAATTATTCACCAAGAACTAAAAGGAAAAAAATAGTTATTTAATATGACTAAGTCTTTAATTTAATTTAAATGACGCGGAAAATTGGAAGAGTAATTATAGATAGATGCCTACTAAAAATTGTCGTCTAGCTCTCTCAGACAAGAATCTTCCATATATTTTAGATGCCGAGCACTGAAAATAAATTAAGACTCTAAATATTTTTTTTATAATTCAATCTTTATTTTTAAAACAAATTTTGATTTTTAATAAACCTAAATGTACTCCTTACACCGTAACAATCAAAGATACATGATTAACCACAGTGTTTTCCAAAAACTGAGGTGTTTGTAAAATATCATGATGGAACACAACTCAAATAAAATGTAGAACAAATTCATTATTGCAAAGTCATTGCTTTTTCGTGAACAAATTATCCATCCTAATTAAAATTATCGATTTCAAATAGATAAGTAGGTAGGTACTATCAAAATCCATATTAAGTGTTATATAGTATCTAAAATATTATTTTTATCAAATTGTTTACAAAAGTATGTAGAAGAGAAAAATTATATTCTTAATCGAATATTTATAAAAATAGGCAAGAAATATTTCATATTAATTATTAAATATAATAATAATCAGAATAGATCTTAGGTCTTTGTGTATGAAATTGGTTATCTAATAAAAAGAGATTCGTTGGTGAAATAATTTATTTACAAGCATCTTTCATCATATTATTCTACTTATACCTAATAAAATGTTTATTTTCTCATAGATATTCTATTCTACTTGCTTTGTGTTGTCTTTTTATATTATGTACATACTAGTAGCTGGTAGTTTTCTAATTGCAATGCATGGTTAATTTTTAATTATTCATGCGCATCTCAATGTTGATTAACACTAGTAAATATTATTATAATACATATATAAATATAATATTTCCATTTAACGCATCATAAGTTCGGAGAAGTCAGCATAATTTCATCGAGTGGACAGATGTTTTAAGATCTTAGAGTCAAGTTTAGATAAGTATAGAGTTCCTAAATAATTCGATATAAGATTATTTTTTTCTTATAAATGGTCTTCAGCATCACAAGAGGCATCAACTTCTGACCTAACAGATCGATGATCTACATTACGAGGAAGAAGAAGAAGATTATTTTAGGAACTAGTATCATATCCCAAGTAATTTCCAATTACATTTTCATATTTATGAGGTCAATGCAAATGCAAATTTGCTTAATTGAAATATTTATTGGTATCACAAAACAGTGTTTTGTAATACTTTTATTTTATTATTTTGTAAAATGTCGTTCCACAACGTTTCGCTTGCCAATTTATAAAATATATTTATTGACGTTTTTTTCTACTTCTCTGAATTTCTGAATGTTTCAAGAAAACTTCTTCATCAAGTGAGTTCGTCGGTAGCCTGGAGGTGGAGTCTCGGCCTTCAGAACAAGGGGTCCGTGGTTCGATCCCAGGTGCCGGCAAACTCCCCTTTCACGACACAAGCTTTTAGCTTAGTGTGAAAGGTGTATAAGGTTGTATTTGGGTTTATAACAAAACCCAGATATATCTTTTTAAAAAAAAAAAAGTATTGTCATTTATCCAAATATATACGATATAACCATCACCTTTTTTGTAAAAATATTACATAAATTGATAAAATGTATATCGGATGGCTGAAAATAGAACCGTACTATTACTCGTAGCTGCAAAGGAAACACCAGTTGGTTTACGGCCCCAAGGAAGACCACCAAAAAGATGGTAAGACAGCTGGTCTTCAGCATTACAAGAGGCAACAACTTCCTAACAAACAGATTGATGATCTACAACACGAAAAAGAAGAAGATAAAATGTTCACTTTGGCCATCTACTTCGTGCTTTCTTGGAATTTCGTTACTCCTGGGATACGCAAAAAAAGGAAAAAGCACACTGTTCTAAGATCTGCAGTCCTCATGACTCGGAAGAAAAAAATATTTTAACTGAGTCATGTTTTGGAAAGTCCAATTATGTTGTTGACCCCAAATTGCGATTGACCCCTAATTAATTGACAAAACAGCATACATATTTATATACCTTCCAAATAAACATACAAATAATTCAACATAATCCGTAATACTACATATGTAAGTAATTTCCCAACCAACAAGCGAGAAGTTATTGCTATAAATTTTTATTTCCAAATCGTACTTTTTAAGGGCACCATTTAGGAACGGCTGTTGAGATAATCTCAGAAGTATCTACGAGTATAACGGCCATTATGTATGATGGGGTAGTACTGCACATTATGGGGAATTAAAATGATTTAGGACAAATGGTTTGGGATGCTGTTCGAGGAAGATAATAATAAATTGCTCTTAGTAAAACGTTAATGGATTATTTGAGATTTTTACCATAATTTGAACGGAAATAATTCTTTGTCTGATTTTTTCTTTGTCTTGCTTTTTCTGTACTAAAATATTTTCTTCGGAATCACATTGTTAAAACTTTTTTTCCGGTATGTTAACTTTTATTATTATTGTGTGAAGACATGACAGATTTTTGTGTGAATTAGGTAAATTGTAGTAATGTCCCAGGAAAGGAATTTCAGTATCCTCTAAAAGATATTTACTTAAATATAAAAAAAAAAATCTTTCACATGTCATCTAAAAATTCCAATTAAGCTACGATGGTTTTAAAAAGCTATGTTTTTAACTATTCTTTAAAATATAGATATACTATTCTTAAAACATTATCGCACATCTTTATGCGTTATCAGTAATACAAATCTCGATAGGAAGTATAAATGTTTTCTACATTAATGCCCACCAGTCGCTTCTGTTATGAACTATATTACCCATTTTAAATGTTTAATTTATTTGCAGTTTGAATAGCCTGACATTATTTTAAATTACCAAATCTTACAGTGGGTCTTCCGGTTACCCCATTTTTAGATTTACCGTGATAGAAATATTTCGATAATATCAAAGCTCTGAAAACTATGCAGAAAGAAAAGCAAATAAAAAAAACCTATAGGTATTTCTACAACCTTATCATTTCAGCTTTACGGGTCATAATACTATGAGAAGGTATGTAATAAGATTATCTGAGGTACAAAATTGTTTGGGCTGTGGTCTAGTGGTCATCAATGGCCCAACTTCTGACTCGTTTCACATATTTCCTGTATAATAATATTTTCTACTCTTGATTCTGAAGGGTCTTCGTTATTTTTTATCTGCCTTTGACATTTCACTCTCATAAAAACAACCTACTGTATTAGAAATATAGCACATTTTCCATGAGATATTTTTATCAAGTTCTGCCAAATCAGGTGTCTACTACTTTTTTTCAAGAAGTGATTGAACATTTTCTCGTAATGACTTGTACACTGTGAGTTAATATTACCTACTTAGATATTTATTGTTTTACTATATACGCATTATAACAAAGATTTTGATTTAAGACATTGTAGATGAAAGAATAGTATATTTTTTTAGTATTTTATTCTGTTTCAGATTTTTTGGATTTATATTTAATCATCCCAATGAAAACCATAAAATGTTAGAATTATCGTGAAATATGGTAATTACAGTGATGATTAACTTAAGGATCAGTTGACACGCGTTTACAATTTGATTGTTCCATGATATGTAAACAGATATGTTTATACCAAAATCTACTATAATATACTACCCATCCTAGATGTCTTACTTTTTTCGCCATAAAGAGACCAACTTGCGTGTTTATTTTATGAAGTTAACTGGCTGGTTTCCCCAGTTGTGGGTAATACCGTGACGATACGAATGCGCTTCGCTTTTCTCTCGGACATTCGATTCAGGATCCTGTTAAGTGTGCACTGAAGGGGAGGTCCGTTGACATGGTCGATCATTGCCGATTGGTGTGACCATTGATGGTAAGCTACAGTGGTCGCCACACATTGATCGGCTGTGCGATGGGCTTAGTACTGCAGTGTATGCTATTAAAAAAATTAGATGTATATGTGGACAAGATGCAGCAAAATCCGTCTATTTTGCATATTTCCATAGTTTGATGACTTACGGAATAATGTTCTGGGGTCAGGCAGCTGATTCGAATCGAGTATTTATTTTACAGAAACGGGCAATAAGAGCTATTCAAAATATGCATCCGAGAGATTCCTGTCGCGAAGTATTTAAAGAATTAGGCATACTTACATTGGCCGGTGCATACATCTGGGAATGCCTGTTGTATGCTAAGAAAAATCTGTCAAATACCCCGAAAAATGCTGACATTCATGACCATAACACCAGAGGGAGAAATAACATAAGAGCGGTAAAGCATACACTGAGAAAAATACTAACGAAATTTCACAACGAATCATTGGTACGTACTATCAGATTAGGACCAGAGATCGTACAAACGATTCATTAGTACGAATCTATAATATTAACTCTTCGCAAACAAGTTGTTGGTAAATTTACCAATGATTTGTTTGCGAAGAGTTAATATTATAGATTTATACCAATGAATCGTTTGTGCGATCTCTGGTCCTAATCTGACAGTACCGTACCAATGATTCGTTTTGAGTATTTTTCTCAGTGTAGATTGACGAAGTCGTCCAAAAGCTTTGCATGCTATAGTGTACGACTCTATAACAAACTCCCTCAGGATGTGAGACTCATGGAGGAAGGCATGTTTGAGAGAAAGGTTAAGGCGTATCTCGTTGAAAAATCATTTTACACAGTTGACGATATGCTAAATGAAGCCTCGTGCTCAATTTAGCATAAATTATAAAATAGTTTTAAATGTATTAGCACCATTTATTTAGCTTTAAATTTATGCGATTGACAAAACTCTGATTTGAACCCTTTACCTTCGAATCAGAGCCGCTATAATGTTCTTAATTTTTTTCATGCATTTTATATTATTTAGCTTTAAATTTATGCGATTGACAAAACTCTGATTTGAACCCTTTACATTCGAATCAGAGCCGCTATAATGTTCTTAATTTTTCTTGATTTATATATTGTCTCAAGTGTTTTATGCTTGTGTGTACGTATGTTTTTTTTCATATAATTTTATTGTCTTGATTTTTATTTTTCTTGTGTCGATAATTTTGTATTTTCATGCTTCTGTGTCTTGTTGATTTGATATTGTAAACCTGACAAACCCAAGTGCCCTATAATGGGGTCTATGGTGTGATGGATATATAAATAAATAAATAAAAATGAAAATAATAATCCCCGTAAATAAAATAAATTGCTTTGTAATATTATAAAAAGTGGGGGACATTATAATTTGATATAAGAGGAATAATGGGATTTTCCCACACGTAGATAAGTGGGCGCAATTTACTGGTAATATTTTGTAGGCACCTGATTATTTATATTGCGCTATAAATTATACACGTTAACGCCTTCAGGATTAACAAAATAAGCTCATTCTTTTCAGTTGTTTCCTGAAAAGTGGTAAATGATAATACATTATTAGAATGATATTCTGTAAATAACTGACCTCGTTAGTGTAGTCTTCAACTCTTCATTGGGGTATGTTTTTATAAATTCGTGGGTAGGATTCCAAGTTACACTAGAGTATTTTATAAACGAATTTCATATTTGATCCTAGAAAAATTACGATCGAGTCGATTACTTAGGTATCCCATTTCCGAGTTCGCATCATTAGGTGCTGATCTATATTTTTACCTTTTGTACCTACTTATATTTTTATACAATTTTGTAACACTTCATTTTAAATTATGTAATAAAATGAATATTCATTAGAATTTTTTAATGGTATTGTTGAAAATGAGTAACGCACAACCGGTTTCGTAAACTCCGATTTCGCATCATGGGGTGATCTATACTTGGGGTCCTCTAAACTGGTCGTGCGTTAGTAATAGGTAGGTACTCTAAAGTAACACCAAACAATAATAATAAATATCATTCATATTATTATAAAATTGAGATGTATCAACTTTCTCCTACAAAAACAACAAAGTACGCACCTATAATAAAATTTAATATCTTCCACTTTTTAGGTTTCCCACTTTTCTGTAAGTTTTCGAGTGTGCTGTAAATGGCAGATGTTCGTAATTTACTGTGAGTAAAACATTTAATATCTTCAATCCAGCAATGAAGTTTCCCACTTATCTTGAATTTTTAAAAATAGTATTGCACGTAGAGGACAACATGTATGTTTATTATATGCAGTAGGTAAGTCTGCTGGCTATGCCGTGTTTACTGTGATGGTATAGAGACAAGAAAATTACCTACATATCAAAACAATAGTCAATTTTGTACCTACACGTATCTAGGTAGGTACCTACTAGTTTTTTTTTTATATTAAGAGATTTTACATCTTAAATTCAGCGATGAGGTTTGCCACCCATCCTGAATGTTTTGATTTTATATTGGCACGGAAATGAAAGCTAGGATGTTTATTATATGCAGCTGGTCTGCTGGCTACCCCACTTGCGGGATATGCCGTGATGGGATAGTAGTATAGTAGCAGTACTAACAAAATAAATAAAACAAGCGTTTTATTCTACTATTGTTTTATTCGGTGAGAGAGACGTCTTTCGTCTTGTCAATTGACAATGTCCTTATAAGACGAAAAACGTCTCTCTCACCGAATAAAACAATAGTAGAATAAAACGCTTGTTTTATTTATTTCGATATGGAATTCTACTACCTAAACACCGACACAGTGAATATAGTACTAACAAGTTTGTATGCTAGCATAATATTTACCATACTTATCAATTTTCATAATTATGATAATACTCCAATTGTGTACAGCGGTTAGGTATAATTCATTGAGTTGACAATGAGAGTAAAGATGTTTATTTTTTGTATATACATAAATGCTAAGTGCAAACAAAGTGTTTTCTTATGTAAATAATAATATAATTATTTCATGTAAACAATGTCATTAGGTCATCGTAACTGTAAGCATAAAAGGAGCGGTAACAGATTCGTTGGTCACTAGAACATACCTACTTGTTGTTCTTATGGTAAATACTAGTAATTACTTATTAAGTACCTACATATCTGCATATTGGACATTGTTTTTCACTTCGAGTAAATTTAATTAACAAGTGAAATAGCAGTGATTTAAAAAAAAATTAGGTATTATTATCAAAAGACACGCGTGATTATTGAACACCGACGTATTCGGCAGACAATGTTTTTGAATGGATCAAAAGAATTTCATTTTTGACCACAAGTCTGTTAATATCCTAGAACACCCTTTTTTTAATACACCGTTCATATGAAGAGACATCAAGTGTAGGAGTGTCATAAGAAAAGGTAATTCAATTGATGCAGAAAAAAGTAAAATATTATTAATTTTTAACCCCGTTATGCAAACAAAAACAACTTGTTATATAAGAAGGTATAAAGTATTTAACATTGTTTTTTTTTGTCAAATTAAAAATCCTTTGACCTCACCTTACTCTATGGTAGGCACTGTCTTAGGAATGAGCTTATAGACGAATAAATTAGTATATACCAGATACCTGCATACAAAAGGTGGGATTCCTCAATATTTTTATTGCCAAAAATAATTAAGTATAAATAGATTTTATAAATAATGCGACACCTACCTGTTATTCCGTATGATTTTCTTGATCCGTGAAAATTACCAGTGATAATGAATTACTTAATCCCTGTGACATTTTTACTTAGCTAGGTAATTGACTATTAGTTTTAACTGCCCACAACAAAATGCTACCTGGGACTAGGTGTAATCGCCTAACAGGTCATATTAATTGCATCTCCGTTGAATATCATAACATTCACTAGATTATGTTGGCAAGTTGAGTATTCATTATCATGTTGATTGTACGGTACGGAGATAACTGGATAAGTTACAAATTGCTATGATTTCACTATGGAATATACAGAATTACGTTCATTTAAAATTATTGCATAACTAGTGAATACAAGTGGATTGGCTTATTTAAAGCTTTTGATAAGCCTATCCACTTGTATTTCAGATTACTGTATCAAGAGAATCAATGACAAACTGATTCACTAATAAATATTTACTTTTCTTCTTCTACTTTACCCTACGAAGTCCCTGAAATATAATAGGTCTCTTTTGTAAATAGTTGAGCATTCTGCAAAAACGTGAGACATCGCGTAACTGTAAGACATTTACAATCTTCATACCATGAACGCGACTAATTGTATGTTCTATACAAATGGTCAGCCCGTTGGCTTCTTCACTTGTGGAAAACGCCATAATTGTGTAATACTCGTACAATGTTAAATATCTGATTTGTAGTAAATTACAAAAATGTGCCTTTTCAGGACACTCGAATACTTACAGAAAAGAGTGGGAAATCTATTCTTTATCGGAGACTATAATCTTATCGCTCTTGGAAGGAGTAAAGAGCGGATACCAGTCTTCCTCATTCGGAGTATCTTTGCGGTAACTGAATCACCACTTTCATGGCATTCCTAGCGCTTTGATGTGGTTATTGTAGGAACGGTGAATTGTTAAAAAGGGTCGTCCAGGAAATCTCGTCAATGACACTAAGATCTCGAAACCGGTCGTAAAGTTATTAAAAAAATTAAGTGATTATTTAACACATAGTGGAAAACTCTTTATATAATCAATATAAAAAAATATTTGTATATTTGCAATGTTGGTAGATTCTCTTAATTAAATTACTTTTACTTGAGAACAATAATAATATCATGGAGTTGATGGTATGGTATAGGTAGTTAGGTAGTTGTTGACTGACATTGAGTATTACGCAAAAGTTAATAATATCGTTATAATGTATCATAAATATGTCTTGTTGTAGTAAGAAACAGTACGGTAATATAACTCACTCACTTCTATGTAGATTTAGATGTTATAATAATACATATTATGTACGAGTACCTACCTATATTGTAATGTAACATATCTACCGTGAACTATGTAATGTGTATGTATACAATATGCACACACAACATAGAAGCTCCAATATGACTTAACATTGACCGGGGTTAATGTCTGCAACTATCGTTGACATACCATTAACATAAAACTTACCAGTACAAATTATTGTATTGGTCATAATAATATTCTCTTGCAGAGGTTCTCATTATACTCGTACTTGCATAATAATTATATACATAATTAAAAAATATAGGATATAAAGTACAATGTTTATTTTATGTTTTATTTAGTTTTGTTGTTCAGCTGATAAAATTATATCCTAAATCACTTGTTAATGAGTGTATTTGAAAAATTGAATACCTATATATAATTATATATGACTATTATATTCGCATATGCATAAAGCCCGCCTTATATTTAGCACGTAAAGTTTTATCTATTTATATATTAAAGGCCGATTGATATTTTGATATGGATCATATTTGCACTATTTTTAAAGAATATTTATGTATCAGTTAAATTATCTATGCACGATAAAACTTATGGTAATTTTTAAAATTTTAATTTATGTTTCCGAAGCGAATAAATGCTTCATAAATTTTAGAAAATATACCAATTTCGAAAAAATATTATAAATTGAGATGGTTTGGTCATGTGGAGCGAATGGATGGTGTAAGATTGACGAAGAGGGTGTATTTAGCTGAAAGAGAGGGTGTGAGGAAGCGCGGGCGTCCGAGAACCACGTGGCTTAACCACGTGGATCAAATTCTCAAAGATGGTCGCGTGGAGTAAGAGGAATCGGCGGGCATGTATGAGAAACTGGATGAATGTAGAGGAAGCGAAAGAAGTATGTAAGGATAGAGCGACGTGGCGTTCCGTTCTCTCTGCCTACCCCACCTGGGACACGGCGTGAGGGTATAGTATAGTATAGTAGTTATTTAAACAGATGAATACCTTAATCCCAATCTAATGCTTCGTTAATGGATCACCTTTTACAAATTTCAGGAGTAAAAAATTTGAATTGGTAAATTCATCCAATAGAAAGTAAAACAAATTTTTTATCAGGAGAAAGTCATTTTGTATAGAGGATAAGTTAACTTTTCAATTTGACAGAGATTAATTATTAAAGCTACTGTAGAACTGAAGTTCACGGGGGATCGACAATTATTAACTCAGTGAGAAATTTGAACCTACAAGTTAATTATATTGCCTTTAGCATTTAGGTTAGGGAGTTGAAGGATGAGAGAACAACGCCATATTAGTTACCTATAATGGATCTTTGTAGAGGAATTCAAAGGACATTTTCTGGAGGTCTATATTGATTTAAGTTCGTTAGGCAAAGTCCTTTGAAGGCACATTAATCCTTACACGTAGGTACCTACATACAATGTAATACGTGGACTACATCTACCATGTAGTAAGTAACAACACAAATGGAATTTTTAATTACATAAATACGATACCTACGTATTCATTCTCTTTCAACTTGATGAATATGTACCTACGTTCTATAGATAAAAATTACGTATTAATTATGTGTTGCTAATGTTATGTAATCCTTCACGTTAAAATAGAGCGAGTTACCAAAGAAAAGTGAGCTTTGATTTTTTTAGACCTTTAAGAGCTTAGTGTTTTATGATGCTTTACTTTTTTGTTAATAGGTATGCATTGTAAAATGACGAGCAATAAATGTTTTAACATTTTAATGTATATCAAAAAAATATTATTATAAGTTTAATACCTTTTTCGTTTTCCAAATGCAATGAGCATAGAAATTTAGTGTTAATTGAGTGGCTTCATTCAACAGTACTCCCATTTGAACTTTCAGTTTAAATTATCTTCGTCATGATCCCTCGTTTTTTTGCAATCATGAAATCTATAGGGTTCTTCAAATGAGCAGGCCTGTGATTGTGAAGTTATTGTGAATTATATAAGTAAGTTAGGCCGCGTCCAGCCATGTCCACGTTCCACAGAGACAGCCTATGAATAAATCAGAATACTTTGCGTACATTAACCACTCGCAGTAATCACAGTCCTCAGTCCTCAGCTTCACTCTATACTTAATATATCGATGGCATAGCGCACAGATGTGGTAAGTGCAGTTTTGACCAAAAATGAGTTATTATACGCATGTGAATCTATATCATCTGAAGTATGTTTCTTAGGAATATTATTGCGTAACTCTGTGTCATTAACGAGATATTTAACAAAAACTATGTGTGGTTAGTACTAAATAGTATGGCATCTCAAACTTTCAACATTGATTATCTCAAAACTATGAAAACTGCACTTACCACATCTGTGCGCTATGCCATCGATATATAGGTATCTAATATTGTATTGTAATACATCACACTATCTACATAATATTGTGTACTCACTACTCGTTCAGCATAATGTTATTAAGCTAGTTTAAAACACTCGGTATTAGCTGGGCTAGCCATACGAATTGGAGTAATCAGGGAACTAATTACACTTCGAAAATAAACATACACATTGGCTTCTATGTGCCATAAAAAAGGCATATTTATAATATGATAATTGGATAACTATGACACGTACTGACTTTGATTTTATAAAATTCCAAGTTTGATTCTCAGGCTGTATATTTTTTTCAAAAGAAATTTCAATTTTAAATTCTTAATGTTCATGACTAGAATTCCGTCTAAGTAGATGATGGGCGTGGTGGGTAAAATAAAATATTCATCAGGAGTACCTATTATTTAGTAATTTCTTCAAGTGCTTACCATGAAATATGTACAAATGAACAAACACAAAAATATTAGGTTAATATTTTTTGATGTGAGTAAGTTCATCCAACATTATACGCTCTCCATGCTAATGTGGACAGACACCAATCCGTTATAATTCTACCGCAAACACAATGTCTTCCTTGCTTGTTCCATGCACTGCATTTATTATTTTTTATCCTGCTTTTATAACAAAAAAAATGTTTTATTATAATCCCTCTGTAAAAGACTTGAGCGGTAAATATACAAAAGACAAAGGATTTTTTGACATTACCCCAAATTAATTATTACTTCTACATACGAACATAAATTCTAATAAATTCTCATCCATTTTGGAGTATTCCCAGGACATAGAACAGTAACAATTTCAAAGAAGATATTTTTCACTGTGTTTGCCAGATTTTATTCACTCATACCATCATGGTAATTCCAACATATGAGGTAGCCAGTAGACTATATAATAATGAGTTACAATCCACTGGATTGGTCTGCAACGAGTTTGGTTTTTCTTCTCCATTCGTCTCTATTCTCAGCCAGTCTTTTTAGCCCTACGTATGAGCCACAGTTCATGTCTCTCTTCAGTTGGTCCATATATGCTTCTCTTGGTCGGCCTCTGCCATTTGTCCCCTCGGTCTTACCCTCTGCGATGGCGATGAGTAGTCCTGGATGCCTGATGTTGTGGCCAATCCAGTTAGCTCGTTGTTGGCTGATTCTCTTAAGGAGTTGCCTTTTTTCGCCTACCCTGGTTAATACTTCTTCATTTTCGACGTGCTCCGACCAATGGATCTTGAACATGCGTCTGTAGCACCACATCTCAAAGGCCGCCAACCGTCCGCTTTCACTCTTGCTGATGGTCCATGTCTCACAACCATAAAGCAGAATGCTCCATACAAAGGCTATAGTAAGGTTCTTCCTTACGCTTAAGTTAATATTTGGGAATTCCAATATCTTTGATTTTTTGTTAAAGGCAATCCTTGCCTGGTAAAAAACATGTATGTTGTCATTTGCGTGCCATTAAAAATTAGCTCATTCAGTATGGGTGGCATTGAAATGAAAATATATTCCTGATGTTTTACGAACCTGCCTTTTACAGGGTACTTACAGAAAAAATGAAAAATCTTCTACTCTTTGCCGGACAGGGCCCGCACTAGAGTGAAGGACGCCTTGGACAAAATGACGTACTGGCGTCCGTTTTCACACTAATATTGTTTTGTAAACTTTATGAACATAACATAAGTCTCAGTTTTGACAATTTCGCTTGCATTCAATAATTCATCCCCCATCACCAGATATTCAATTTTGTCTAAGAATTGAAATATTACACGATCTTCTACATAGGTTTATAAAGAATGCTTAGCAAACATGTCAAAGATGTAATGTCACTTCACATCACTTTCATTTTAAATAATCCAAAACATTCAAAGTAGAATGAGTATTAAATAATTTACCCCCAAAAGCAATAACTGTAGTAATGGTTTTTCGTGTGCTTGGAGATGAGAAGGTAATCTACCATTGATAATTCTATAATAATAAGCACGCTTGACTTACGCACCCACATAAAAAAAAAACTATAATTTGTCAAATATGTATTTGTAATGAAAGTAGAGATGCGTCATTGTTTATTTATTACATTATGAATGTGTGTATCTGCCATTAAATGTTATGACAGTCATTCATGTCGAGTGTAAAAATACTTATAGAGGTAGTTACACGTAGATGGTGCTGTCTAACAAAGTGTCAAACCATAGCAACCCTTACTTTATAAAAATTGGTGTTTGTGTTAAGTCAACTTTAAAGTGGGAGAACTAGTCCGAAGTGCACAGCTAGCACAGAGAGGCATTCTTCAGAGTGATAGCCAACGTCGGGGAATCTGATATGGCCGTAAGAGAAAATGAACATTATGTAAAAATTGTATGAAGGTTTTACACATGATTGGTAACTTTTAATTGGTCGATTATTTTAGCAAAGCCAGACTATCATTTTTAAGTTTTAATTATGACACTTTTTTATACAGTATCTTGACACATTGTTACATGACACCATGCATATATTAGTGAGAAGACAACAGCTGAAGTAATGTGGTAAATAATTGGGGCATAAGCCACACCACAACACTATTACGATGTTACAATTTGTTGTAAGTATAAGTGTATGTTTGTAGTTCGTTTTTTTTTATATTTCCATTGTGTGTTCTACATATCAACCGAACCGTTACGTAGTGAAAAAATCTCCTATAATAACCCACAGTGGGTGATGAGAGTGATACGACGCAAAACTATCACATGTCACCATATGAATATGTTATAGAATATTATGTAGGTATTTTCTTTCTACTTATAGATATTACAATATGAGAATTATTGTGACACATCTCATCTCTGAATTGAAGAGTTTAAGTGTCTTAAAAATAATGTTTTACACATACTTGACTTTTACGGGAAGTGAAGAAAAGAGCGGGAGGTCTTTTTTCTTTCTAGTACTTCACGGTTTTCAAAAATACAATTTTTATATCAATACATAGGTATTTTCAATACCTATTCATTACAACAGTTCTAGAAAGAATGCTAGGTAGCTATCGAATTCAGTATTGAGTAGGTATATAATTTGAAAGTGATACTGAAGTTGTGCATATTATTGATAAAATTTCCAAACTGATGTGGCAATGGGCTAGTCAGAAATAGTTAGAAAAGAGGATGGCAGATGGATGGATAGGATCCTGGAATGAAGACAAGAAAAGTGTTCAAAGACCTCAAAAGCGATTGGCGGATGACATTGTCCAAATGGTGGCAAATAAGTGAGGATGTGTTGCTCAAGATAGAAGAAATTGTAAAAATGTCTCTAAAGCAGTTGAGAGACAATGTTTAGCAGTAAGTAAATACCAAAGTAGGCTTATAAAGCATTCTACATTATTGTGTAAAATAGTATGACTCAACTCATAGGGCTTGCAAGCCAGCTTACAGTGACAACGGGATCTCAAATTTGTCGGATCCAACTTCTGTAGAAATAACAGGACCAATGTTTTCCTCATTTTACTCTCCGTTCAAAAAACTACGTAGCAAAGATACAATGAAAAATATAAAATATGATATTATAAATGCAACAAAGAAAAAAAAATATTAGTACGTAATACCAATAAGCATTATTTATTTCGAATGGAAAACAAGAAGCAGCAAAGTTTTGTGGTAGGTAGCTGTAGATGATAATACTTCATATGAACAATAATAGGTATGTTTCAGTTTTCGCACAAGTTGTAAGAAAATGTGTGACACGTGTACCTGAATCTTGGAATATCTTAATACAATCTCACTTACGCCAATCTCTTGAGAATAGGAGAAAATGGAAATTGAGAAGCAGGTGATCTGCATACAATTTATATAAACGTACATATATTATGTTGTATGTTACTTTAATATATCAATTTACAGATGAAATACGACAAAAAAGTACGACACTCGTACCCTGTGATGGAATAATAAATGTATTGTTCTACAAAAACGGTTCGTTTTGTTTTTGTTGTCGTTTACGAAAAGGTAGGTATATAGAATATTCTTTGTTGGTCTTGCAATGTTCCTTTATAAATATGATAGATGATGCACGCCGATCAACAAACAGATTATGTTATTTATTTTAATATAAAATAGATGATGAATCGGACTTCCTAAACATCCTCATATTATGAAAACAAAGTAAGTCTACAGGAGAATGTAAGCCATATAGACCTGTGGCTTAGAAATTTGGCACAACACCATCGTGCCGTCGACCACTATTTAGGAATACACAGGTTAGAACATCATAATTAACAAACTTTGCGCATTCAGTATTGAACAGGCTTCCACTGTACATATCTCACTGTCCATGGTCAGACTGTATCCAAATATCTATTTCCCCAGACCACTCGTAAGTAATCAATATTTATTCTGTCTATGCTATCATGCTGTCTCCTTCGAGTGGGCGAGTTGCACCCGTTGCACGTAATAATCATCAAGGTCAACCTCTTTGTGTCTTTAATTATTAATAATTCAAATGATTTGACAAAATGTAAATAAAACGTTTCATGTATCTCTTTCCCTTTCTTTATGTCCTTCGAATTTAATTAGGAGGAAATTTCATGTGTGACAGTTGTGAGTATGATCGGTAAGAAGATATTATTGTTTTTTTAAATTGCTCCACTATTTAGATAATAAGTGTCTCTAGTGTTAAGAATTTTAGTATGTAGCAATACGTAACTGTAAGTACAATATTTTGTAAGAATATTGTAATATTGAGTATTGCCTTGTAATGCAGCTGATCTGCTGGCTACCCCACTTGTGGGATATGCCGTGATGGTATAGTAGTAGTAGTAGTAGCCTTGTAGTGAGTATCTCCTCCAAGGGACAGTAAGGGTTGTAATTTAGGGGAGTATTTAGTCGAAGGTAGCCCTTAAGGCAAATCTTGAGCCTTCCTTTTGATATTTTCCTTTTTGTTTCGTCGAGTCTGGAAGATATAGAAACTCAGCACTTAAAACATCTAGGGAAAAGTAGCGGGAAACCCTCAATGTAAATAAAACAAGCAGGAATTTTATTAAGATATTATAGTAGGTACCTATATAGGCATGTGTACCTAAATAAATAAACGTGTTGACCAGTGGACAATTATGTAAAGTAGATTCTTTGATTACCGTTAAGCCAATTCTTATCACGGAAGCAATCCAGTGTAATAATAATGCAATCTCAACTCTCATAAGGAAGAAGAATAATATTGACTATGATCATAATTTAAAAGAGTTTCAGCAGATGGCATCTCGTCTCTGATGATGAGGACGACACATCATCATAACGTCACGTACACTATTATATTATTAGTTAGGTACCTACATGTATATAAGCATGATGAATTACATCAGATGATCATGCTTTCCTTTACTGAAACAAGGATGCATAACTACATGCACTAAATATGTACATATATATTTATTCCTTTTTGCACGTATCCATTATTTAACAAAGTTAACAAAACAATATAATATAACATTGTGACGGTATGGAATGGGGATTTTATCAAATACTCAAATATATACAACGATTTCTTTTATCCAACCAATATTATTATTCAAGATATAAAATCTATTTGCATTTGTTTTAAGATATACCTAAATAATATTAAGCTACTAAAAATTTGGGAGTTATATTTCTAGTTTTTGTAGCCATATTTTTGTTGTTATATTTCTTGAACTAAATAAGTTACTAAATAAATGTAGGGATCTAATTATTAATATTGTATCGTTGGCAAAATTTCCATCCAAATTTCTCAGCATTGTATGTACAACCAAATAAGTCTCCATATGATCAGTAATGATCAGAACAGGAGTGGGATGCACTAGGAAGAATCTTCGGAGATGTGGATTGGCTGAGATAATGGTGTGTGACTGTGAACAAAAGGAACAAAACACTGAGCACCTCCTGACATGTCCAATGGCCCCCAGACAGTGTCACTGAGAGGAATTCGTGGAGCGAACTCATCCGGGGGGAGCTACAAGAGAGGTCGTGGCTTTCTGGGTGGGAATGGGATTATAGATTTTAAGGTTTTTTTATCGTTTGCTGATCGACACGAAAAGAAGAAGAGTTATGATCACACAAAACTTAACAGTGTAATGCCGGGAAAAGTTCGCCTATCCAGATATACAGGACATCAAAGGATTAGTCTCAAAATGCGTTTTTGTTATAAATTTTATTACTAATGTTATTCTTGTCCTACTTTAATTTTTTAAGTTTTTTTTTCATTCATATTATTTCTGAAATTAATTTATTTACGTCCAAAAGGGATATTGAGGATTGTAGTAGTATAAAAAATTCCCATAACGGTGGTTTTGGCCGGCCGGCCCTTCAGGCCTGCCTGTGAGGACAATTTTGGTTTGAATGTGCGAATGAATAAATAAGGGTAATAAAGGGGCTAAGCAAAATACTTTATATTTCCTTCTTCCCCTTAATTAAATTTTATATATTAGAATATACTCCGTTTCCATAATTCAAAGAAAACATGTGATGTTATTGAAATTTTGAATAATATAAAATAAAATAAATATGTAAATAAATGATAGGTACATTCAACTGCATATATCTTTTGTTAATTAATTTTAATATTTTCTCTACATGGTTCCAATATTGAAATATATATTATACAACTCAACTGTGAGTTAGTATAAACATTGCATATTGTCACAAAATTTGATATCCCTGTTTTGAAATATGTAACAGCTCCTGCATCGGAATGAAGAGACGCTATGTATGTGTATATTATACATAGTCTATCTGTACCTATGTAGTCTGTAACTCTGTACATTTTGTGAGCGATGCGTAATGTTCATAGTAGATAATATTCTGTATACTAGGTTGCATCAGTGGCGGAACAACACTTTTTATATTGATCATCATTTCGTAAAAAAAATTACTGACCTTTTGCTCTTGGCTTCCACAATTTAGAATACGATTTCAAAAATATACTCGATTTGTTAAATTTCTAAACGCCCGTCGCCGTGAGTTTATAAAAATTCCCTATCTTCTCATTTTGTATACCAATTTTAAAACCAGATACCATGTTACCCAGTGTATGTTATGTTATTTGTTGTCATGTAAGCAATATTTTTCAGGTTTGCGTTAGTATTTTACATAATTATATGAAACACACCATTGTAGAGGTGCGGTGCTTTTTTGCATACATGAATAATACGCCACTGAGGCACATATTGTAGGCATGTAGGTATGTAAATTACTAGCAATTAGGTATGGATATGTATGTTCTGCAACTGCAGGTTGATGTAGCGAATAGATACCTAGTTCTTATGTGTTGTATACCTACTTTTATTACTAACTGCAAAATTGTTCAGAATCGCTGTATAAATGTTCTAGTAGTAATAATATAAGTGTATGTTTGATTGTTTATATATCCGTTATAGACACACTTGCAGACAACGGGGGAATCGATCCTCTCATCCATGTGGAGTGTTCCTGCAAAGTAAATATGTTTGTACTTATCTTGTTAACCAAAAGATATTTCAGATAATGTGAAATTAGTCTTGAAAAAGGTGTATTCCTCTTACAACATCAGAGCGTTAAGAATGTTGTGAGAAAAGGTTAAGAATGGTCTCAAAAGTAGTAAATGAAGAAGGATTCATAACAAAATGACATTTTCCGCTAAATTACTTCCACTCAGCTTATAATAATAATATAGTCTTCTTTATCTATTATACAGGTCCATTAGACTAGGTAGAAATCTCAAGAATTCTGCGATAGAGTTTCTGAATATTCTTTTATTGATGGATATGAAAAGTCATGAGAAATGGCAAGTTAAAGTTAGTCATGCATCATACATAGACTCGCTGTATGGCATATGGCGTATGGTGCATGATGTTATGACAACTCCGCGGAGTAACTCGGGTCGAACGCGACGTGATGATATTACGATGATATTAATACCTACCTATATGTGTACTGACTGTTGTACAGGGGGTTGGATGCAAACATGCAATATTGTTATTCTGTGAATTATCGAGATGTAGAATATGCAGATATTATAAATATTTATTTACTACTATACCATTGCGGCATATGCCAAAAGTGGGGTAGCCAGCGGACTAATAACCAGCGTGCTGTATTCCATCTATCTTTATATGTATTTTCTGTACCGAAAACAAAATAAGTCATTCAGACACCTGAAAACTCACAGAAAAGAGAAAAGAAGACCTGCTCTTTACCTACTGGGAATTCGACGGGCTGCTCCCCCTCCGCCATAAATATTTTTTCTTACAGGGAAAATCGATTCATCGTTTGATACTCGTATATTAGGGTGCAAACACAAAGAAAGCAGATTGCCAGCGCCGATCAGTGCCGGTAAGCGCCGGCAAAGTAAATCGCAATCGGCGTTCCTGCTTTTACTATGTTCATTAAACATTCTCGGCGCCGGTAGACGCAGGCATCGGAAAGCAGGCAACCTGCTTTCTTTGTGTTTGTACCCTTAGACATTAGACTTATTTTTATGAAAATATTCCAATTTGACTTTATCTATATCGGGTATTTTTTTAACCAGAGGAGACTAGAGCAGTCCTGGAGATAAAAATAATGTGTAGCCAGTGGACTAACTGCTGTATGTATTGAAAATTGAACATGCAGATCGTCATCTACGTGTTATAAAAATATATATTTATATATACTTCATTAGTAGCATATTTCATTGTTGAAAAAAAAGTGTTAATTTTTTATAAATAGGTAGGTACCTACCTGCATTTTAAAGCTTATTCGAAAATTTGCGGTCAAGTATAGGATATTAATTTTATTCTTTACTACGCAGATAAAATAAATGGCATTTAATTCAAGTTTCAGACCACTGCTTTATATCATCATCGTATATAAATAATATAATATATATCAACAAGGAACGTAATACAAGATTGTGATTGCACTTGGGGTCACTGGTATGTGATGATAGCCAATCTCTGAATCATATCACTTAAGTCTATTTAGTACCTACCTATTTAGTGCATAATATCTTCTTTACAACAAATTAAAATGACATTTATGATAAACGCTATGCCCACATGAAATAATTTCTTCTGTCTGAGATCGTTGATAATTCGTCTGACATTTTCTGTAAGTGAACTCGCTGCAGTCATTAAGAGGTTAAGAATTTTCCTCTTTTATGAAATCATCCGTCATTCCTCAAAAACCACCCACCAAGTATGCGAATTGATATGATATGGTGTGAGATTGATTATGAGTTAAATAAATTTTATCGGAATAGAATAGGCCTCCCCATGGACGATCCCAGGATTTCCCTAGAGTGTACTTCACTAGGTACGCCCTTATGTACGCACTTATTTCTGAAAATAATTAGTGTTCATAATACTACGTGGTTAACATTTTGTGAATACTTTTTTCTGTAAGTTTTGTATTAAAAGCATGCATAGGTAAAAAATATATTTAAAGATACAAGACAGATCACACGTGGGAGACGCAGTAATGGAATACTGAATATGGAAAACCCATAAAATTTATTGACAATTATTTAATGCCATATTTTTAGAAGTCGATATAGTATTCTATACATCATCCCTGAATAATGTGTTAACCTGACCTATATATATAATGAGTTACAATCCATTGGATTGGTCTGCAACGAGTTTGGTTTTTCTTCTCCATTCGTCTCTATTCTCAGCCAGTCTTTTCAGCTCTACGTATGAGCCACAGTTCATATCACTCTTCAGTTGGTCCATATATGCGTCTCTTGGTCGGCCTCTGCCATTTGTCCCCTCGGTCTTACCTAATGAAAATGAAATATATGTAGATCAATGTTCAATGTTGATTCTCAATGAATTCTCCAGATCCTCTAACTCTTCCGTATTACAGAAACTACATATCTTTGCTGAATATGATTGTATGTGAGATGAAAATAGGTACCTAGTAATAATTTATATTTGATTAAAACAATATGTATTGAAAATGTACGTTACCGACATCTTTTAAAGTTCGTTCATAACAAAATGACTACGTTACAATTCCGAGGCATTTCGAGTGCTACCACCAGCTTTTATAGGTGTACCACAGGGGCGCTAGTATATATAAGAAATAACTCAAATTTATGTTTTTTGTATTACTTTTTTTATATACCTAATAAGCATTATTTTACTGAAATGCTTTTTTATATTGTATTATATTTGTAAAAGCTAATGCAGTAGTTTATTATGTAAATTAATCCATATTTTTTTTGTATCTTAATCTTTCATATCAGTATTTAGTATATTTTTTATGTGAACCTGTTTTTATTCAAATAACGCGCTTCTTATGAATACTATAATATAGTATAATACTATAGTATATTATACTGTATAGCGCCGCCGTGGTATGGTTCATGACTTAGCTAACATTGTTAAAGCTTTGATATTGTTTCAAAAGGTGGCAGTCATCAATATTTTGTAAATTGGAGGTAAAATTTAATTATAATAGGTATGCACATCAGCTGGGATTAAACTTAAAATTAAATTAAATTAAAAAAGATAAACATTCCGTATTTTGACACATTTATTAAAATTAATTTGTACATTACATTAAACAACATTCAAACTACTAAAATATTAAACTACCAAAATTACAACATTTAGCATTAAAAGCTTACTTTAATGAAATTACAACCAATATGGTAAAACAAATATTCAAATTGCATAATAAGTAAAATTACTTTATATATATTTTTTAAAAACAACAATACTTAAGGTATGTATTTCAGAAATATTTGATCTACATAGTAATAACTCTTTCATCTATACTAATTTCTATTTATTATGTAGGTAGGTTCTACACAAATGTTTATATTTAATTTGTTTTATAATATTTTCTACTAAATGCATAATAAATTTGAAACAAATAATTTACACAATTATTTAATTAATATCTTAATATTAAAATTTTGACTATGATTTTGATTCTGGAGCTCAGTTTCAAATTCTGTTTGATTTTAGTCTTCTGCTTGAATGAGATCTGTACATGACTTTGCTTTCATGGCCCTGGAAAAGAAAATAAATATTAATTAACAAAGTATGCAAATGATTTACGCTTTATAAGAACAGTTGGATTTTGAAAGTAACAATTGAAATAAACTTTAAAAAGCCATTTGGATAATATGTAAGTAGGTATTGTTCTGGCTGGGTCATATTTTAAGATTGTCCAATGAAATGTTGGGCAAAAAGAGTACAATTCTTTCGACCACAAGTTTCTGACAACCTAAATAGCTCTCATTCACAGTAAACTGTTCCTATGAAAACGACATCAGTGTATTACAACTGTCGGTATCCTAATTCTTAAAAAATTGCTTAAAAATAATAGTTGAAATGTTAAGACTCGAGTATAATGCTATTGGGTATTCATTGAAAGATGAATTAAATGAAAGTTGCACTGCTACACATACAATATTTTTTAGTAAATGGACATCATTGTTTCATGTTTAAATTTCATTATTGAATTTATTAATAATACATACGTTTCTTTAGGTTTGCTTCTCCTGCAGACATGCAATGCCACTGATCCAGATCTGATTCCTTTGAATAATGCTACAGCTTCTCCATGTGCTAGATCGTGACAGACGATACCATTTACAGCTAGGATCTCATCACCTAGAAACACAAACGTACAAGTATAGTATACACACAAAAAAATATTCAATAACTTATATTCTTACAGTTAAACAGAGATTTGTTATTGTTATAACTTTATGACTGAATAAAATTATTCCTTACAAATGTAGGACAGGATTTACACAATGCAATAACGGTCAACGATATAAAGACAAGACACAAGACGCATCACTTAAGGTCAACATTCGAGAATAGTTAGTAGGTAGGTACTCATGATTATGTACAAAATTGCAAGTACCTACCCACCTATTGTGGTAAATTTGAGTGAATAACTAACTGCAAACCGTTTATTATAATGATACTATAATAATATGTAAATATTTAGTTAGGTCGTATTTCTTTACGATTCTTGAATCATTGAACTCTTTTATATGTATTGCCTAGTAGGATGTATACCTAAATTTAATATCTATTGTTTGTATTGTTCTGTGTATAAAGTATAATAGCTATTTTTTGTTACTACCTATTTTAAAAGAAATGACTCACCAGCTTTCAGTCTGCCGTCGTCAGCTGCCTGTCCAGTGGGAAGAATACTTTTAATAAATATTCCCAACGCCCCTCTGGGAGAATCTCTTCCTCCAACAATGGTGAATCCCAGCGACTTTTTCCCAGGACCTTTCTCAAATATTATTGTGTGGAATGTACAAACTGCGGATCTTGGTCTCCTTGGTAATGTACAGAAATTCGCCGCTGTTACATTTGATTTTTCTTCATGTACATTATCTTGTTCTTTTTCGATTGTTATTTTCCTAAACACTTTAGACGTGTCCGGTATATCAATATCCATAGTTTCCGAAGCACAACTAAGAGAGAGACCCTCGTTCGCGACATTATTTTTGACCACACCGCCGTAACTAACAACTTGCCTGCGCAGCATTTTATTATTCATGCTACTGTAGTTCACATTATTATTCTTCTGGAAGTGATTACGTTTCTTTGATAAGGGACTCGGGTTGCACTCGGAGTCGTCCGCTGATAATGTTGTGTCATTTTTTATTGTTGCGGATGATGTTGAATCATCGACATTATTTGATTTCTCGTCAATACTAATATCCACTGACTTTGAATCTAATTTACTAAGTGCAGGATTCAGCGTTGGAGGCATGGACAATCTATTTAATTTCGGCGTACTTTGTGGTTGTATAAATATATCGTTTTTATTTGCATAAATGATTTCGTTCTGACCCGCTATGAATGTGTTTTCGTAATCAACTGAGCTCTCTCGCATTTTAAGAGGTTTGTGCTTCGCTTTCAGCGATGTTTTTCTGTTCGTAGTAGGAGATGTTTTTTCATGATATCTGCAAATTACTAAATCTATTTCCGATGTTCCCCCGCAGAGAGTTTCTCTCGCCTCGGCCATTGTGAGGCCGCGCAGTCTCCTCCCATTGACGTTGAGAATTTCATCGCCGACTTTTAGTGTGCCCTCTCTGAAAAATAAACAACAGTATATCATAACAATTTAAATATGTATAATACAATATTATTATCGTTGTGTTAGCACCCATAATAGAAGATTGATATATTTTTTGGGAATAGCTCAACCTATGTGAATTATCCATACATATTATGTTATGATATATATTTATAACCTTTAGACAAGCTTTTGGGTTAGTTGGATGAAATCGCGCCTCTGCGATAAACACGCCGTCTGTATATCGGCGAAACACAGTATATTACTAGTTCGCTGCACCTTGATAATATAACCGTATTGATGTTGTTTTTTCTGTGATTTTTTGTGTAATATATTGTATAAATGTTGAATAAATACTTTTGAATTTGAATTTTTGTATTAGTTTTAAATGTATTTTTGTGTAAATTTGTTTGTAATCAAAAAAGAATAAATAAACAATAAAGAATATATAAATAAATGTTTATATCCTCTTTTGATGAACATATTCAAGAATAATAGAGCGATTCATATTTATATAGGTATCAGTAGGTATGTAGTAGATATATAAACAATAATAAATTAATTATTGCGCTATGAATGATAATGTAATGTATGATGGAATCTACTGTATGTACCTTTCATGTACTGAAAAATATATTGAATAGTTATATGAGTAATAAAATAATGATTCATTATAGGTACTCACTTATCTGCGAGTCCAGAGGGAACCACGCGAGCGACTAAATACCCAACGTTTCCTTGGTCTGCTAATTTAGTTTTGGCAATGAATATTCCTAGCTCCTCTAAAGGATCGTTTCTTTGAATTCTGACTACTTTGAATTCAGATTTTAGCCGATCACCTTTGGAACCTCTCTCGATCTTTCTACAAGGTGGGATTGGAGGTATTCCTAATCCTGCAGGTTCTGGTGAACGCTGCCTAATTTTTTGTTTATCGGTCAATGATAACCCAAGTTTCTCAGGCGAATCTTGTCTAGCACGTGGTAACCGTTTTAATATTTCTTTTCGATCTAATGATAATGCTCGATGAGCATATTTTGTTCTATTCGAAAGTGGTTTCCTTTCAAAATGATCAGTGTCCTCGATGAATTTTTGTAATTCAGGTATTCTGCATACACTATTTGTTTGATCTCCGGAGACACTTCGATTGTGAGAAATTCCAAAATGAGAAACTGAACTTTCACAACGGGAAGGATTTCTTTCACTATCAAATATTGATGAAGTTGCAGATTCATTCACTAATATTCCTGAATCAGCATCTTCTGTATCCTTTATCAATGCTTCTTCATCACAATAGGAGTTGTCGATTAGCTCATCTTGAAATATGGGATTATGACTATTTTTAAACTCATCCAAACCAGGTAGTGCTCCATACGAAAAACTTCGTAATTTGGCTTTGACACTATTATGTAATTTCTTTCTTTTTTCTACCGGTGTGTTGGATTCTTTGTTACATGTTTCATTCAATGTAGTGTTTTTGTATAACTTTGCAATAAATCTGTTTGTAGATGACTTCAAATATCTATCTGACATGGCTTTCAGTTTGGCTGCTAGACACGAACTAGGGCCTATTGTGTCCTTTTCATATCTCAAACGATTTTTTTCTTGCTTCTTTTTAACTCTTGATTGGTCGATCAAACTAATATCTCCAATTCTAGGAATAAAATCATGGTCGTCATAAATTTGATCACTAGATTTTGAAAATGTATTTTTGACTTTAGAAACTAAATTTTCTTCATTTGTGTGGTCAGAGCTCGCGCTGTAACACCTCATATCTGAACTTCGCCTTTCATGGTTGTTTGAGCTTCTCCTAACCACATTGTTGGAATGTATTATTGTATCATTTGTTGAGGAGCTGAACACATCATCATTATCATCGAATTTACTATTTGCACTATTTTTACTCCAAAGACTGTGTCTTAAATATTTATGATAATTATAAGGGTCTCTTTCAAAATGGAAATTATCATCTTCATTGATATGAGTATTATTATGTCCAAAAGAACTGCATTCACTTCCTGATGTGGAGGCTGAGTCTTCTTGAGATATAGAGGGGGAAGCTTTGAAGCATGATAGCCGAGTGTGCTTGACTCTGTCCAGAAGTGGATTCCTTCTTTCTCTGACATAAACGTTCTCTTTTTCAAGTGAACCACATCTCTGTCGCTGGAATGTTGGTGTTCCATTTTGTACGGGAGCTGGTGGTGTGTGTCGTGCTACTTTTCTGGTGTGTGGTGAATGATATCTTGCACATCTTTGAGAAGGTTTCTCCACAATTATTATTTGCTCCGAGAGATTATAAAGATGTGTTTCCTGGGAACTGCTGCTACTACTCTTGCGGTGTGTCCACCTCACAGGGGACATATCTGTGGACAAATAAAGAAGAAAAAAGTTAATCGAATGAAGTTACATAGGTATATGTAAATTCATTGATATTTAGTATCACGGAAAATCACAGTAAACATTTTATATTATTTATTTTATAATATCACATAATTATACTATTTAATCAGTAAAAATATGTGAATCGAAATATTCTGTAGTAAAAATAATATTGGTTTGTTTCTAAAATGATGCAGATTTTCAAAGAAATAATCAGGTTTATTCACAAACATAGCAGTATGAAGATCAATATTAAAGATAAAACTAATGATATGATTTGGTTAAATGAAACAATTGAAGGACTAACCAAAACACCACTTCATTGTTTATTTATTATGAAGTAAAAACTTATGCAACAAATATGTAGGTACACTTTGCAACAAATAAAACTATGATAATAATATTCAAATAGAATATGTTGAACAAACACCTGTACGCGTCGAAGTTTAGATACGGACTAATGCCAAATCATTTTTTGCGGTGACTTAAGTTACTACAACAATAGTAATCTTTAACATTCCTGGTGAGCAATAATAGTAATTACATATTATATATTATCATCATTGTATTCAAATGTAACTTCTCCGCTGCCTGTGGTTGCTATAAGACTTATAATTGCGTAAGACAAGTGGGTACCTCCTTTATAAGTACCTACCTATTATTACTGTTGTGTTGTAATATTATAATCCTAGGATTAAGTCCGAAAACGAATAAAGTCAGAAAGTGTGAAGGGGAAAATCCATCGAAGGGTTTATTTTTTGCATAGGTATATAAATTTTTTATATTCACTTACAATATTATGTTCTCGAGGATTGATATATTTTATGATGAATATCCAAATGCTTACCATAAATTAATGTGAAATTAGATAAGACTGAAATCATCTGTTTTATGCAATATTGATCAATCAGTTTAATCATTGAGAATTACTTATATAAATTCTTATTCCTGTATATTTCATTTCAATAAACTTAATTAATTTAGTGTGCAGGTAATATTTGTGTTTCGTAATCGAACATTCTATTGGATTTTCAATCATAATTTCGGACATTGTTAATTATACAACTATTGACCGAAATGAAATGGGATTTGACTATAAATAATAAATGTTTACGATCGAATAAAAAAAATATATAAAACAGGAAGTACGACAACGTTATGTGGCCAGGACATCAATGGCGTCAAACTTCCATTACTTATCTTCAATATGAGTCATTGCAATGAAAATAACATCATGATACATTTATTTATAAATAAAATGCATTATTTTATGGCAAATAGCACGTAACTAATATTCTGTTTTAAATAAATATGGAAGTGTTTATGAAATCAATCTGGATTAAACTGGGGTAAATGTGCAAAAATATTCATAAAAGTACATAATTATATTGAATTCAATCGATTAAAATGAATTTACGATAAAAAATTAGATTGTTATTGATGTAAATAATTAATTGCACGACTAAAGATGGAATACCCCTGTTGAAATTTGATGTATGGAAATTAAAAAATAAAGTAGGTTTTTTTATTAAAAGTCAGAAAATATATCTAATGTTTTTGATAGAATTGATAAATGCAACTAATTTTCCCATTCCTTTTTGCAACAAAACTTTTATATAGCGAAAAAAGACAATTTATTTGAAGTAAAAACCTGAGGAAAGGTTTGTTTTCTGCTTAGCTCTGAAATGAATGTATTGAATGAATAGTAGCTGTAGACCTAGTCAAAACACATTTAAGCGTTACGTTTTCGTTCAAACGCGGACGACGTTGCGAGAACGCGTCAATTTCCGTAGCTACTTGTGTATTTTAGCTACGAAAATTGACGCGTTCTCGCAACTCGCAACCTCGTCTTGTTTGAACGAAAACGAAACGAAAACGTAACGCTTGAATGTGTTTTGACTAGGCCCACAGATATCATAAAGCACTTCATCTTTTTTTCGTATTAAAATGATTAGGTACATTTGTTTTTTATTCAATGTTTCTTTTCATATTAGTATTATATATTTTGAACTGTTTTTAAGCATTTTAATCCAGTTATAGTTTAATTGTGTCATTATAAAGATAGGTAAAATTAAATGAACTTCGCTGACTAATAATTATATTATTGCAACTTGATTTTAAGTAAATGACAAAGTATAATATGAAAATGATTAATATTAATTATAACAATAAGTATTTTCATAACACCAATTTCTTAATGTCTTGCGTAATAGAATTATTCCTTGCAAGCACGTAGAAGGTATATTATTTTCTGTAAATATGCAATTACCCATCCGAACACTACAGCTACCTACTATGTACCTAAGTAAGTATAAATATTGTCTGTTGGTACTTACCTACGAAAAAAAACAGCATGATTTTACAAAATGCCTTTCTTTCGCTTTAAAGAAATCGAAGAATCATCCCAAGGGAATAACGTAAAGATGACAAAGTGATTTCTTTATATTCAACTTAAATTTGAATCCGTGTAATATTGAATGCTTACCTTTTCATAATGTATCACTTTATGTAGATAAGTAGGTAGGTATTTATAATGCACTAAAGGTATTGCATAAAATACTCACTGAATGACCATTTAAAATATTTGGAATGATAAATATATAGGAGAAAAAAGGATATGGAACAAAAGCGCATTTATCAAATTGAGCTTGTATTATATGTATGACATCTTACATATATTATTTCATTATACTTGGATTATATCTAATAATATGACAAAAATCTAAAATAATTGTTGGTGGATTTGGGTTTAAGAATCCCCAATATTATGTTTCGAAAAATTATTCATTCTTCTTTCAAAAGAATACAACAAATCATTAAAAATATAGGACTATATTATTTTCTTACACTTAGTTATTCTAGAATCCAGACTATTCATGTACTTACACACGTAAAGAGTTAAAAGCAAGACCGCAGAGTTCATCAACACATATGTATAATAATGTAATGTGTAAAGTTATTGCTACAAATCCATGAGTCATCTCAGAGGCGACACCTAATAGTAAAAAATTAACATATTTTTTGTTGTATGTAACTTCTGCGGTAATTTGCCAAGTGCACGACATACATGAATCACAACTTCTCATCCATGGATCTAGTTAGCACCGCGACTCATTATCTAAAAGATGCTTCTAGTTTTATGATACTCATATAGTAGCTATATGTTTCTGTGAATCCCGTCTAGTCGGTGTCGCTTGGTTGACCACAAATATAGGTACCGAGCTTAGTACATATTATAGTACATATATGTTATAAGTCATCGTTTAAATTTAAAAAATATTTTTTGTTTTCGTTACAATATGAAATAAATAAAATTGAGTATGTAGTTCCACGAACAATTAATGTTAAAAAGCTGTTGTTCTTTTTTTATATTTTCTGTCAATAAAGCTTTATCATTATTATTTTATATTTTTACATTTCTTATCAAACCACTTTGTAAATCATTTCATAAATAAAAGCTAAGACATTCACAATGTCTTCTTTTTGATGAACTGGAGATTTTTAATATTTGACGAAAACAGAATATATAAACTCTAAAATTTATAGAAAAGAGTAGAGGACCTATTTTTTATATTTGAACTCCACGAAACATTCTATAGCAATGCCGAAGTTCATTTTTTTTTGTTCAAAATGGGCGATGGGATGAATAATTTTCTTTCTCATATCAGACCATTAGAAATGTCCAAGATTGACGCGGAAAATACTTTTAAGTAGTGTGGTTGTCCTTACCCAGCACACTCGATGATGATGATGATGATTTTGGATGATTTTATTTTATTTACATATGACGCCGTTTTACAGTCTCTAGACCGTCTCAAGGGCGCCAGTGAAGAGTTTAGTTTTTAATTTGCCTCTGAAGCTAGTGACCGTCTGACCATCTCTCAGCAGCACCGGTAGGCGATTCCACATAACTCGAGGTTAATTTGGAAGGGCCGATGAAAAAGCTAATATTAATATTTATTCCCAGTGATATTTCTTTAAAGGGTCAATCTTATATGATCAATGTCATATATTTGTACAAATCATTGCAAAAATACAAACGTTTAGATCTCATATTCAATGAGTAATTTGTATCTCTAACAATAGCATTTGCGAAACAATAAACTAAATTAAATTAACATGATTCAATGGAAAACCTCTCAATATTCTTGAAAATATAGCTAGCTGTTCTTTTGTTTGCTAGTCAGTTATTCAATAATACAATATTCAAATTTACTTTGTTTATTCAAATTAATTAAAACACAAAACGCTGCTGCTGACGGCGGTTGCAAATGAACTTTTGAAAGACAATATAGAAAATTGATGAATGTCATAAAGAGAGTACTTGGATATTGTTGGTTGTGATGAGAATGGCAAATTGAAAAAGGAAGAAAACCGCTTCATTCAATTAAATGACCTCTTCAAATGAGACGTAGGATTAGATAACACAAATTACCTTTAAAAACATGACAATAGATTCACCATCATCTTAAGGTGATCGGTAGCTTGTTTGTAGAGTGCAGAACTTTTAATTGAAAGAATAGGGATTCGAATTCTTCGACAGCTGACTTGCTCTGCTTTCTACTGCATGGTATAAGGGAATTTAAGGATTACCTTCAATTCAAGTACGGGCATATAAAGGAGTTCCATTGAGTGACGCCAAGGGCAAATACTCTAAGAACCATATGCAAAGGGTCGCTCGCATACGACGATGATGATAATGATTGGCCAAATTGTTAAAATGTTTTATTTTCCAAGGTAAGTGGTCGTAGGCATCTTCGGCTTAAGATCATACAAAACATCATATTATATCAAGAACTTATATCAATTTTAAACGGTCAACTTATATATTTATCTATCTATACCATCACGGAATCTTCCACAATTGAGGTAGCCAGTAGGCTAACTGCCCTCAATAAATGTGCGAGTCGTCCTCATCGTGCCAACAAAAAAAAATAAGACATTCAGGAGGGTGCCACATCTCCTTGCGGTTTATAGCTGACGTTGAATCAAAAGGTGTAGGTGCCTACTGAATTATTTTACATATTGGGTTTTATTGAATGCATGTTGAAGGTATGAAGTAAATGTTTATTACGATGTAACATAATTCATTCTTAAGATGAATATAATGAACTATCTCTAAATTATATAATAATAGTTGACATAATATTACTGACTGACCAAACTCTACATAATGCAAAATTTCTTCAATATAAACCTACATATATATTTTTTACATAATAATTATTATTCGTTATGGTAAGAGGTCACCATATTATCCATTCTGATATCAGTCTGTTTGGAAGATGATAAATGATTTGAATAAAATATTTTTATCTCGATAAAATTTCTGTTCAATTAAGCATAATACAATCCGTTAACGGTGCCATAAAGTGGACGAGTGTCAAAAATCATAACTGCGAACCAATTTTTTATTTTGCATTTATTTTTTAAGAACATTTAATGAGAAAAGTTGTATGTATTTGTCATGAATTAGAGGAACCTACCTATCTATATGATTGCGGGGTCTCTTGTAAGTGGGGTAGTCAGCAGGTTATCTGCACGTAATGATCATACAAATCGTAACGCTGTGCCATAAAAAATGAAACATTCATGATAGTTGCAGGCACACCTCATCTTTCACAATACACCGTTCCTATGACAAGGACATCAGAGCACAGGCAATGTCGTGGAAAGAGGTGACGCAATTGGCGCAGAGACGCTCTGAATGGAGGAGGCTGGTTTCTGCTCTGTGCTCCCGACTCTCCCGAGAGGAGCGTTGAGGGCGATGATGATGATGATGATGATGATGATGATGATACCTCATCTTACATAGATTATCTTATAGTAACGTATTACACATACATACCTACTTGCCTTTCATGTGATACTTAAAAAGTTACAGAAGTGTGCAAGAGACCCATTAATTGCTAGGTACTCCGTGGAACAATATACCTAATTCATTTTAAATTTTAAGGTATCGATTATTTTTTGATAATATCAAAACCGTGTTTCTAGTTTCTAAAGTTACCATTGCATGCACTATCCCGAAAGAGTATTATAATGATACCAAATATGTCATTTATCACGGTCAGCGGAATGAAGACGATAAATTAAAAAGCTTTTTTATATTCAGACCATACACTAAAGCATTGAAATACTCATTTCATGATGAAAAGACTTTGAACAAAGCGAGTAGTAAAAATATCTAGACGTACTTTCTTAAATTCTTGTGCAATGTAAATTATCAGGAAATAAATACTACAGATTTTAAGCAAGAAAGAAAGGGAATAATTATTTATCTGAAATAAAAGTAAGCAGTTGGAACGTTGAAAAAGATCATCAAATAAGATAAAGTATTTTAAGAACGAAAAAATAACGCAATGAAACAACAATATAAATAAATTTTAAACATAAAAACAAAGGTAAATTTTGTACATTTGGCAATTTGGTTTGCATAATAAATAAACTCAAGTGATTCACAAGGAAGAAAAGATATTAATTTGGAAACTCCTAAAACGATGTCGTGATAATGTACTTATATATAATAATATATGCAGACTTCAATGAAGGGCTAGAAACACGGTATGAAGTAAGTGTAGTACATATGTAGTATTAAGACTGTCTCGGGCGACTCATCCAAGAGTTGTTGTCGAAAGAAAGTGAAACTGACTATTACAACAGTAGTAGGTAATAAGAAGAAGTCAGTCAACTCTTTCCGTGTGATAGACTAACGCATATTGTATGCTTATAATAATCATATGTACATGTTATTGCTATGACTGTGTAAAACAGTGACGTGCTTTCCATACATGCATAAATGCACCGTATCCTACAACGGCGGCAGATGTGGCATGGAGATGATGCTCTTAACTGTGAGTCATAAGGTCCCGGGTTCCATTCTCAGCCAGAGCAAAATGAAAATTATATTTAATCATATTGTACTGAGCCTGAGTATTTATTCTATTCTTTTTGCACATCATCAGTTACATAAACAAGATAAACTGTATTAAGTAACAAATAAATAACAAAATCAAGAAATTAATTTACATAAAAAGTGTGATGATATGATGTGGCGAGATTATAATTGTGTAACTGTATTAGTGATTTCTTTCATCTAACCACATGTTGGATGCACTGTATTTTAATATGACTGGTTTATTAAAAAAATCTTTGCAAAAATGAAAAAATCGGGTTTTTGCTTTCAATATCTACACTAATTTGCAACTGTCGAGATGGATATGAAACTTAAAAAATCGGGGTTTTTATTAATTTCCCATACCAAATTGTGAAAGTTTAGAGCATGAAAAACAAAGTTCCACCAATTTTATAAAGTTGAAACAAGTTATTCATTATTAAAGCATGACCTTTATAAAAAAATCTAGTCTCGCCACTGGCGTAAAAGTTACATATTACTATCGTCAAACAATATACTAGAATATGGAATACATAATTATTACTGCTTCAAGCAAGACTTATAATATCTATGTGTTACTATTATTACTTCATTTTCAATAAACTTATACTCGTATTGTCATAGATTTCGATTATTATTTCATTGTTTCTTTTATAATAAGATTTTATACAGAGTGAAAATGTAATGTACATTAAAGTGTGACTTCCTTCACGCAAGTGTTAAAATATAATTTCAATTGTATTTTCTTCTCGATTTAAAAAGAAAAATAATATCCAATATAGTTCATGAAATAGTATCTATCATAAAATATGAAATCAAATTAAGACTTGATTGATTTTAATCTTTATATTTTTGTAAAGTGATATAGTCTGACTCGTTTCTTAGTGTATCTTAATTTATAAATAATTAAATGAATAATAATATCTTCAGGAATCTCTTAATGAATTTATTTAAAACGTTGAGCCCTCGACCCAACTAGGACAAGGATAAGAAGATGTACATATACATAATATTCTCACGAGTTCTGCAAGAATGATCCGATTTTGTCCTCTATAAACATAAAATCTAGCATATACTTTGTATGTCCAAGTAATGGTTTCTCGTAATCGTTAATAATGCACTTGATGTAGAAAACGTTCCGAACTTCTCAATTACCCTCACATTCGGACACAACAAAAAGAAGAGCATAGAGCACACGAATCTGATAATAATTAACACACTAACGTTAACGCTAATATGATTTATGTGGAACTAGTATAAATCTTCTCCACGCATTAACCTAAAAAACTTTATAGAAGCTTTGTTAATTAACTTTATATTAAAAAAATGACCATGATAATACTTGGTGTAAAGGTACGAGAGTTTTAGGATAGGTAGTATGGATAGTACATAAAGTTCAAGATTACAAATAAATGGTAATTGAGAGCAAAATGAACAAGACAAAGTGAAGATACTATAGTATTCCCTAGCCTAGACTCACAAGATAGGTAATACGTGTAGTACATTATACATATTATTCAGTATTATGTGATCGCCTCAGGGTGAAATGTCGTAATGAGATAAAGTTCGTCTGGTTGGTTTTATAAATCAGACGAACTTGTTTGCCTTTTCTTCTGACGACGTCTGTTTCAAAACATCTTTTAAAATATCCCGCGAGTTGCAAGGTATTTAAACAATATCGGTAGAAAATAATAATATGTTGGTGGGTATATACGTATAAAATATAATATGGACCAAGCTGTTACACAACACATTATGGGCTGTTGATGATGAAAGATAATTCATATAATACCTATAATAATATACAGTATAAAAATGTATCATATTATATCCATATAAAGACAACTTCTTATGATTTGTAGTTCTGAGAACAGATGACTCCGTATGGAAGTTGGTTTGTATTATAATTCTTAATATGCGAATCATTACGAAATTCGATCAAAACTTTATTTATTTTACTCGCAGTTCGAACAGCAGGTAAGTTAGAGATTATGAGACAACCAAACTGAGAGCAGGTATCTTAGAAAAACTAAATAAAATAATCATATTTATGAAACGGTTGTAGTCATGTACTTCCGTGATAATAGAACAGCTGATTTGGAATATTGAAATTCAAAGGTCGATTTCCAAATGAGTCGCAAAGTTTTCATCATTATGTCTACTTAAAATTTTAAAAGTGTTATAAAACTGTTAGGTTATTAAAATTAACGAATAATATTTTAAAGACAGATACAAAATCCAAATGAAAATTAGTTCCTTTAGCCATTTTAAGATAAATACTCCTACAAATCAATCTAATATCCTGAAATAAAGTACACTATTTCCGAAACGAACGCGGGGATGGAAAAATGTACTCTGATATTCAGACTGAGGTCGATAAACTTTGACATAAACTCTAAACGAATAAT
Source organism: Athripsodes cinereus (assembly GCA_947579605.1). Classification (NCBI taxonomy): domain Eukaryota; kingdom Metazoa; phylum Arthropoda; class Insecta; order Trichoptera; family Leptoceridae; genus Athripsodes; species Athripsodes cinereus. The sequence continues at coordinate 20,548,089 of OX388311.1, forward strand.
ATGTATAGGTACATATTTTCTCTGTTCTGTCTGCAGTATTTTCCAATTCCAAGGATAAATTTCAAGTGCGGAAATTGTTCAATCGTATCAAAAAAATCACAGATCAAAATATCTTTCTCTATATACATGTCATCAAAAGTATAATTTTGCGTGCAAATTCTGAACGTTTCGTGTGATAAATATATTATTTTTTCTCCTCTTTCTCTCTTTCTCTCTCTCGCTTTTATCCTTCCTTAATCAGGACAGTTTTTCAGGATGGGTGGCATACCTCATCATTGAATTGACGATATTTAATATCTTGTTCCGTAGAGTCTTTGGTCTCTCACTTTTTTCCGTATATTTTCGAGTGTACTGTAAAAGGCAGGTGTTCGAAAAATAACAACAACAAATCTTAAATTCAGCGACGAGGTTTGGCACCTATTCTGAATTCTTCATTTTCGATTGACACGGAGAGGACGGCTTGCATGTTTTTTACATGCGGCTGGTCTACTGGCTACCACACTTGTGGGGTATGCCGTGATAGTATAGTAGTAGAGATATCTTATTCGTGATATTTTACGGATACTCGCCTTTTTACAGAACACTCGGACTCATTTTACAGAAAAGAAAGGAAGTATAATTCTTGGCTAGAGACTTCACCGAGGAAAGATTGTCAGAATAAGCTACAAGTAGGTATATAAATAACAAGTTATAAGTTGTTTTATACTTTTGAATTAGCGACAGATTGATAGATTTAATTTTGTTTTCCGATTACTCTGAATGACCAATGATGATGATTGTCTCATAATACATTTCATAAAATTACAATCAATAATAGAAATGAACAATATTAACGCTTTCACCTCATTAGTCATAACTTCTGTTACATAAACTATGAATGATGATTAGGCTGCTAACTATTACTGATCAATACAGTTATAATAATGATTATTGAAATCTGCATATTATGACCACTAAGATGATTTATCTGTACAATCATTAAATACACTGGATTATATGCAATCATATGCGAAATATAAAAACGCTGAAATATGAACCAATAATTTATTCTATTATGAATTAAAAATGACAATATTGCGCTGTATCTAGAGTACCTAAGTAAGGTTAGTTTAACACTCTGACTAGAATGTAATACAAAAGGTTGAAATATGTAAGGCAGAAGCTAAAATATACGAGTTTATTGTGAAAATATTCCATATAAATACCTATCACGTTCTTCCAGTGTAAATTTAATCCCTGGATGTTGAAAGGTGTAAAAATATTATTTTATATTATTGAAATATAAAATAGGTAATATTAGGAAGTGCTGTATATTTTTGTTATATAAATTTTAAAAATATGCGATTCAATGTTTGATATGTTGGGTCTTGGGATTTGTATAGACTGGGTGTATAAATTTGAGATTTATATCCTCTTTTCTCCAGATTATGTTTCAAGAATAATATTATTACTTACAATATAAGTGAAAGAAAATTTTACAAAAAGATTATTGAAAAAAAACAGCCTTTAGTTACCCTGATGCGCCTAATGATGGAGTCGAGAGTCTGCGAAAACAGCTAGTAAGTGAAATTATTGAAACCACTTGGAAGATAACTGAATACTGTGTTTTTTTTAACCATCTTGAAATGGACTTCCAACAAGTACCTTCGGTCAATAATATCTTCATACACTATTTACAAAATATGCAAATATGCTTTTGCATATAATGATAGTGTTTAGTTAACTCAAATTGAGATAATAATGTGATGAAAGTGATTAATATGGTAGATTATGTGATATATTACATAGTATGCTTCATTATACTTTAATATATAATGGTCATAATATGATATGTAAATTTAGTTTATACGCATTAATAGTTAATATATATTTTTTTATGAACAAAATTACTGATACATACTACCTATTTCAAATCTGTGTATTAGGTACATAGTTAAGTAAATTTAAATCAGCTGATAATAATTCCAATAAATCAGACGTCAATATCTTCTGGATAATATTGTCTATATTAGATGTTATTAATATATAGGTAATACAATCAATTCGATAAATAAATATTATTGATGGGTAAAAAAGTTTTTACTGTAGAAAAATCTACTTCATCACTTTTTAAATATGGATTGAATGATAAAGTGGTTGGTTGTTCCTACAAATCGCATTCGAAATAAATCTAAAAATAGCGTAACAGTAAGCAATTTATTTATATTGTGAAGGTGGAGTAAGTTAGCATCAAAAGGAATGGAATCCGCGATCTATCGATTGAAAGTCCAAGAATCCACCATCAGGCTACAGACTTCCATATTCGATATTGATACAGCTTCACCTTTTTTGATTTTTTAATGATAATAATTTAACAACCTACTTCATTGTCTCCTGCTGTTAACAATAGAAACAATAAATACGTTATTTAATTAGTGTCGGTAGCTTCGTATGTAAAACTTATATAATAAGCTCCTTATTATGATATAAGTTACCAAAGCAGAATCAATTAATAAAATTTTAATGTTTTCCGCAATCTCAATTTATTAGTACAACGACTGCTATTCAAATCCTCATAAATATCTCCAATATTCAAAAGACAATACACAATAAATTGATTCGGTGATTTGATATTCTATACATCCTGAATGTCTATTTTTTTAATGATACGCAAACACGACTTGTACAGTGGACCATTTGACTACCCTTTACTTATGGAAGATAATATAATAATAATAAAATGTATTGCACAATAAGAAGCATACATAATTACAAAATTATATAACAATGTGATACAAATAAATGATATTGTGCAATAGGCGAGTTTATCGCACAAGCGATATCTTCCAACTAACTCAGAGATACCTTGACGTTATAGATATATAGTATATACAATTGCATACAGATTCATGGTGTTACGTTTACAAAATATTGTCAAATCCAATGGAAATGATCATATTTTTTAAGTTAGCAAGAGCCTTTGTGACGAGAATTTATTAGGTTATATAAAATAATCTGTTCATCTATCCAAAAAGCGGCACCTCCCACAAATGTGGTAGCCAGTAGACTAACCGCATGTACTAAACATCCAGATTGTCCTCGCCGTGCTATTTAAAGTAAGACATTCAAAATGTGTAACATATCTCATCGGTGAATCAAAAATATTAAATACTTATCTTAGTCGTTATGTTTTTACGAAAATCTGGCAGGGTACTTGATACAGAAAAAAATGGGATAGGTACTTATTCTTCGTCGGGGACTCCAAGGAACGAATTAACGAAACTCAATTTTGTGTAACACGTTTACTTGTATTACGTAATTACTATTCTCTTATGAGTTTCAGCAAATTCATTAGAACTAATATACTTGCCAGTTATCTGTTAGTAATGTGGTAATTAAGAAAACACTTTGAAATTGTTAGGAACATTGTGTAGTTATTACTGCAAACATTAGAGCTGTTATTGTAACTCGTATAAATATTGTGTGTTTCTTACTAACAGACACTATAACTTGGAATAATCAGCACCTTTGTTATGTAATGTATATGAAAGAGAAACAACAAGCATTAAAGTAAAGCAGTAAAGTTGGCAGTATTATTAAAATAATATTTATCATATTACGAAAAGAAGCTAGATTTAATATTATACTGAAACTAAATAGAAAGAGCGATGTCCAGGTCTTGTCAATGATCAGTGATCTTTTTGACCAACTATCATTGGACGTTTTTAAGAGATGACTCAATCAGGACTTTCGTCTCTCTTGTTTTACAGGGACTACAGAACTTTGAAACATACTATACTATACCCTCTCGCCGTATCCCAAATGGTGAAGGCAGAGATGACGGAACATCGAATAGATCTATTCCTACATACTTTTTTCGCTTCCTCCACATTCATACAATTCGTCATACACGCACGCCGTCGTTGGAAATTTAATTCACGTGATCAAGCCACGTAGTTCTCGAAAGTCTGCGCGTACATACCATCCAATATCTATATCTCAATATCTTTAGTCTTGATTAGGTAGACAGGCTCACAATCTAGCACATGATTATTTGATAATCTGTTCATTGATCCATCAAATAACAACAAAACAGTTAATATGTTTAGTTTTGCAACATGGATGGTAATTCAAAACTAAGCCTTTATACAACAATGTGTTAATAAGTTTGCCAATAGGTATAATTACATGTTGTCTGTTTGCGTTTATTATTATTTGTTACTTTGCTGTATTGCTATGCGTATTAGTGTTAAACTTGGGTGTGTTTTGTACTGTCAAAACATTCACAGGAATTTAAAAAGTCTACAATATAGATTTGTTTTGGAGAAGTGAATAAACAATTCAGAAATTTGAGAATTTCTATGCACATGAGAAATAGCTTTACTAACATCTATGCTAATTACAACTTGAACCTGTTCCGCGTTTATTTTATATTAACTTATAATATTACCTAGATACTCGGTATTTCGTATGGAAATTCACTCTTCTGCTAAATACATAGAATAAAATTGCTTTTCGTGTGTCCATAAAAAATACTCGTATCATTGATAAAAAAGTTTTTGTATAATTGATGAAATAATTTGAATTGCGGTGTTTAGATGTTTTGTACTATGTATAGAAAATCTCAAAAAATATTCACCAATTCGTGACCGCCTTGTTGTTCTTGGCGGAGGAGATCTCGGTGTCCCAGGAGCAGATATTGGTGGAGCTGGCGGTGGTGATAATGGCGGTGGCGGAGGACGTCCTATGAGCCCTCTACGCGCTTCTACCGTTGCGGGATCAGCCCCATTACGCAGTGGAGACAGACTCAACAGACGAGGACCTTCACCGTTCTTCCTGAACCACCTCATTGTTTCAGATTATCAAAAAATCATGAGCATGATTCTCTAATACAATCTGGAAAAAAAGGAAAATTTATAGGTATTATTAATACTGCATAATGAAACATAAGTCGTGATGCATTCAAATTTGAGTGCTTTGCCGTAAAATGTAAAATTATGAAACATAAGTATTTTCTATGGTCTCAGACAAATATTCTCCGTTTTTTAGAATATTATTTAGGTGTCAGTGACCTAACCAACTAACTTGACATAATAATCAACAATCTGTTATTAATATTAAACATAATTTTCCTCTGCAAGTCTCCAGGCTTTCTAAAAACAACCAATCACTAGCAATTATTTTTATGTCTTCAGACCATCGTGTAAGTCTTTTTCAATCCTGCCAATAAAAATATGCTGAATGATTTGATTTATTCACACAATTAAACAAAAATCTTACATGGTGAAAAAAATCCTAGTTTATTATTGACAATAAATTAATATATGACATGTATTGATTTTCACAATTTCGGACACGTTTTACGATTCATTTGAATTGAAAAGTGTCACCATTTCTAATAAATCATTGAGTAATGATAAAAAATACTTATCCATTGAAGTCATAGATTTGTCATACACGATTGCATTAAAAAATACTCGTTAATCGCGTTAAATAAGATGTTTTGACAATATGAGCTATGAATAGTTTCCGTAACATAAAAGTAATTCGAAATAGAAAATATATTTAGTAATTGTAACTCTACGTTCACTTTCCCTAACATCATTTTTAGTATTTATAACATCACTGGAAAACTTTTACTTTTAAAGTCCACGAACGAAGTACATTTTAATAGTGGTAGATGGGGTAGTGGCCTTGTGCCCGGTCTGAAAAATAACATGGTGATTGTGTTTTTTTATTTATTGATGTTTTTTGAGTTAACTTTATTTATTAGTTTTTTTAAATGGTGCTTGAAATATTGTGTAGTGTTTTCACAGAATATTGTAAGTTATTTTTTTTATTAATAGGTTATATTCGTATGGTTGTTATTTTAGATTCTTAGATTCATATTTGTTTATGATTGTTATATGTTGTCCACTGTCCAGCAATTAGGTTTCACAACTGTCAAGCTGGCAGTGGTATATTTTATTCAAATAAAATAAAATAAATAAATAAATAAATGTTATAGAAATACTAAATGTTAATTAAAGTTGCAAGGTTGATTTTAATTTAAATTAACACTAGCAGTAGGCCACAATAATAGCAGGACTGGGTACATAACGTGTTGTATACCGATCGTGATTTTCGAAGCGTGATAAAGAATGTGAAAAATGTTGCAACCATACAAACACCAAACAGTAGCTATAACTTCTATTGAAGAAGTAAAGACAGTGTGAATATACGTAGCAAAACAATTTAAAGATTTTTACAATAAATACTTAAATATTTCAATATCGTTTGTCGGTAATTAATGCGATGGAATCCACAGCAATAGGATATAAGAAAGAATTTAAGGTGATATTCCAATATTGATAAATATGTAAGTAATAACTGTACCTACTTACATAGCGCTATACTGTTAGAACCAAATGGAAGAAAACCTTGTAAGTATAAATAAATATTTTACCCTCGTGCATCATGTTCCTTTGATAGACAATTCAATCTAATATAAAAAAATAAAGTAATTAGGTACTTTCATATTAATTGGGATACATTGAAGTTCACGACGACTGTGTCTGCATTCCATCTTCTGCAAGGTTGAATATTCGAGTACCACTTTTCTTTCCCTTTACCAGAATTGATATCAAACAACATAAATAGTTCAAGAATAACATTTAGACTTTAAACTATACCGCAGCGTAAATACTTGTTCCTAAGTCTGAGATCAGCTGATTTAATACAGCACTTATATTTATCTACTCTTACGTTACATAGATTTAAGATTCGACGACATGAAATAATCTAATAATATAACTACAATTTAACACATCGCATTATTGAATTGATTTGATAAAAGAAATTGACAAAATAAAATCAGACATAAAATGCGTAAGCGAACAAACCGGAAATCTTTTGAATTTCGTACTAACAATGAATCAAAAGACAAACGACTTACGCAAACCTCAATCCGAAATGTACATTTAGTCGTCTCGCTCAGTCATAAAAAGAATGTACATAGCTGTGCATCCAGTTCCTGTGTTGAAATATAAAAAAGAGAGACCCAATCATTTCGGAGAAACGAAATTACCTTGTCACAGAATTCCTTATTTCATTGACAAAAAGGTGATTCCATTCTCCAGGTAACGGCCAAATAAAATAAAATGAAATCTTTGTTATGAAGTCATAATAAAAACGGCTCAATACAATATAAAAGTTTTTGTATTAAAAAAAACTTTAATACATTTTCACCTATAAAATATTTCATTTGAGTTGACGTTAAATGTTGAATTTATAGTAAAAAGGTCACTGAATAATGTGTATAGGGACCACCCCGGATTTTAACCAAAAAAATATTTTATACATAACCACACAACTTACAGAGTCGATGTATAATAATTTGATTTCAATTTCTGGCGTGTCCTCAAAATGAAATATGATGAAGTCATACTGCTGAGCAATACATTAATTTATATTGACATTACTTTGCAATTTATCAATTCAATGCATTGTTTATTGATCGTAAATCGATAAGGTATTTGGTTCCACTAAAATATGTCAATTTTCCAATTACTAACGAAATTAAAAGACTTAATTTAATTTTATTACCTTATATAAACTTCTCGACTCAGTCAAGATACAGCATTAACGATTGCTTCTGTTTTGTACATGACTCGAAATAGGTTTTATCGACTGAGTACGAAAGAGAATTTAATTAAAACCTCATCAGGTGTTCTGGCACACTGGAGTATAATATTAAGATACATAATATATTTTATATATTGCTTTAATTAAGTAAACAATTTGGGGACGTTTTTCCAGTCTGGCGCCAGCGTTTCCCATCATTTTAGGTTACATTGATATGGGAGTACGCTCCGATGGTCGCGTGGTACAAACGCTGTACAAATATGTACTACATAATATTATTATTTTAATACAGAGAATAGTTCGCAAGATTGAACAGACTAGACAAACAACTAATACATCAAATTAATGATTAATCGAGAACACAATACTACTTATAATATTGAATGTCGAAAAGTCAATATTTACAATACAATCGTTTGAAATAAAAACTATAACATTTTTTCCGATTCTATTACCTATTTGGGTTTCAATAATTCAAAATATTGTTATTTGATATTCTTTGTGCGTTATGAAAATAATATATAGGACGTACGTAAATTTTATATTATCAATAATAAAAAACATGAATTAGTACGAAGAAAACATGATGTTGCTAGCAGCAAAATAGGTAAATAAAAAAAACGTGATGAAGAAAAGAACACACGATTTAATACACATAATATATCTCAAAATAGTTTGATTATATAAATATTTGGCATACCTACCTCAATCGCTGAATTGAAAATGTATTAAGTCTTATAATACGAGATGTCAAAGGAATAGTTACCCGCCTTTTACAGGGCAATCGAAAACTTATAAAAAAGATAGTAAGACCTATCATTTGCCATACTCTTCGCGTATATACATCATAAATTAGTATACAATGCATAGAACATAAATCTATTCATGGTAGGTATATTCTTCACAAGGTCGCGAACCTAAGGCCGCGGATGAAGATGAAAATATAAGTAACTTTATAAGTATAACTGGTTTTTGCATCGTTCCAGCTATTTTATAGGTAGGTAACTCTTTATAAAGGATACAAAATAATAATAATACCTACTTATTGCATTTTAACCTTGTTTAAACGCAGCGGTTCTAATTCGAGGAAAACACAAAATAAGGTATTGTTGAGAAATAAATGAGTGAAATATTAATTGTTTAAAGATTATTTTCAAATACAAACATCGATAATAAATCATTCTCGGTACCTTTAGTAAAATAAATATACGTACTATTTCTAACACGAGACATAATATTCAAATATGTACTTACAAACAAATTCAGTAATTTAGGTGGTAATGTTGTGAATTGAATGCGAATTAATACGTAAAAAGAAACATTTATCATATAGATTCAAAATAATGTAGGGAGAACGGGGTAGGATGGTCAAGCATTTTATCTACTCCGACAACCTATTGAGTGAAATGTAAATAATATGTATTTCTTTCTTGTTCTTGTTTCTCGTGTCTTCTGGCAGCAGTAGATCATTTCGGTAATCACATTTCACTCGCACCTGTCCTAGAACACGGGAAGAGCGTCCGGAAGAAAAGATCCTGTTGTATTCTAGAACACATCGCTCCGACTTGGCGTGCATCCAGGAGACATCCTTCCCTCGACTCTCCCCACAAGATATAAATGAATTGAGAGTACGAGATGTAAATGTAGATAAATAAATTTAATTTTTATGTTCATTCTAACTAGGTGTTTACATTATTATCTCACTTTTCCGTATAATATTAACTTACTTATTCGAGATAAGAGGGTTGACTCTTATAGACAAATTTTGATAGTATCATATTATTTTTTAACAATATAATATAAATAAAATGTAAAGAGATAATACATATTATCCACTCGTACATACAATAACAGTCACATATCAACGATACAAGACAAATTATACCACAAATTGACCGTGTACTTTTTACATAACAATAATTTAATACATAAATTTTTGTTTCACGGACATTGCCACAAAAAAGGAATTAGTAATATACTAACTAACATAGATAGGTATTATGATAATTTCTTCATTGATACGTGCTGAACGAATATTTTATACGTTATACTTATAAAATTGACACAATAAATTAATTTGAAAATACTTTTTTCTTTGATATTAGGGCGTACCCAGGTTCAGGAGAAAAAATAGATTCTTTCCATCATGAATATCTTACTCGATTTACGCAAATTATTTTTGGATCACAATTTGTTATGGGAATTTGAAAAACATTTTTCTAAAATCTAGGAGCTTTTTGTAGCCCTTTTTTCTATCACTGATATATTTTATAACATGAAATCATTCTTTAAGCTCCCAGCTTTCTCAGATTAATATAATAGGATTTCCGAGATGCCAACGATACTGGAATGAGAACAAAGGTTTTTGAAAGAAGATTCTGGACACATGGAGTGGAGGAAGGGGATATAGGTATCTGTAAATGATAATAATAATTGTTTTCAAGATGAGCTAAAGGTTGGAAAAGAATAATAAGGCAGGTACAGTATGTATGTAGATCGAATTATTGACATCGATGTATGTATGCCTAAATAGGTACCAATTAATTATTTCAACATATTATAAATATAGGTAATTTTATGTCATTCTGAACCGGTATACTTGTATTTAATTTTGGTATTTTTAATCGTCCTTGTGCTCATTATTTTCCACGAGAATAATCAGTAATTAATTATTTATTATTTAATATACATACTCATTATTATCATATCAATCGCATGCCTATGAGATTTTTATGTAAGAAATTGACGTATAAATTAATTTAATAGTTACTTTAATGAGGTAGGTTGGTTCTAAAATTATCGTATATGTATTAATACATTACATTATAATATAAGCACAAAATTGTATTGACTAAGAAACCAATAGTTGGTCTTATTACTTACCAAAGTATTTTAAAATGAAATGTAACAACAACCAAAAAATTATGATTTTTTCCCCTATTTTTTTCGATGATACTCGATGATTGCCTTGTCGTTATCTGAAGAACTAAGTACATCTTTGACTCACAGTTCGATATAAGTACTTAGTAAATTGTTAATTTTGTAGAGGAATGTAACTCTGTAGAAAAATACATGTTCAACATCTTTAATTAAGTGATGATGATTATAATTTTTATTTATACGAAGAGGATGCCCTGCATGTTTATTGCATGAACCTAGTTAGTCCATTGACTACTCTGTTTATGGGAGATGCTGTGATTTGTAGACATAACGCAGTAAATACAGAATATGCTGTTTTCTCTACACGAATAAAATTTTCAGAAAAATTACACAAATAATCTTGAAGTTGAAATAAATGTTTTGATATCATTATTTTTGTAATAACCGAGTCTATTTAATTATATGTTAAGTATAAGTCGTAAATTTACACAAGTTTTAATTAAGCGAAAATTCCCAGTAGTATGTAGTAATCTTCTTGATTCATTATTATGTTGTGAGCCCACATGTTATACCTATGCTTATTACAATATTTCACCTATAAAAGCTACAATAATTTGCTAATAAATAAATATGATACTTCAAAAATACAATATGTAGTAATAAAACGAAACTTTGCAGTTCACATACGTAAAAAATGAAGAATAACAAGTAATTAAACAAAATGCACATTACAAAAAAACACAATAGACACTTTGAAATCATCAATTTTCTTTGTGTATGTAGTTAAATGCAAACCACAGAGCTGGGCACTTTTAATCAAAAAATAACAATTATTTCGTTAACTCTTAAATCTAAATTAATAATTCAAGTTGATTCTAGAAACTCTTAAAAGTTTCCAAGCGCCAAAAATTGTGAACCAAAATAAACATAGGATTTTCGGTGCTTTTTGAATAAGATATCTATTTAGTTACTTTAATGAGAACCAGCTTTTAGAAAAATCGATAGGGAACATCTTCTCCAGAAAAACTCTAATTCAAATTCAAATTTAATAACTAATGGTACTATTTATTTTAATAGTTTAAAGTAACATTCCGTTCTCTCTGCCTACCCCACTTGGGACACGGTGTGAGTGTATAGTATAGTATAGTATAAGATACCTATTGTTACTGTTAGTTTTTGAGATAAACTTAAAAAAGTAACCGCTATTTTAACATAAGTTAATTAAGTAGTTAATCCGTTTGTCTTTAATGTCTGTTTCAAGCAAAATATAATACATATTTTCGAGGCCTGCAGTACTAGATACAACATACGTAAATTATTAATCATCATCATCATCATCGCCCTCAACGCTCCTCTCGGGAGCACAGGGCAGATACCAGCCCCCTCCATTCAGAGCGTCTCTGCGCCAATTGCGTCACCTCTTTCCACGACATTCCCTGCGCTCTCATATGTCCCCTGTGCTAAGTAAATTATTAAATGCATCTATAATATATCGAACCGCAGTAAATAAATAATAATAAATAACAGTGTTTTATAAATAGAATCCCTGTACATGTTGCATTCCGCAACAGATTCCATACAACAACGTTATTATAGAACAATAACTTGAAAGTATACAACGCTTTACATATTTATGTGTATGCTTCTGCAACTTGTATCCAACTAGTTAGCGATCTTTAGGTGCGTAATTTAGAGGACATGGTTATTATTAATAAACTCTGTTTAAATAAACTCTGCGCGACCTAACAGATATATGGTTAATGGTTGCATAGATAGGACGAAAACTAAAAAAACACCCGTAGCCAACGAAGAATAGTCAAAATATTTACACCAATTTCGTAGCGTCATCTATTTACTGCATAGGTACTTACGTTCTAATAAAGTTATGTATCTTATCAAAGTTGCATGTACAGAGATTTTTATTTCATTCCTTGTTCAAAAATCATCCACTCATTAACGAGTGATCAGCAAGTGTACAGAGATTTCTATCCTATACTCAAAAACCATCCTCTGGTAAATGAGCGAATCAGAGAAGCACGGTGATATCGAAACATTGGAAAAGTTGTATGGAGATTTGAGTATCAGACTAAAACTGAATGCAAATTTATTCTATTCTACACCATGTGTAAAGGACTTTATGCACATAGCTAACCAAGTTAAATGACTGCATTGTGTCTAACAAAACAATGCTGCTGCAAAAGTCATTGGCATCGGTTGAATCCTTTTTTTGATTGAGTTATTAAGTAGGTATATGAATTATTGATAACGCGTCATATTAAATCTTATTAATATTGTATTTTATCCTTATTCATCTCGCTATACTGTAATTAAATATGACAAACACGTATATAGATGTATTATATTAGGTACTCTTCTATCCTTATAAGTTGTTGCTTTATATTATTTCCATTAAAGTTAGTTTGGAATTTAGTAGAACTTTTAAAATTTACTTCTGCAATGAGAGGAACTTACGTTCATCGTGGAGTGTCTGCAATAGAATAGCTCCCCAAGCTTTTCTGTAAGTTTTCGTGTGCCTTTTGAAAGGTAGGTATTCGTAAAATATTACATGTAAGACGTGTAACATATTCAATTTAGTGATGAGGTATGCCACTCATCCTGAATGTATTTTTAATTGGCACGGTGAGGACGACTTACATGTTAATTTCATGCAGTTTGTCCGTTGGCTTCGGAGATACCGCATAATAGTTAGTTATTATAAGAGATAAATTCATGACTGATTTAATCAATAGCGATTCTAAATACCTTACATTAATTATCCTATTACATTCTATGACGTTCAAAACCCTTCATACACTAGTTCAGGAGAAGTCAGGGATAGACCAAACATGATTTATAGCATTTTTTTTTCTATTCGACTTAACAACTCTTTATTTAGGTACTAGGTACAGACAGAATGAATCGGAAAGATATCTCAAATTTTTTTGATACTTTACCTGAAGTTTAATCAGGTGGCGTTTAATTTATTACACTGATGCGATGGAATTCAATAATACTAAATACCTACTAAAGTTGTAAGTAGTACCTACCTGTATCTATGTAGTAAGTCAGTCACGTCTATAGTCTTCCTTATCGTCAAACTTTCATCGCTATGTATGTCTGTATGTGGTAATACCTCATAATATCACATCACATCACATCCTGCATTCTTTATATCAATATTAGTATTACATGCACCTACATATAACTCCTAAGCCTATATACTCGTAAGTGATCATTATTATATATGTATATTTCAGCCTTACATTGAGTGCCTGCTTGTGTATTATGTGACAAGAGATAGAAATCATGATAGTCTGTTAATAGTGTGTATGTAGGAATAATATAAATATAACGTAGGTACTTCTGTTTTGATATTATACATTCACCTTGTTCAATAGGCATTGATCGTATCCATAATGTTTTTATCATAAAATGATGCGTTCTCTGGTATAAAGTTACTACAAGTACCTACCTAAATCTGAGAATGATTTTATATTATATTAAATTGGTCATAGCCTATTGTAGTTTTATTAATTAATATTATTCTTCTATTCTGATTTTCATATCAACCAATACCATTACACCATTTACCGAAAGTGGGCTGATCGTCAGCCTAACTGTACATATGTAACAAATGTATAGTTTGTCCTTTCGGTTCTAATAAATCATTGAGGATGAGTGAAAAACCTTTTTTTTTAATATTGTATACACATGAAAAAATATTAATGATGGGTGTCAAGCCTCGTCGATGAACTAGAAATTTTGATTGTCCTTATTCTTGACGTTCTACGAACACTTAAATTCTTTGTCGAAGACTTTGCAAATTCAATGATTTTAATAAATTTGACTAATTTTTGTTTACTAAATTGCACAATTTATGAATGAGAATTTTATTATAATTTAATATTTAGAAATATATATTTTGATACATTCACATTTTATAAACTGTGCATACCTACAGAAAGCAAGATTATTGGTAGGTAAAAAGCAAAACATCATCGCCAATCCTCTAATAAATTGCGGAAAGAAAAATTCAAGAAATTTAGTATCATCAGACGATTCTATTTCTATTGTTTGAAATTCAGAGGGTTATTATTGAGTAGTATGTACCTACATAAGTACCAATGTACATAATATTTAAAGTAAGATGTATCTTACATCAACTACAAGCCATATAATTATTATCTAATCTGACGTTTATTTTTTATCAGACATCACATAATATTTGCTTAGGTTTATTGTTATCTTTGAGTTATTTAAATTTGGTATTAAACAGAGAATAAGTTGACTAAACAATATATTATGTAGGTAAATCTTTATTATTAAGACTCCGTGTTTAAATATGAAAAAAAAATATTTAGTCATTATCAAACTAATTTAGTTTGATAATGACTTTACAAGTCGAAACCAGGTCACTACTCAATAAAAAAATTAAGTAAAACTTAAACTAATTGCGTTTTTTTCCATATATAAATCTTTATCATTACTTAGACATATTATGTCACAAAGAATTAGAAATCATCACATTTCATCATACAATTTCGTCTTTGGCAGTGTTTCATCACCATCTCACCCTTCAACACTCCTCTTGGAGCACAGTGCAAAAACCAGCCTCTTCCATTAAGAGTGTCCCAATTGCGTCACCTCTTCCTACAACAGTTCTAGCGCTCTAATGTTTTTGTCATAAGAACAATGTATTGTGAAGGTCCAGGCCGTTGGAGCCCTTGTAGACGAAAAAACATACGAATACGTACATTTTTTTTTATAAAATTCCACGAAGACTTAACATCATCAATGCTTAATTATACTACTCTTCCCGAATGTTTTATTTTTATGACACAAGAAAAACTATCAGTATGTTCACTACACGCACTTGGTCTGCAGACTGCTCTATTTATCAGAGACGCCGTTATTGTAAACATTCAAAAGAGAAAGAAACATTCTATAGAAATAAATGTGAAGATGTTCTACATTTATAGTCTGATGATGAAAGCAAAACATGAAAAAACCGGACAATGATTTCATAAATTTGTAGAAATTATCAACAAAAAATGTGTATACGTATGTTTTTATTGAATACTTGGGAAGTTTTCCTCATAATTTTATATTTTATAAAATAATTTATGTAAATAGATGCAATTTGTACAAAAAATTACAACGCAATATTTCATATTTCTTAAAAACAGTATAGTACAGTTAGGTCAAGTTTAAATATATTATTTCTACTTAGGTGTGTATCTAATGCTTATTTATGTAATTCTTAAGGTGTCAACTGCGCATTCAAATGTTGACAGAGATTATCATTTATAATACCAAGTTTTTAGTATGTTTGCATTGAAAAAAAATGTATAGAGATATTTAAAACTTACATCGAAATATAAAAACTGGGTATAATGGGTGAAAAAAAATAATAAAAGAAATTAATTTACATAATATATCAATAATTCATATACAATGCCTTCACTTTTTTGCAAGGTAAGTAGAGAAAACGTAACGTTATTTGACTATGTACGTTTTTGAAAATTTCACCGTTTGCATGCAGGTATTTTAAACAGCTTTCTGTAATGTATTTATGCTTATCCAATGCACTAAAAACTAGTTCATTTTAGAATACAAACTATAGCCATTTTGACATTTAATTATTTTAATGTTGAAGGAGACATATACATATTTATGTATCTACGTACAGAAAAATGTTTTATGTTAAAACAAAAAGTACCTACCTACCTTTTTTCCAAATTGGACAATGCCGTAATGGTATAGAAAGATAGTTTTCCCTATTTTGGACAATACCGTAATGGTAGAGAAAGATAGTTTTCCCCGGTGACACTTATATATTTTCTAAAATTCTTCTACTTCTTTCTTATGTATCGGGCTACCCTGACGTGACGTTGACGATCGCTTATAAAAAATGTCTTCTGTCCTGCACAGGACAGAGGGTCAAAATTCTTAAGCACATATATCTAGAAATTAAAAACATCGACTTTTAAATCCATCGATTTAAATTCATAAAACTTATGATTGTTCTACGACAGACTTTACTTTTCATCATCTTGTGTCGAGGTCATTAGACTTAGGTTTATGTTTATGTTTAACGTGTGATTATACAAACATAAAATAAAAAATATGAGCGTACTTTACGGAATATTAATAAGTTTTTCGTTTGTGTCGATTCCATTTAATTAACATAAAAAATATTTTTACTTCATTTCATGTTTGTACATGCCTGATCCTTGTATCAATATTCGGGCTTGTTTATTGGTTTGTGTATTTGTTGACATATCTGTTAAACTTTTCCAGACAAGATAAATTCAATTGTCTTATACGACTTCTATAGAACGTGTTTAAAAAATAACTTTTATTGAACGTATTTTATTCATAATGATATTGATTTAACGTGAATGTAATATTTTGTATTTTGATTGAAAAAATTGTAATTATCAATAATTATCAATCAATTGTAAATGATCTGAAGTTATCGAAAGGTGATTGATAATGACTTCGATTAGAAAAACATCTTTCAATCACAATCCACAGGAGGTCAAAATGTTTATTTTTAATTAGGTAATCCAGTATTAGAATTCTACTATAATTGCGCATCAACACAATAGAAAATTAATATCATTCTCCATATTTTGTCAATTATTTAACTTGATTGTTCTATGTATTTTTCTTGTCAGTTCAATGATTATTCACTGAGTTAAGCTAGACTTAAAACTAGTAATATTAAGTATGGAAGGAGGTGTCATGTCAATATGATATGTACACAAAACATCATATACATACTGGCTTACTTAATTCTAATTTTGTTAACAGCGGATTGAAGACACAGCCGCTAAAATAGATAAAATACATAGGGCATTTAGGTTTCACATTCATTTCATAGTTGTTCATAGAAGTAGGAACAATTAAATATTCAAAAAGTGTTTTGTTCGTCTATTTTGTTAGTTTACAGGCATAGAGCTGAAATTCCTGAATGATTATACTATGCTTCGTAGAAATAACTTTATTTATGCTTCGTAGAGAGCTAGTTCATATTCATATACTCGTACATTATAAACCTTTCTTCTTCATTCATTGTTTCTATATCATTCTCATTTTGGTGCATCGCCAATATAGATAAAAAAAATATGCTGATATCCAAAATTAAAAATTGTGCAATAGTAATAAGGTCATAAGGTGCACCAATTATATACGTTTACTAGCTTTGAAAGTAATAAGGTCAGATGGAATGATTTGCAGCTAAATTATTTTATTGGGAAATCACAGAAGTTTCTTCATCTGAGAAGATCAGTATCAATATAAACTTTTTAATGTCGAGTAATTTTTTATCTAAAGTAATTTATTATCTGTCTAAATGTGACCAGCATCATTAGTTTGTCCGCCGTCACGAGATCGTGGCTATAAAAATGTCAACGAATTAGATCACTGCAAATTATTTAATACCATATTCAATCAAATTCGGACAGCGTTATCATAAAAATGTTAGAAATATTGCACTACACCAATTACATGATGGTTTTATTGGGTACAATAAATAAATAATATTTTTGTATGTAAATAATACAGGTTAATTTCACATACCTAAACAATCAACAAATTGACTATTTTCATAGTTGTATTAGGGTTGTCTGGAAGATAACATTTCATATTAGTAATACGATTAGTTAAGATTTTCTTTATAGATAATATTTTGCTTGATATTTTTCCTTTGGAAAAATAGATCCGATCAATAGGTGCCAAAATCACTCGATTTTTGGAAAAAACGAAAACGAATGTTGGTTATAATGACAACAAGGATATATGAAATTTACAGAGGCGTAGTTTATAAAATCTATAATGTGTTTAACCAAAAGGCATAGATACCGTAGAGTAAAACGAACAGAAATAATAAAATAAACATATAAAGTTATTAATACATATTACTACTACTACTACTATACCATCACGGCATATCCCACAAGTGGGGTAGCCAGCAGATCAGCTGCATGTAAGAAACATGCAAACTGTCCTCTTCGTGCCAATATAAAATCAATACCTATAGGTACATAATTATTATTTTTTTGTAAAATTCCTTGTATTCCATCCAACCCTTACTATATAATGTAAGTTAGTTTGTTCTATTCTTTAGTTTTAATAAACTGTTGCCCTGAGGATGCCACAAGGCGAAAGCGCTCAGCAATAAGTGTATTAATTGGTATTTATTCATCTAATATATAAAAGGAAGTCGTGTGTGTTACAACACTTATAACTCAAGAATGGCTGTACCGATTTGAATGATCTCTGATTTGTTGGATTCTTCTCCGCCCGGAATAAACTATAGGCTATTAAAACATCTTACAAATTCACGGGAAGAAACAATATGAAGAAAATTATTTACGCCATACATTTTTAATTTCAAAAATAAAAACAATATGGAGAGTTATGGCGCTATTAGCGCCCCCACGTCGCCTGTTGCATTGTGCTAAAATAATCCGTAGGTTCTGCTATATTAATAACCAAATTACTATAACTAATATGAACGAAATGTGTACTAATATTTGTTTACTATAATTCGGTAGTTAAATGGCAATAGGTTGTATCTCACTAAAACATAATTTTACAGGAGAGCAAAAACAAAGTTTGCAAAAGAGATATTTCAGTCAGATTTCGAGCATTATATATCAAAATGAAGGTAATTATTATTTCTACAAGATAGATTTAACATTCTCTTAATAATTTCTTCTACAAGATTTATGTAACATTCACTAAATAATTTCTTGCAGTTTAAAAATATTTGAGTTTTTTTGGCATGTTGATGAAAACAATCTTTCTACATGTCAATAAGTTACGTCTTTTCTCTCTTTATTCTGACTATAAAGAGACATATCCTTTTGCCACATCAAATATTACACTATTTTGAGCATTTTATGGAACAAACTTGAAAACGCAAAAAAAGTCGAGATACAACCTATTGCCATGTAACTACCGAATTATTCGACTAATATTTATGTATCGATAGATCTTCTGTCACATAAATGTGGACGTGCACAGATTATATTTGAAATTGTATTTTATTTTTGCAGATGGAAAATTATTATTGAACCAAAATTTGTGCTATTAAAGATGAAAATAAGAATGTGTTCATGTAGGTAGTTCTGATGCAAGATTGTGTAGTGAAATTTGCAGACAGAGAAGAAAAATTACGAAGAAAATTATTTACGCCATACATTTTTAATTTCAATAAAAAATGCAATATGGAGAATTATACAAAATCAACAATGAAGTTTTTTTTATAGATTGGCCTATTTATATGATTATTTTTCTATACATTCTCAAATAAGAATCGTTATCCATACAATTTAACATCTGTAGTTCTGATATTTCAATTTTAAAAAAATCATGGAAAGAATTTTCATAAATTTTAAATGAATAGGTAAAATCTACCTGAAAAAAAAATAGTACCTACATAATTATATTACGTACTGCAGATAATTTATAAACAAATCTGAGTTAAGTATAATTGTTCAACATAAATTGTTCATGTCGGCCGGTGTGGCGCGGAGCTCTTTCCTTTGAGTCACATGGTCCCGGATTCGATTCCCGGACAGGGCGAAGTGAAGAATGACCTTTTTCAAATTGTCCTGGGTCTGGGTGTTACATATATATGTATATAGTGCATTGTATATGTGTGTATCGTCGCGATAGTACCCATAATCAAGATTCATCTAAGTTTGGGACTAGCTCGATGTGTGTGAATTGTCTATGTTAAAAAAAAATGAATGTAACTTTCGCAGTTTAGCGGCCCCACCCGTTGTCGAGTACTTTTTTTCCATAGAAAAGGTAATATTTTTGAAACTTGAGGAAATTGTTGCCATATGTAGAATTATTTTAATTTGCCGGCAAAAAAAATCCACTTCGAAAATTAATTTCCTAAAATTCCGTACATATTACTCGACAACGGGTGGGGCCGCTCAAGTTTCATGGTTGCGATTTTTTTTCCCTATAAATGAATTTTTCAAAAATTTGGTCAGTGGGAGAGGGCAGAAGATAGGGCAGGTGTCGAACATGTGTTGAAAGGCTTGGTTTGGAGTGGCCAGAGGTCCTGGAAGCAGCGGTGGACAGTTATCTCTGGAGGAGATACTTAGGGGCAATGGGCCCCCGACCGAACTAGGACAAGGGGAAGAAGATGTATGTATGAAATCGTTCATTGATTCTTAGGCGGTACGAAGTTCGCCGGGCCAGCTAGTCGATTGATAAAATAATAATAATAATAATAATAATAATAATAATCTTTATTGCACAAAATTAGTATACAAAGAATAAAAAAAAAACATGACAACATTACCACTGAATACATAATTTTGTGCAATGGGCGAGTTTATCGCTGAAGCGCAATATCTTCCAACTAACCCATTAAACAAAAAAAAAACAATTCATAAAATAATAATAATATATAAATAAATAAAATAATTTAAGATATATAGATAACTAAAGATATATAGACTACTATAGGTAACTGGTATACCAAAATAAATTTACACATAGAATAAGCTACTTAAAATACAGACAACATCGGATAAGCGACACGACACAGATGTTGAGTAGGGAGGGATGGGATAGAGTGGAAGGGATGGGGTAAGACTGCTCATCGTGTTTGGATACACGAAAAAAAAAAAAAAAAAAAAAAAAAAAAAATATCTTGAAAACCCTGGTAATATTTACACATGTAAACGCAACAGAAGACTAGCGACCATTAACCTCCTTCTTGAAAGTATAAAAAGAACTGCAAGTGCGAGTTCTTTGAGGCAGCTGGTTCCACAACCTAGCACCATGAACTGAAAAAGAATCGGTGTAATAGCTCGAACGATGGGACGGGATCACTAGAAGATTATTGGAGGCCGATCGTAGTGGAAGTCCATGAGAGTGTAAAAATTCAAACCTTTCCTTCAGATACAATGGAGTGTTGGGATCAAATAAAACCTTATAAAGAAGACAAAGAGTGTGAGCATTTCTGCGTTGAGGAATAGTTTGCCAGCCAAGGCGTTCACGATATTCAGATATATGATCATACTTCTTGAGCCCGAACACATATCGAATGCAAGTATTCTGAAGACGTTCCAACTTATTCAAGCCCTCCACCGAGAGATCCAAATAACAAACATCCGCATAGTCAAATAGGGGATGAATTAAAGATTGAACCAATAGTTTTTTTGTATCTACTGAGAGGAAATTCTGCATTCTCCTAAGCGAATGCAGTGAACCAAACACTTTTTTACTGATCATGTTGAGTTGTTTCCACCATGATAATTTAGTATCGAAGTATAAACCCAGATTTTTAACAATATCAGAAAAGGGGATAGTAGAGTCATTTAAGACTAAAGATGGCAAAGGAGCAAGTGAGGCAAGAGAAGACAGACTCCTAGGACTTCCGATAATGATTGCCTGAGATTTACTTGGATTTACCAAGAGTCCATGATCTCTACACCACAAATTTATATATTCGAGATTGGTATTCATATTGAGAAAAGCTGCTTCAATATTATTCAGATCAAAGTGAATGTATAGTTGGAGATCATCAGCATAAAGATGATAGGCCCCATGAAGATGTTCAGTAATCGGGTTGATGAAGATAGAAAAGAGTAAAGGGGACAGTATACAACCCTGCGGGACCCCCATCCCAAGGCCGACCCAATCGGATGTTCCGTCACCGATACAGACTCTTTGCTGTCGGCCCCTAAGGTAGGAGTCCATCCAACGGAGAGCATCGCCAGAAATATTTAGGGCCTCCAATCGAGCCAGAAGAATATCGAAATCTACGCTATTGAAGGCACTACTAAAGTCTAAAAGTGTCAGCAATGTCAATTGTCTTACCTCCATAGCGGACCTGACATCCTCAGAAATCTTAAGAAGGGCGGTGGTTGTACTGTGTCCCCTACGAAAACCAGACTGGAATCGATTGAGATAATTGTTAGCCAGAAAGTAGTCATTCAATTGTTGATACACAAGTTTTTCCATGATCTTTGAGAGTAGAGGCAAAATTGATATAGGTCGGTAATCCTTTGGAGAAGATGGGGAGTCAACCTTTGCGAGCGGGATCACATTTGCTTTTTTCCATTGGTTAGGAAACGATGCTGAAAGAAACGAAGAATTTATTAAAAACACAATGATTGGAGTAATATAATCAGAGATAAGGTTTATCATTCTCAGACCTATACCGTCACACCCAACAGCTGTGGACTTGATAGATCTGAGGGTTTTGCGAACTTCCTCCAAAGTTACCAATTTAAATTTAAAGGGTTCGCTGGAAGACTTTACAAACCTAAGATTGTTTAAAGAAGCGGTTTTAATAAAGGGATCAATAAAGGATCAATAAAATACAGTATCATAGTGAAAATGAACAGTGTTGTTTGTACACATTTTAAATTTTATGAACATGTACATATATTAACATATGTAATATGTATAATGTGTTATATAGAACTGGCATTTTGAGAGTAAAATCTGTAATGATTTTGGGAGATGCACGAATATTATGTAACGGAAATGAATTAGTACAGTATTGGTTCATAGCGATTTGAATGGGAGGAGTAGAACACGGAATGATTTGTAATAAATATGAGATTTTTCTATAAATCTTATCATCGTATACCTATTTATATTATGATGTTATATTACCTACCCATCTCATATAAATAATGAGGGGTAATTATGAGTATCAACATTAAAATATTATGAAATAATTACTATCATAGGATGGAGTGCATTGTTGTTTGTAAATAACATAGGTTATTACATGTTTTTTTTACATGTTTATTCTTGTTTTGTTCTCAGCATGACGTCCAATTAAGACGTCATAATATGATGCCATCGTTATCTTCTTAAACTGAAACTAGCTAATTTTTAATATTTCCACATAATTAAATATCCTGCAAATGCTAAAAATTCTTCATAAACACAATGAAAATTTTCTTTGTTTGTAAACATGTTTTCAATTTATTTAATCATATTTCAAATAGTTCGTCAATTATTTTACGAAACTGTTTATTTCAAACAAACGAACTTTCAAGGGGTCGTATCCTTCCTTATCTTAATTCTAACGTAAAGAGTGAGAGTAAAGCGTGTCAACACTGATAGTAATTTCATACTTATTTACCTATTAAAAAACATACAATGTCGTTTTTATAGCAACTAATTCAAAATCTTAGCTTACAAGTCCACAACAGAGCATCGAGATAATTTATACAAATAGTACTTAGATTAACTTATTTGAATCACAAAGAATTGAATGAGATGAGCCGTCGCAATAAAACAATAGCGAGATTACGAAAAGATTCATGAAGAATCTACTTACATACAATATCAATACAGTGCAGGCAAACGCAATATGATGCAAGTTTGGTGTTGTTGTAATTAGTTGCTTGAAGCGTAAGCAATACAATTTATTTATTTATCTTTCTCAATCTTAGCATAGATGTAGGTATTAATATAATATTATGTAGGTGGTCAACGACCGAAGGTGAGTATAAGGTGGTGGTAGATACCTCATTCTGATGCATATTATGTATGATGTTCTAGTGATATTACGGATAATGGTTAAGCCGAATACCTTATACCGGATATCCGGCTAATATTTACTATTCGGACAACATACACCTCATCATCTCGCCCTCAACGCTCCTCTCGGGAGCACAGGGCAGAAACCAGCCTCCTCCATTCAGAGCGTCTCTGCGCCAATTGCGGGACCTCTTTCCACGACATTCCCTGCGCTCTGATATCGTTGTCATAGGAACGGTGTATTGTGAAAGAGGGACGCCCGGCCGACGGAACCCTTGCGGACAGAAGAATAGTGCTCTTTTTGGCCAACTATCATTGGGCATTCTCAAAACATGTCCCAGTTAGGACCATCGTCTCTCCTGTATCACGGAGATTTCAAATATCTGCCGGGTGCGTCGGCGAACAGCATCTTTTGTGACGTGTTCATACCATTTTACATCCAAAATCCTTCTAAGACACTTGTTTTCAAAGCAACCTCTTCGACCTATCCGGCTAATATTTACAATTCAGACAACAGATAGTAACCGTTTATCCTTTTCATCTCTACAAAGTAGAATCGTACTGTAAGGTATCACCTCCACAGTTGGTCTATTGTTCTTCTTTTATTAATATAGTTTGCTGTGTCCAGTGTTGTGTTTACAAGAACAATAAGTAATAATATACAGACAATATTATTATTATTATAATGCACATAACAAAGGTAGGTGCATTGTCTTATATAATTGTGGATCTCATCATTATCATGGTATCCTATTTATTATGTTTCTAAGAGATTTGTACCAAGTAATTTCAGTTGAAGAGACCATTTATTCAATACTAACAAGTATGTCATATTTTAGTTTCATTTACTTTTATTGTTTACGATGTAATTCATTTCAAGACAAGATCATATTGTTGCTCAATGTCCTAGATTATTTTTATTCCACGATATAATGTTGAGACTTTTAGACCAATACTAATTTTTACTATTAATACTACTACTGCAACCATCATGACAAATTCCACAAGTGGACCAGCAGACCAGCTGCATGTAACAAACATGCAAGCCGTCTTCTCCGTGCCAACGATTTTTTTTCTCTTGAATGAGAGACTTATTCTTTACCGAAGATTCTATGGTAGAAATTTCAAGAACTCAACATCGTATCGATTTAAATTGAATGTGTAATGATATTTACTGAACGTAAATAGAAGGACTAAATCACTTAAATCCACTTCACTAAATTTTAATACGACATAATTGAAGCATTTAATATAATATCATGGACAGCGATAAGATATAATACTGTGTAAGTGGCTGTGTAATATAATATATTCACTGTATACAAATAGTGTGTACAAATATTTAATAGATAGATACTCGAATAATGAAATCTCGGACTACTGAACTATGTTAACCATACTAATAGTAATACATTATCATATAATCTACTTCCTGTATTAGAATGGTACTACTTAGTATACCTATTCAATGTCTAAGTAAAATGTAATAAATAGTAGTAGATAATAAATAATGTAATGAAGTATAAATTGTATTGTAAGGTTAAGGTATGTATATAAATCTGATTTGTTGTACTGTTCACTACAACAGGCAACATAAATTACCCGTAATATTGAATATCACAAAGTAAGCTTACACTGAAAAGATTAAAGTTGTAAGGTTCATATTATTAAGCTCGTTGACTAGGATAATATTCTCCTGTCGGCTTATTAACATAATAAAGTTTGACAAGTAGAATAACTAATAGTATGGGATAAGTAAGTGCACTTGCTTGTAAATCATTTCAACTTAAAGCCCAGAAGCTCCTTAAACGTCATTATAATATGCATTAAAATTCAATAGTTTCCTTTTGATCTATTTAGCACTTTATTGATTAGAAAATGACAGACTATTGGTTAAAAAATATTATAATTTGCGGAGGTTCGTAACTGGTATCATGATCTATTGAAAAATGTATGGTAGCCTTAAGTAAGGCAAATGCCACGCGTCGTTGTGATAAACTGCATCCTAAAAATAAATAAAAAATAAACAGGTCTCATAATATGGCGAGGAGGCTAGAAGTAAGAGTTTTATTTAGAATTGAATTAAAAAAATATTTTATTTAGTCGCCTAAGTGATAGTGAAATGATTCATAGAAAGTGAATAAAAAAATTACATATAGTTTTATACCTGTAATAATGTATTTCTTTATAGGTACCTATAAATTTACTTACTCAAATTACATCTCTAATTTAAGCCGTTCGTTGTCACGTTTCGTAAGATTATCCAATACACACATAATAATAAACAAACAGAATACTTTAAAACCATCGATTTGAAGAATTTTATCTAAAAAGTAGTGAAACTATAATAGTCGACACGTTTTTTTTTAATTATATACGAAATCGGAAGAATGTTGATGTAAAACTAATACGGAAAATAGTCACGTTTAAGAGGTGAAAATAAGAAAGTCTTAAACGATTGAATAACGAAATAATAAGGGCCTTGAGATACAATAAAACAAAATACTTCGATTATCGATGTGTTTGTTTTATAATATAAGTGGTCATTAAGTATACAACATATGATTATAGAAGAACATTTATTATTAAATTATTATAAAACACATTGTAGTACATTCTATGTATCTGATATTTTAATGTGTATCTAATGTTTTAAGGAGCTCTATCGTTTAATTACTTTCACTTGCGTAATTTATCGATTCTTGAAATCGGAAATAAAATTTAATCGCCTTTTTGTAACAATATGTAAATTTAAACACATGTTTCGATGTACTTTCTGTGCTTGGACATGTTCCCATGAATCTGTTATATGTTAGTTACAAACTGTAATGCGTTAAAACAAGATTTTTACCGATGCATTTGGTAAAGGTCTCATAATATAATTATACTACTGTAAGTATTCAATAAGTACTAGAAATAGGACAAAAAGAGTAGTACAGCGGAAATCTCTTGAAGCTAAAAGAAGTAGAGGAAGACCTTCCACAAGATGGTCAGACGACATAAGAAAAATCGCTAGTGATTGGTTGCAGAAAGCTCAGGACATTGGGGGGACCCGGTAGGACACGTGAAGAAGAAGAAAATATATAAAAACATTATGCTTTTATGATCGTTAAAAAAAATTGTAGGGAAAAAATTGATTGATTAAAATTACTGGCATGTATGAAGAGGTGTGTATGTAATTAAAGAGATATATCAATATGAAATATAACTACAGCAATAAAATAATTAAATCTCATTGCTATGATTAACTTGTTAAATACAGTGTTTACATTTTAATTAAAATATGAACTATTCACAATAATTAATATTCATTAACAATGTTTTTTCTCACACTATCATCGACTCGGTCAGTGATCATAATAATTGTGTGAATTACATTTTAAACAGTTTGATAAGATTTTAATAAATAGTTTGTAAATGAAATTAAAAGTCGAGACAATGTCTTAGAGAAATGCGTGTCCAATAGTAGATATTCAATTTAATCTATATCTGATCTAACCAAGTACCTATATTAAGAAATAACTCAACTTGTTCATATCGAAGTGTTAAATCTTTTCTACTGTTGTTGGTTCTCATAACATTTTGTATCTCCATTTAAATTGTTACATAACAACCAAGATCGATTCCCATTTGCATGTGTTGTTAAAAAGGTCAACAAGCGAATGTTTTATATTGATAAATATCAGAAAAATGTTGCACACATAAATCAAGACATCGAAAGTTTTTAAAACAATATGCATTGAGAAATGGACACAGTCGTAACATTTTAGCATATTATGATACAATAAACTGTTGGATACAAATTTTTGTATTTACAAAAGGATTTTTAAGATCTATTTCCAATTATTACTAACTTACATGAAATCTGGTCACTGATATGAAAACGTTATATTTTTTTAATGAAAAAAAGTTTTGCAATAATTATAAATTCTTCTTATTCACAATCTAGACGTTTTATTGAAATCGGCAATGAACCTTACCAAACAATCTAAAATATATCACGTTTTTCGATCTCAGAGCGGACTTTTAATATTCCAGATAGGACTGAATATGAACTTTGCGGAATATTACTATTATAGGATATGCCAGAATGATTGATTGATAGAACTGTGGGATACGATATGAAAATTGCAGATATAAAAAAAATATCAAAAATGTGAGGTCGACCACCTAGTTGATACAAGTGCACTTCTAACTTTATATAACCAAACACACTTATATAATTTCGATGATACTAGAGAATTTGAAGAGTGTTTTAGTATTTACGAGTACATTTTTGGTCATGGACTGAAATATTATCGTCATAATGTAATAAAAAATAATATTTTTTTTTATTTATGAGTTTTAATCGCGAGACGCCATAAACACTACAAAAAGTTCTCCATTAGTATAAGATAAATAAACTTTGATTGATGCATTACTATAAAATATAATATTGTATAGTGTTTGAGTATAAAGCCACCCACTGCCTGGGGACATCGGTAAGTCTGTCAATACTTATGTTATGCAGTTTATAAACTATAACTTCTAGAAAGTGAAATATACCTACTCGTATTAACTATTTGCAGAAGTTACATATTATGTATAAATAATATTTTTCGATATTTCCTTTGAATAATCGTGAAATTCTTATTTATTGATTTTTTCTTTATTGTGCATTGACTAGGATCAATTTTATGTATGAAAAATAAACATTCATTGAAAATACAGTCAATATTTCTAATGCGGAAGTAAATTTTGGATTCAAAATTGTATGGTGTCTACTCACAATGTATCTAATAATGCTTGAATGTAATATTATGATATAAAAATAGAATAAATATCTTATTTAAACATTACAGGTCTGCGGTCCTTTATTATACATCCAAAACATACTTTTTTCAAGTTTTACTGTTAATTATTTCAATAAATTAAGGTATTAATCAAAAGCCAACATAATGGTATGATCGTATATTTGGTGATCTTTTCTATATAAAGATACAGGATTTAGAACAAAAACCAATTAATAATAACACTTTCATATTTTTGTAGTTGAGATATTTTGCGACGTAATTAAAGCAGTAGTATAAATTAAAATGTTGAATATAAATGAAAACAAATATTGGTGTTTTATATCAATAATACTTCTTTATAAAGGCATGATGTATACAATATAATATAAAGACCACCAAACAAAATGCCTTTAGCTATATCCTTTGTGAACAGTTAAGCAACATCGCAAATACAGCCATCGCTATTCCGGTTTAAAATTATACCTACTATAGAAATGCAAAAGGGTATGCAATAAAATAAACCGTATCATTCTTTTTTCATTAAAAATTATCATTAAATTGATTAGACTATGTGGGCACTTTAATGAAGAATATTTGTTGCAAAGATAACATTTGCAGGAAAAGAAAATGATGAGTCGTTTATCACGTGAGGAAAATTATTTACACATAACACGACCTCAAGAGCGCCATATTTTGTGTCTATACATCCAAAACTCCCTTAAGTCATCTCTATTCGCAGCCTTAGAGACAGCCTGCTTGTTCCAGCATCTGGGACCCAAAAGTTTGTATCCCAAAAGTGGATTAGACAAAAATATTTTAATTTAATGATCATCGTGATTTTTCGTAAAAATTATGTAGATATTTTGCTACATTTTACTCATAACAGAATAGGACATTCTAACATTTTATAAATTTCTTTTCAAGTACGTAGGTCTTAATTGATATTAAGTTATTTTTCATTATATCTATTTGACATTAAATGCACATCTTTAATAATGTTACTTTGTGCCTATTTTATAAGATTCTTATAAACCTACATCTACAAATCACAATCAGGTTGCTTGCTGTCTACAAAAAAAATATAGTTAGACACGGTCTTTATATTTGAATCCCTGTAATAAAATCAAATCGTATTAAATTTATATACGGATATCATAAAAAGTAGATTTTTATTGATGACTATAAATGATAATGACAATAATTTATTTATATCTAAATTGATTGTGAAGATATTATGATATATGGAACTGAGATCTACAGTAAGACATTGATTGAAGACACCAAATAATAATTGGTTGAATTAAGTCATATAAACTTTAATGAAGAATATTGTATTACTCCTGTCCTAAAAAAACAAAGAACAATACAGATTATTATGTACGTACATTGAATAAGTTTTATTGATAAGATTGATTTGTCTAATTTAATGGATGATGGATGTTATTAGTATTGGTACACATCTGTCAGATGTTAGATACATAATTTACCCCACGCAAAAATTCTAATTAAAATAATAAATTGTGACATGTTTTTTATTTCTACATCCCAAACAAGCAAGAAGGAGATCTAATTAAATATATGTAGCGATCAATCAATGCAATATCAGTCTTGTATCTACATAGTTGGGTTCCTGTAAAATATATATGCAAACTATTGAATGTAATAAATGAATAAAAAAAATATTTTAATAACACACATAATTCTACTCCAGAAAATAGTAAGTATATCAATTTTATTATCAATTATTAATTGGTAAATAAAAATCGCTCAGATGAATGTAAGAAGGTATACAAGAAAAATATGGATCTCTATGGTCTCCTAGAATTAGATTTATGGAATATTCATGTAGAATAATTCATTACATAGAAAATACGAGTACATCGAAGCATCCCACCTCTGTTAAGTGAAGATGATGCATGATGGTAGAATTTTTGACTTTCAACTTTTATATCATGTCGACATAAGCATATTCCTTTCTCTGAAGGAGATTGAGGATATACGTATCTAAATTCATCAAAACCAGACTCAAACCTAATAAAACCTGTAATCCTAACTTCTACAAAAGGGTTTTTGGTCTTGTAGAACCTGTCCAATGGAATCGCCTACCGGTGGCACTGAGGATCAGCTAACTTGTTATCGGTTAAAAAGCTAATTAAATACTATACAATTCACCGGCGCCCTTGAGACGATCTAAGGTTTGTTCAACAGCTTCAAAACAAAGTCATCCGTCATAATTATACATTTTGAAATATAAAAATAAACAATTCTGAGTAAAACAAAGCGACACCTGTGCAAATTAACACGTCAAACACAAAAATTAGATGGATATAGCAATTACAATACATATATTAATCATATAAATTTATTAAACAGTAGGTGTTGAAAATTAACACACGACAAAACAAATTGAACTACATAATATAAAAACAACATAATACCTAAATAAATAAATAAATAAATAACATGTATTAGGAGTAATGATGGATTTGCATACATAATTAATATAAATGATAATAATCAACAATAACAAAGTAACTACATAATGTGGACAATCAATAAAACTATTTTAAGTAGCGATAGAAATATTAATATCTTAAAGTGTTTTGATTAAGAAACCAAATATGAAGTTATAAGTGGGCTTGAACATTACTATAATCCTTTATAAATCATAGCATGGATTAAAAGGTTAGGGCTGGCGATTAATCACGAACTTTAATCGTGAAGAAACAAAAAAAAACCTTATTGATAAAAAACATAATAATAATACAATTTGTAATAAATACAAGGTTCTGTGAATTAACAATACTGCAAAAATATGAATTAAAATGGTAGTGAGATCATTTTTGGCAAACACCTGCAGTATTGAAAAGGAATCAAAGTATTATTCTATATGCAAAGGTTTACGAGTAATCACGGCCCAAAAATATTGTAGAAAATACAATAAAAAACTGCTGATATTCATGGCATGATATTTGTAAGTTTATGTAAGATCATAGCCTTTGTTGTATAACCGGCGTTGTATTTGTGTATTACCTACTTAACATTTTCCGGGCTGTACGGACGTGGTATGTACAAAGAGCAGAAAGTCTCGCGATTCTAAAAAACGGAAAATCTTCTCATTGGTTTGTTCAGATGTCGTTCGTCAAAGAAATCAAATGGAACATTTTAATAATTTCATGATGCATATTATAATATTAAATTACAAATTAAAGGCAAACCATGCCAACTCTTAAGTATCAGTCACTGACTTTACATTACTTTTGAAATCATGTTATAAAAGTTTCAACATTTTTTTTTACGTTTATAAATTCCTCGACATCTCAATACGAAAAAATTTCAAACAATAAATACTACTACTACTACTACTACTATACCATCACGGCATATCCCACAAGTGGGGTAGCCAGCAGATCAGCTGCACGTAAGAAACATGCAAACTGTCCTCTTCGTGCCAATATAAAATCAAGACATTCAGGATGGGTGGCAAGCCTCATCGCTGTATACATCTGGGTTTTTATTATAAATCCAAATACTTACACTCTTACATAACCTAAAAGCTTGTACGGTGAAATGGGTTACATTGCACTGACTAAAAAATAAACGTAAGCATCTACCTGACATATTGAAGTCCTATTATTTCATAATTATTTTGAGTGTTTTGAATCCCAAACTGAATACACTTGTTTAGCCCAATATTTAGTAAATGCATAAATCCAATATGTTTTTAAAGATACACAACAATAAATCCAATATGTTTTTAAAGATACGCAGATAAAATTTAATATCAAGTAGTTTGTGTTGTCAATTTTTTTGTATATTGAAATATAGAGGATGTTATCCTTATATAAAAGCACAAAATTTAACGTAACGTATTATTATTTAAAGTGTACAACTGTAGAATAAAGCAGTACATCTTCGAGTCATGTTAGGTTATTGATTATTACATGAAATTATAATCATTAGCGATGGCAAAGTGCCGCCTGCTGGGATAGTGTGGGTGCTATAATAATGACACTTACTTCTCAATATTATTAAACAGAATCAATTCAACACGTACTAACGAAATAATGACAGCGATCACATCATTACTTTACTTCAAGAGGATTTCGTTGTAATGTATTAAATAATATTATAATATTACATACGTACTAACAACAACAATATGTTGTTTAAGTGGTACACCTACAGCAGAGGGATTATTAATTTTAATTATATTCACACGTTTATAAGTGTTTCTGAGATCTCGCATCTAAATTATTTCTAATATATAGGTGTTTTGTTAATCCGATGAGGCAGAACACAACGAGTAATTTCTTTTATGAAGAATCGTACATTTCAACATATCTCAGTGTTATTTACATTTGTTTATAATCTTAACACTTACTCGTTTCAGCCTATGATTGTGACTAATTGGTATGTCCACGATAATACACTGCTCATGATGGCAAAGCTCAGATATCAATTGTTTCAGAGACCAAAACTCTACAATGGATGTTCGGACATCGTAAATAATAGTAATATATAATATCCCTGAGCTTTTAATAAGCACGAACTTTTTTTTATGTAAGATTAATTTTCAAAATAAAATGCTACAACAAATAGTTGAAATAGTTTCGTAGAAGTGAACTATTCAAAACAAACAGATGAGTCTTACCCTATTCTAAAATTCTACTGGGAAAAAAAATATTAATTATACTTGCACGCATAATGTAGAAAAAAATTAAAATATAAAATCACATTTATTTTGAATTCCTATAGCTAAACTGACATCATCACTACTTACATACATACGTCGTAATGATTATTCTAGGTATTGTGGACTGAATATATACAATGAAATTGATTTGATTTGTTTTCTCAGCATTGCGTAATGTTAAGTATTATTGTATACCTTGACATTGCTTCTACATTGAGTGTGTGTAATCACCTGCTACAATATTACAATACAATTGCATTTATAAGTGTTGAACATTATGTTGAAACGTAATCGAGTATTTATTAGCAGCATGAACATATTATAGGTAAAAACAACACAGTATGGTATCATGATCGTGTTGTATTATGTATGAGGGAGGAGTACTAATATTATTGTTCTTTATATGGTGGGAACTTTTATTGGAGCATGATTGCCGCAAGCGCGACGACCGACGACTTGTATGCGAACACACATGGGCGTGAGTTACCACAGCATAGTGACATACTATGTGGTCCATAGGACAAGCAAAAGACAAATTTGAATATAGACTTCGTCATCTTTCATTCTAAAATAGAGTGTCGCACCATTGCGATAAACTTGCCCTCTGTATATTGATTGTATTCAATGTGAATGCATTTTTATTTAAAATTGTTTGAAATCAATGAACAGTAAATAGTCATAAAATAAAATGCGGTACAAGTCGAATTAGATATAATGTCTAAAACCAAAATATAATTGGGCATATGTATTAAAGTTTGTTTATTATTTGTCCATACAGTAACATTACAGCAACAGGTTCGTTTTATAAAATGATTTATTTTAAATAATTAAGAAACATTTTGAAGGCAAACAGACTAACAAGTTGGCACAATAATAGCTCTTATGGAAGAGACTTGCTTATTCATTGAAACTGTTTACGTTGTGGGCAAAAGAAGAAAGAAACATGTCACTTACAAAAATATTTTGATTCTTACTATGTTCGTTGATTTATATAGATTTGAAGAGACACTTCTACTTGTCGTCTTGATAGTATGAAGTCTCGCTCCTTTTTTAATCCTGTCCAGTGTCCACTTTACAATGTATAGATCCACAATAATAATAATTGTTTCGCGAGAGAGATACCTGCCAAATATAATTCGAGTGGGAGTGTTTGATAAGTAGCAGACGGTGGTCATTTTAGAGCTCGTGTCGTTAAAAATATGTGTCATACGGTAATAAAATGCATGTCAAACAAATTAAATATACAAAGTTGTAGTGATTTACGACCAGAAACCAATTTGGCCATAGATATTATAACTTTAAGCTTTCTTCTATGCATTAACTAGATAAATAATTACAAGACCATTATTACTATTACACCAGAGATGATTTATCTTAATACGAGTTATAAAAGTAACACGTTCTAAGGAAGGTAGCGATATGTTACAATTAATTATTTAGACTTACCTGAATGTTTTTTATGGTCTAAAAGTAGACCATGATGTGGACAATGTTACAATTTTGTTGACCGAACTGCGATTGTAAGTCGCCGACTGCAAAAGTAATTCTGCAAAAAAGGAAAGAAATAAATTATTTTTTTGTTCTATATAATCAATTAAAGGAATGTTGCTGAATGTACCTTATTCTGCGATCGACAACGTTCCTTTTAAAACTAACAAGAAGAAGAAAACCCCTATCGTTTGGAATAAACTTTGACCATTTTTCACTCCATGGTATGAGAATTTCTAAAGATAGTTTACAAAAACACATCAGGATTTTATCGACCGTGTGTTGGCGGTAGCCTAGAAAATACGCTTTCGCAAAACATCCTTCCAATGAAAAAAAAATCAAACAGATTCGAGTGTTGTCATGAAAATAGATTAACTTACTTAAAAGGCAAAGGAATATAATGAAGATTTGAACGCAGGTTGATGATTTGTAAATGAGGAATAAAATTGCGTATATAGATGCGTTCTGTGTATTATAATAAATTGAAGAATATAGTATTATATTTTATTTGTATTCAGCGTTATTATTTTTCGCAGTTGCGTAGGAGGACATTATACATAATATTAGAATATTATAACTAAATAGCAATAAAATATCTGCACCAGGTTGCAGCTATAAAAATAGCGATGACTGAACATTCCAGATATTACAATATTTATTACGTGATACACATCACATACTTTATGTTTATGTTAATCGTAAACAATTGGACAGCTGTAATAGCGGAGAGAATGTTACGAGCTTGGATTGATTTTTTGACATTTATGATTCAGCTACCTGGGAGCAACCATAACGCCAGAGGGTGATCTCCGGTCGGAATTACCAATCCGCATAGGAGCAGCTAGCGGGGCTTTCAACAACATGAACAAAGTTTGGAAGGCGTCTGGACTCAGCATCAGGACAAAATGTCGCTTGTTCAATGCGTGCATCATCCCAATCCTTCTATATGGCTGCGAGTCTTGGCACTTAACCAATGCTCAAGAGCGGAAGATACTAAGCTTTGAAAACAAGTGTCTTAGAAGGATTTTGGATGTCAGATGGTATGAACATGTTACAAATGATGCTGTGCGCCGGCGCACCCAGCAGAGACCTGTAATCTCCGTAATACAAGAGAGACGATGGTCCTGGCTGGGACATGTTTTGAGAATGCCCAATGAAAGTTGGCCAAAAAGAGCACTGTTTTTCCGTCCGCAGGGGTTCCGTCGGCCCGGGCGTCCCTCTTTCACAATACACCGTTCCTATGACAACGATATCAGAGCGCAAGGAATGTCGTGGGAAGAGGTGACGCAATTGGCACAGAGACGCTCTGAATGGAGGAGGCTGGTTTCTGCCCTGTGCTCCCGAGAGGAGCGTTGAGGGCGATGATGATGATGATGATGATGATTCAGCTACCTGTTGTTATATTTCTTACCTACCCCTACCCTACGAAACACTACCATATTATTGTAAATCCACATTTAAAACTATTTTTCTTTTCGTTCTCAGGTTTACAAATTTGAAAATGACGCTATTTTGTGAAATTGTTTTTATAAATGCTTTGCATAAAGTTATCATTAAGAGAGTTTATAAGAGAGAATTTTCGTAAATTTCGGTATGTCGTCCGGTGGTTTGATTGGTTGGTCAAAGGACTACTCGTAAAAAATATGGATTGGGGATTCATGTCCTATTTGGGGAGTAACTATATAAGGTAACGTTGCTTTTTGTCAGTTATATATTAGTTACATTGTAAATAATTCATTCTATTAAAGGCGATTCTGCGCTGTTACAAAATATTATCTACAGTTTTTTACATCATTAACAAACTCAATTTGCAGATGTCATTGCCATTTAAGTTTTAAATTTTTGAAACAGTTTAATTAACGGTTATATATTATTATTATTATGATAATATTTATTTCTGATATCAAATGTTTTTTTATAACTAATCAAAAAGTCGTCTCGTTGTATTTAAGTGTTTAAATGACAGAAAGATTCTTGCACGACATAAAGTCAAATAATATATTATTGCAATACATTGGTTTGGAAAGGCGTAAAATTTAAGATAACATTTTGATGTTAATTCAGATGAAGAAATTACTATACTTAACAGTACGTTATACAAATGTACGTAAGAATTATGTAGTATAAGTAATAGCATTTGTTTGTGATTATTCAGTTGTTTCAATATTGATATAAATTATAGGATTAATCGCGTAAATTAAATTATTATTTATATTTTTATGTTATCAACAGACATAATAATGTACAATTTATTTATTTATTTATTTATTTATTTTATTCTTTACTGTACATTGGTTACAATATTACATAGTGAAATAGTGGCATAAAAATAACAATTATAAATTCAATGTACAGAGGGCGAGTTTATCGCTAAAATGCGATGTCTTCCAACTAACCCGGTTGGGTTAGTTGGAAGACATCGCATTTATGTTATTCGACAAGCTAATGGGTACCAGGGTACCTACATGGACAAATTGTTAAGCCCCATTTACACATAATATTTCCTCATATTATCACTGAATTGAAGATATAAAATGTCTTACAGATGCTGTAAGTGAAAACCTGTCTTTCACAGGACACTCGAAAAATCACAAAAATTAATATCATTAATAGAAAACTAGAAACTAAATAAATAAATAAAATATTCTAAACAATGGAATGTTTACATAATATAAATTATACAAAAAAACTAATAAATGATATGT
This sequence comes from Athripsodes cinereus, assembly GCA_947579605.1. Lineage (NCBI taxonomy): Eukaryota > Metazoa > Arthropoda > Insecta > Trichoptera > Leptoceridae > Athripsodes > Athripsodes cinereus. Next base: position 20,585,768 of record OX388311.1, read on the forward strand.
CCCTTGCGGGGTAAACATAAGGGCTGAGAAGGTATGACGCTAATGAAACCAGACTTAAAAATGTATAAATTATGATTAATTTGTAACCACTTACAAATAAATCATAAAGACAACAATATAAAAACAGTATGTAAATGTTGTTCAATAAGTACCTACCTCCAATAGTTGCCTATTATTGTAACATAGTTTTAAATCAAACTTTGTAAGATTATTATATTATGTACAAGTTGTGAAACAGTGATACTACTTCGGTTAGTCAAGATTTACCAATTAGGGCATCCCTTGCGTGGTATATAAAATAGGTAAATAATATGTGAGATGATTTAATGTTCAATACAACATGCAGCATAATGATCATCTAAAAAAATGTGTAGGTATATCACCTTGAAGGGTATGTTGTATATTATATTAACGTTTTGTTTTTATTATCTGCATCTGGTACTACAAAATAATAAGGTTAACTTGAACCAATTAATACATAAAGGATGGAGCATTTAAAATGTTTATATTTGTATATTTTTATAGTAATAAAGAGATCCTACTTCTCTCATTTCTCTCAAGTAAGTACAAACATACTTCCACTCATGAATAACACAAATCTAAATGGCTCTCTGTCATTTATGACACACAAATTTAAACTTTGTTATTCGTGTTCATCTGTTCAATAGAAGATCTTAGAATCAAATTTTCAAAATGTAGATACTGTATTCACACGTTTCTTTAATTAAGATTTTGTTCCGCTATCAAATAATTAGGAAAGGTCACATCATACTATTTTTATATTTTTTTCTGAAATTTTTATCAATTTTACATTCAGAAATGAGGGTGTGTCAAGTATTTATTAATTAAAATTGGACCAATGTAGGTATAATTACAAATAAATCATAAGAAATCAAACAACTTAAAAGAAACTTATCAGTCATCGATGAAATATTTAAAATAATTTATTATTAATATTGTATCCTTTTTTATTTCTCTTTTAAAATCTGTCACCTTCCGACAGCAAAATATTGTTGCCTCCTCCATATATAAATGTATTCATGGTTGACGAAATAAAATAACACATTTTATTCAAGATATGGAATAGCCCGAAGCTTTTTGCTCCATATCGACTTTGAACAATAAACAATCTGGATAACGTGGTGAATATTATAATGTTATTATAAAGTACCAACAGCCGACCAATAAGGCTTTCAATTCTATCGCAACAAAGTTATATAAAATACAGATAAAATAAGAACTTAGTTACAAAAGCTATCGTAATGCGTAGGTGTGATATAATCATTATCAAAAGGATACACCAACATATATTTTTCAACATTTTGACCATTTAACTTAATACGTTATTAAACTTTACTTTACTTTCCTTAACTAAAACCAACGCAATGACCAGATAAACAATAGAAAAGAGATAATAGGTGCAAAAACATACATCGATTTTATCAATAACAATGTTTCAATTTGGATTCCGCAAAGAGACAGGTACAAGAGATGCAATCCTGAGTCTCAGACTTACTCTAGAAAAGAGAATAGCAATTAATAAAAACACATACATAGCATTCATCGACCTTGAAAAAGCATTCGATAAAGTAGAATGGGAACAACTTTTTAACACCCTCAACCAGATAGGAATGAGTTATAAAGACAGAAGAGCAATCTGGAGCTTATACAAGAACGAAATGGCTGTGATTAAAAGCGGAGAGAGCTGTGCAGAAGCAAGGGTCGAACAAGGCGTAAGACAAGGATGCTCAATGTCGCCAGCTCTCTTTAACTGCTATATACAGCGAGACATTGATGAACTGAGAGAAGAAATGAAGAACTGGACAGGAGTAAAAATAAATGGGAAAAAGGTCGACATGATAAGATATGCTGACGACATAGCACTGCTCGCAGACTCCGAGATGGAGCTGAACGAAGCCTTAGGAAAAATGTAAAGTACAACATGAAAATAAATAAAGAAAAAACAAAATGTATGGTCGTTGGAAGAGAGGAAGCGACTGCGAACATTGCCATAAATGGAGTGAGCATCAAACAAGTAAGTGAATTCGTGTACCTGGGCAGTAGAATAAACCAGGATGGACGCTCCAAAGCAGAAATCGTAAGCAGAATAAAACAGGCAAGGATTGCCTTTAACAAAAAATCGAAGATATTGGAATCCCCAAATATTGACTTAAGCGTAAGGAAGAACCTTACTAAAGCCTTTGTATGGAGCATTCTGCTTTATGGTTGTGAGACATGGACCATCAGCAAGAGTGAAAGCGGACGGTTGGCGGCCTTTGAAATGTGGTGCTACAGACGCATGCTTAAGATCCATTGGTCGGAGCACGTCGAAAATGAAGAAGTATTAACCAGGGTAGGCGAAAAAAGGCAACTCCTTAAGAGAATCAGCCAACAACGAGCTAACTGGATTGGCCACAACATCAGGCACCCAGGACTACTCATAGCCATCGCGGAGGGAAAGACCGACGGGACAAATGGCAGAGGCCGACCAAGAGACGCATATATGGACCAACTGAAGAGTGATATGAACTGTGGCTCATACGTAGAGCTGAAAAGACTGGCGGAGAATAGAGACGAATGGAGAAGAAAAACCAAACTCGTTGCAGACCAATCCAATGGATTGTAACTCATTATATATATAATGTTTCATGCTTATGTTTTTGTAAAATAGAATAAAGAATGTATTTGGGTTAGTTGGCAGAAGTCGAACTCGCCATCTAAATGCCTATTATATTTTATGTACATTTGAATAAAATTGCTTGTTATTTGTGAACAGTAACGAATAAAATAATATATAATGTATTCGCAAAATTGTCTTTTCTTAATTCATGACTTGACCCTTTAAAGTCTAGGGGAAGTATACTTTTCAAATATAATTTTTAGGATTTCTATTATAAATAAAATAGACTTTTGCCAGAGCATGATAATTAAAGACGAGAGAGACGTCATTCGTCTTATTACAATGTCCTAATAAGACGAAAGACGTCTCTCTCGTCGAATAAATCAATAGTAGAATAAAACACTTGTTTTTTTTATTTCGGTGTTCTTAATATAATTAATATCTATTGTGTTGAGTCTTTTTATAAACCAAGAAAAAAATCCGATAATTTATTTTCAAAACCACAATTATTATTGTTACTTCATTGTATTTTTTTACCTGAGTTTGACAATAAAACAGAGATAGATATTTAAAACTACTTGTAGATAGCTTACTGCCCTGAAAAGGTTAAACAGAGTACAATTGTAATCAAACATAAATTACAGATTTTAGCAAACAAAAAACAAGGTGCTAAATAAGTTTAAAATTTTACATTATCCCAGAACTTTATGGACTAATGAATTTACATAGTTAGTATTGTATTTTTTACGTATAATATTTTTTTAATATGTTAATTATTATAATCACGGATTACATATATAATATATATTTATAAGGTATAAATTTAGCAAAACACGAGTTTAAAGGTCTACACCTACACAGAACATGAAAAAATCTTGTAAATTGTTAACAAGATAAAAACGTATATTTTACTTACATGAAGTGTTATGTATAGCTGTTGTAACTGTATATGGCTATAATTTGTAATAATATAACAGCATAGGTGTATAATATTATTAATGTAATGGTATCATTATTAAACAAATAAACAATACAATATAAAAAGAGATACAATGTTATTATATTATTTGTTATTGAGGTACAAGAACTTTACTTACTTCTACATTATTACGTATTATTTTTGAAAAAGCGTAGGTTTAAATAACAACACAATCTGGCAATACAATAAATATTAATAAATGTATACTTAATCTGTCAATCACTTATCGATTTTAAATATACTCATAAATATTTAATATAATTGCATATTTCCATTTGGGATTCAATATTGTGATATTACGTTTTTATATATTTTTTATTTCTTACATGTCCTGTGTTTTTCCATGAACAATAATGTTTGATAAGTATAGTTTTATTATCAGAATTTTAGGGAAAATAATAACGAAAAAATAGCTCTCTATCCCACGCACAAGTTCTTCAAATGGGATAGTTAATAAAAGAAATTTTAAATGTGTTTTTAAATAAATGTATATAGGTATATTGTAATTATGTTTTCTTATAAATAAAAAAAATATGAAAATGTGGGGAATATGTCGCAGGTGGTAAATTGCGTGTTTTAGAGTTTTAGACTAAGTACAACCTCACATTAAACTAAGTATATGTTTGTAATGCGACGATAAGATTAAGTCGGCAGCGACATATTATTATTATTATTGGACAATATTAAAGTGTCGTTTACGTGCCGAAGCACCTCAAGGACACTGTGCAATTCATAAATTCTAGGAATTCAACATACGAACCCGTGATCTCCTGATAGAAAATATGTACTATTTGGTTGCCTACTATCTTTCTTTTCACAATGTTTTTTTGTTTTATAAACACTTCATCTTAAACAAAATGCAGCTTATTTTAAACACATTGTCTGACATTAATTGTTCACTTCAATGCTGTCTAGTTATAATTATGGTCGCACAAATTGCAAAGGATCGCTCACATTATGGGGTGTTCACATTTGGCGAATATCGCCAGGCGAATTTCAAAATATATCGCCAGGCGAAAAAACAAAATTCGCCGGACATCCATTGATCGTCACACCTGTTCACACAGTCCACCAATATAGAAACGATCTGTCAGATGCGCTTTGATTTTGACACTGTTTTCAAAATGGCGTCGAGATGGAGATCGCGAAGTGTTTATTTTTAGTCGAAAATGTTACATATAGTAGAGGTTATAAGGCGCCTTTTAATTAAGGAAACAAACGCCACAAACCAACAACAAAGATAACAGCTGTCACGAAGCGGGAAACATTGTAAAATTTATAGGTTATAAAGTCTTTACCATAGATACGAACGCCGCGCACATCTGCGCATGCGCGAATCGTTCAATCGGCCGAAAAGTTGGAAGGTGGTCAACTCGAGACGATATCGTTTCTACTGGTTTTTTATCGTTTCAGACTAGCTGTCATTTTGTTCACACGGTTCAAATGGCTGGCGATATTTTGGAGCCTGGCGATATTCGCCAAAGTGAGAACACCACATTAGTACTATGTCGTTCCAAACATTCGATCGCCCAATCAGAATTTTTTTATGCTCATTTCATATTTATGGCAACCTTCAGTTTGAAATTTCTGTCACTTGTTTAAATAATATCCTTCAAGAGCGTAATCAAGTAATTTTAAAATGCATCCACTAGGGAATGTAAGGATATTAGGGAACATAATTCTTAAAACATTTAGCTACAATTTTTTAACAGAATTTTCTTTATACTTACAGAATGAAGAGTTACCACAATTTCTAATCCATATAATCCAATTAAAACAATAATATTTCATTAATGCCCCATACATTACTTTAACTAAATAACTTCACGATCGATGGGGAAAATAAAAACAATATTCCTAAACAATTGAACACTGCACTGTATGAAATTTACACGAACGAATGAATTAATTCATATTACCTGCTTATCTTGGTATGAAATAGATAAGTTGATAACATAAAATAGTACATTCGTAATAGATATTATATCCTAATGATATATCCTGGTGTATTTCCTTATTTGTTATCTAATCGTCGAATTATTGAGATGTCATAAAGTAGTATTAATTCCTTTATCAAAATACCAACAATTAATAAATTATCAGTGGATTGTCTCTATGTGCGTTGAATATAAAAAGTGAAATATGCATAAATACAATACATTGTGTTAAAATAATATTGCTGATTAAATATTGTCACGATACAGTCTATACATACTTAAATACTAGTGAATATTTTCTATTATTCATACATTCTAGATATTCATATAAGCAAATTAATATGTTTTAATCGATAAAGTTAATTAACTCCTACATATTACATTGATTACCTGAGGGAAGGGACCACTGGGAAGACCTACAAAATGATAATGAAAAGACACCTGGGCCCCAAGATCATAAGGGAGACTTAGAAACGGAAGCGAATTGGAAGAATTGAATAAATACTGATAAAATTGTCCTTTGTTCATTGAATTATATAACTGATGACTTTTGGTATTATGAAATGATCAATATCGTAATCAAAGAACAGTGAATGATAAAATGATTGAATAAATACAATTATGAAGAACATTTTATAAAGTTTAATTTATCGACCAACGGTTCTTGGTGGAAGTTCATATTAATATTTATAAAATGAAACACAATATATAATTATTCCACTATTGACTTTATTTATTTTTGCAAAAATAAATAAAGTCAATAGTGGAATAACTATATATTGTGTTTCATATTTAAAAATATTAACATTTTATAATCATATTAAATCTTTGAAGTCGATAGAATTAAGTTTTTTTTTTGTTTTTTATTTCATACTGTCCACCTGTTCCTCTTAATATGTCGTACCATAAATAATTAAGCAATATATTATTATTCTTTCTAGCACGAGATAAAACATCAAATTTGTCTATGAATGATTTAAGTTTATAGTTCTGCGATAATAATTTATCACAATACATTACATAATATTTTAAATATTTTTTAATTCAAGATCAGAGAGACATGAACGGTGACTTCATTTTTTTCAGTACTTTACAACCTTTAGTGTTGGTTGATGTTACCAAATATGTAGCATGGGAAAACTATGTAAAATTATTACAGATCTGATCTTTTGATAAAATTATAATTGTTATGACGATAAACTGCTATTACGTACGAGATGAACACCCGCACAGGAGGCCAAACATATAATTATTAACGTTAAATAGCAAGGCAAATCATGAAATATTTATTAATTACTCGATACTTCCTGATAGTTATCAATGAGTCAAATTAATACATGTCGAAGTAATTATTTAAGATATATTTAACTAATTAATCAAATTAATATCCAACATCTTATTTACTTAGTATCGACTTTTGAAAATGAGTAGCCCCTCTCCGACACAATTCACTCGAATTCGGGTATTTTGCCGAAAAAAAAAAAGAAATAAGACCCCATATCATCGTGAAAAAAAAATTTGTGTTGTGGAACAAAATTCCACACGATTTGCGGACTGAGTGCAGAGGTATTCAAGGCAAAGTCAAAGACGACAATGTTGTTCAGGAGGTGATATGATACTTATAAAGTCGTTTGCAAAGTTTTTTCCTCAAAACGGCGTATTTTCAAAATAAATTGGCAAGGTTATAATTATTAATAAATTTCAATTAATTTTAATCCTAAAATCATAATGCTTCGTAAATGTGACAGTTTACCAATATAAAGTTGTTAAAATACATTTAGGGACGTTGTTTCATGATAATATTGATAAAACTCAAATTTTATTAGGTGACATTACTTATTTAGAATTTTGTATGTTAAAATTTAAATAAATTAAATGCGTTCATAAAAATTAAGAACCACCGTCGTTCGTAACATTTTCACTGAGCATATCAAATTATCAATAATAATTTTATAAGATTTAGTTTACTGCTCAATAAAAAGCGGTTCAAATTTATGTAATCTAGGTAAATAGATATGTATTAGATACATATCATGGTTTAGATTATGTTATGAAAAATACATAAACCTTCAAATATATACTGTTATATGGATTTTTTTATACCATAGAATTTAGCTGTTCCAGTAAAATTATATTTTTATTAGTATGTATAATTATATAATTAAATATCTTGAACACGATAATATCAGGTACCTACCTATATATGTGGGAGTGTGATCTTTATTATTAGTCAAGAAATTATTGACACTATTTCTTAATCTTGAGATTTTTATTTCTAGCCTCGTAGGCACACACCTGTAGAATATGACAAATAAATAAATTTTATAGTACACTAATGAGCATCAATGATACGTTATTAACAATGAGTTATATAGATGTAAAATATCTTCATTACCAAAGAATTCAAGTATTTCTAAGGGCCACGCTCATACATGAAGTTGGGTTATTCGTGATACTGTGCTTTCAAAGTGACGAACGATGGCTAACCGGACAAATATTGTAAGTCCACTTTTTGGTAAAATTGAGTTATGATACACATTTTGTAAAACGTGACATTGCCTTTGATATTTCAAAATATAGTTGATCCACACGCAATACAAACCGAGATATGATCAATTAAAAAATGCATATTACATACAAATACTACTCTATTCAAACTTTCAAGTCGAGTTTTCTCAAAACTATAAAAAGTAGATCTACAATATTTGTCCAGTTAGCCATCGAAATATTAAACGAAAGTTCTACTAGTTAATTAATTAATATTTTTTCTACTATATTACAAACAAAATAAACTAAACCTTAATGCAGCGAAGTGCCAGGTTGTCCGCTTTCACAGAACTAGATCTCAGATAACTTTTGAATACTCAATTGATAGTGTTGTTCTCCAATGTGTTTCAAACATAAAAGATCTAGGAATCACTTTCTCTGAGGTTCTAACTTATAATATACATATAGAGGAAACTGTCAGCAAGGCAATGAGGTGTCTAGGCTTTATATTCAGATTAGCATCCGACCTACGGTCGACTTAGTCTTACAGGCTACTATTTGTGGTGGGAGTGGGAGTCCCGCAGGGTTGCATACTGTCCCCTTTACTCTTCTCTATCTTCATCAACCCGATTACTGAACATCTTCATGGAGCCTATCATCTTTATGCTGATGATCTCCAATTATACATTCACTTTGATCTGAATAATATTGATACTGCTTTTCTCAATATGAATACCAATCTCGGATATATAAATTTGTGGTGTGGAGATCATGGACTCTTGGTTAATCCAAGCAAATCACAGGCAATCATTATCGGAAGTCCTAGGAGTCTGTCTTCTCTTACGTCACTTGCTCCTTTACCATCTTTAGTCTTAAATGACTCTACTATCCCCTTTTCTGATGTTGTTAAAAATCTGGGTTTATTCTTCGATACTAAATTATCATGGTGGAAACAAGTCAACATGATCAGTAAAAAAGTATTTGGTTCACTGCATTCGCTTAGGAGAATGCAGAATTTCCTTTCAGTAGACACAAAAAAACTATTGGTTCAGTCTTTAATTCATCCCTTATTTGACTATGCGGATGTCTGTTATTTGGATCTCTCGGTGGAAGGCTTGAATAAGTTGGAACGTCTTCAGAATACTTGCATTCGATATGTGTTCGGGCTCAAGAAGTACGATCATATATCTGAATATCGTGAACGCCTTGGCTGGCAAACTATTCCTCAACGCAGAAATGTTCACACTCTTTGTCTTCTTTATAAGGTTTTATTTGATTCCAACACTCCGTTATATCTTAAGGCAAGGTTTGAGTTTTTACACTCCCATGGACTACCACTACGATCGGCCTCCAATAATCTTCTGGTTATCCCATCCCATCATTCGAGCTGTTACACCGATTCTTTTTCAGTTCATGGTGCTAGGTTGTGGAACCAGCTGCCGCAAAAAATTCGCACTTGTTCTTCTTTTTATATCTTCAAGAAGGAGGTTAATGGTCGCTAGTCTTCTGTTGCGTTTACATATAAAAATTCCTAAGGTTTTCAATATTTTTCTATAAATTTTTTTTTTTCGTGTATCCAAACACGACGAGCAGTCCTACCCCATCCCTTCCACTTTATCCCATCCGTCCCTACTCAACATCTGTGTCGAGTCGCCTATCCGATGTTATTTCTTTTGATTATATATTTGAGTAGCTTATTTTATTTGTAAATTTATCTTGGTATACATATGTGTTTATTTATATATTTATCTATATATATCTTAAATTATTTTATTTTGTTTTACTTATTTATTTATTTATTTTATTTACAAAACAGTTTTTAAAAGATAAGTCACTAATGTCTACCTAACTGGGCATGAGCCCGTACCAAGGTAGACTGAGCCAGTTTTCACCTTACATTGTCTCAGCGCTCAATTTTCTTTACTTCTTCTTTACTTATCACGCATATTTATTTATATATTATTATTATTATTTGTTTTTGTTTAATGGGTTAGTTGGAAGATATTGCGCTTCAGCAATAAACTCGCCCATTGCACAAAATTATTAATTCTATTGTTGTGATACCATGTTTTTTGTTCTTCTTTACATATTGATTTTGTGCAATAAAGTTTATTATTATTATTATTATTATTTGTATCCCTCGTAAGACCTCTCTTGGAATACAATACAACTATATGGTCTCCTAATTATGCCATCCACAATAATAGTGTAGAGAGGGTGCAAAGAAAATTTCTGAGACTGATCAACTACAAAAAGGGTATCCCGGTTGAGGATATAGACTATCCTGCGCTGATGGATGAGCTTGGTCTCCTCACCTTGAAAAGCCGAAGGATGCTGTTTGATCTCTGTTTCATGCATAAATTACTGAATGGCGCCATTGACTCTCCGGAATTGGTCGAGTTATTACAATTTAGTGTTCCTGCCAGGTTAACCAGACAAACTGTGACATTTCACGAATCTAATACTCGGAATAATTATTTATGTTTATTATTCACCACTAATCCGAATTCACAGACTGGGGAATCTGGTAGGGGATCATAGTGATATTTTTGCTGACAGTTTCCCAAAATTCAAAACTGACGTTGTTAACTATTTAAAATTGCAAAACTGACATAGGGCAATCGAGGTTTGAGTTCTGACTTTTAATGTTTACTATTTTTAAGAATTTTTATTATGTTGACCCATATTAACTTTTTGACTATTTTGTTTGATCATTCTGACTTATAAATTTGATTTGATGAAATGTTGAAATGCTTAATTCTGCTATATTGTGTATAATCATTTTATTTGTTTTATACTAGTAATTTATGTTTAGAATCCATTTTTTTAATGATTTTTTTTTTTATATCATCACATTCTATAACTTTTATTGAATTTCTGACTTTTATTTGAAACTTTGTGATTGTATTGTCTCTTTAATTATTTATATAATCAGTAGTTTTGATGTACCTAATTTATATACTTTATATTATTAATTCTTGACTTATTTCTTAATTGTTCGATGTATTAATGTGAATTTGTATTGGGTATATATATGTTTTGTAGTCTGTCTTATGTTAAAACATGTAAAAGGCTTGCGCCGTATACAACTGTATAAATAAATAAATAAATATTACTCTCACGCCGTATCCCAAGAGGCAGAGTTAGAAGAAAGAAGAAAGTCAATTTGACTTATATTTATGCAACAATTTTTTTTTATCATCCACATTCATATAATTTCTCATAAACCTATGCACGCAGCTTTCCCTCACTTGAGGCCCTTGAGAATCTGATCCTCGTGGTCAAGCCACGTAGTTCTTGGACGCTCGTGCTTACATAAAAATTCTATTAGATCTTAATTTTCTTTACTGACCATAATATCAAAATTATATTCTAATCTAATGTTTCATTTTAGTGTATGTAATAAAGTAATAACATATTTTATATGACTTTATTTCTTTGCATATCAAATTAATTCATGAAAAATCGGTAAAGAAATCATCAATTCACCTTCTGGCAGGTCATAACATAATATCATTAATATGTATGTATCAGGATAGTAAGCATGAGCCAATACGCTAAGATTAAAGATGATATCATTTACACATAGAAGTTTTATGGGTATTTACAATGAACACGTCATTTACTACATTTAATAAACATATTAAATATTGATGGTAAAATCTACATTAATTTATATATTTACTTGCGCATTCCTCGAATGTAAAATATTGAATTTAGATGCAGAAAACTTAATATTGCCGATTATATGTTAGATTTCCGAAGGATGAGTCACTGAAGTCAACAATTTCTTAAAACATTATTATATCATTGATATCAATTTTACCATAGGTCTTTTTTTCATGTATTTCTTTAGTAAGATAATTCGTAATTCATGGGCAATAGACACAGTTGATTGAATTTGAATTGATCGACAAAAAATATACCGTTGGACACTTATAATATAACAATAATATATCTTCATTAACATAACAATGAAATATTCAATGCATATACAATAATCACAATAACATGATGAACCTGGGATTGAAATAATCCCCAATACACTCCCAAATATTCTTACAGAAAGCAATAAGATATAGTTTTATGAAGGAAGGGAAGATGGACGGTGTATGAATTTGGACCTTTCTAAAGAAATTTAGAAAGACCAGTAATATTCTCAATAATTTTTTTTACTAATAAGTAAAAAAAAGTGAATTTGCAATAAGTGATTAATTCGCTCGTCTAACCCAAACAAACTTACGATGAATGTCAAATGTATGACATTGTACTCATCAATCAACACAAAAAAACACGAATCTTCTTTTCGTGTAAATGTGTTTAATATATCTAAAGGTCACATAAAGACAACACGACACATTATTGTTGCTACTATCACAGGTAGGATAATAAACATTATTCATTTTAAATAATACTTGTAACAATAACCATACAAACGGGTTCTTTCGTAAGCTTCCCTGTGTGTATAATGTTTTACCTTTTCCCTAAATGTGCTTTTACCATGTAAGTTATTGAAAAAATTATACCATTAATGGATCTTCAAAAAAAATTATTACCTAATTGATTCGGTTATTTGCTGCACAGATATCCCTCTAAAATTTTGTATTGAAGTTGTAGTTACATAATAAGTAAGTACTATGCGTATTCCGTCAAATAGTCATTTGCATATCATTACATTAAATAAATTTCAGAATAGGAATATAAACTTATGTTTAGTCTTAAAAGCATGAAAATTTTGTATCCGGAAAAAAATAAAAACTAGATTTCATTTATAATAAAATATTGCCACTTCCTCAGGTATAATAGATTACATATATGTTTTCAGATTTTCAACTTGATTAGTTTTCTCTGAATAAAGCTGGGTTGAAGGCTAGTGCAAAATAATTATAATAATATTATAATATTCATTCAAATGAATGTTTATAGTTTCCACTGGTATACATTTAGCTGTTTAGTTGATATTCTGTCATCAAGGAGCGGCTAAATGATTGAAATTCTACGAATATTTATATGAAGGTACCATACATAAATAATGTGTAATATGAAATAATAATATTCAATTCATCTATTAGAAATGTCACGTAAATACAAAAAAAAATTGAGAAGATTGCACGAGGGATTAAGTTACAATCCACTGAATTGGTCTACATTAAGTCTTTTTTATTGTTTTCTATTCATTTCTGTCCCATCCTATCATTCAGTGTATGTGTGTGCTACGTAAGCGCCACAGCGCAACTTCTCTACCACTTGATCCACGTTAAGAGTTTCTTGATCGAGCTATGAAATTTTTGCCTTTGATAACCAGGCCCGAGTGTTATAGTCAATCCAGTTTGTTCCATGTTGTTTACACTTAGGTCCATCTTAGGTTTGTTTTATACACCCATTGAAACATAATCTCTTTAATCACACCAAGATGTTTCAAGCCAAAGGAGTGACCAGAATTGTTTTTAACCTAAGACATTTAAATTCAAATTGTACCTACTTGTTACTATGACAAATGTAAAAATTAATGGCAGATAAAAGAAAATCAGATCGCAAATTGTATAGAAACTTGAATAACTTAATAGAAGAAAACATGTCCTACAAAAGGATAAAATTTATTGTAAACAATGTACAGTGAAGAATAAAATAAATAAATAAAATAAATAAATAAAAGCAATTGGTTCCTAGAATAGCACTGGCCATGATTAACCTTTTACATAGTTAGTGCCTACATATTTCATTAAATGAACAATACTTTATAGCCAACCATATCAAATTCCGTAAATAGGTTTTTATTGTGTTTAATCACGAATATAGTACAAAAGATACACATAAATCTCTCTAAAGCAAATATTTTGATACCTCAATGAATTATACACATTTATATTCAACATTTCTTAAATGATTAGGTACTAGGAATAAAGTAGGAATCTATTTGAATTTATAACATACGTTGTATGTATAAAATAATTATTTCCTAAATTGAGATAATGTTTCTATATATAATACACCGTGACAAATTGTACGCTATAAAATACCAAATATTACAGACCTATCTAGACTTTAATGATGTACCTAAGTAAGATCACAGAGGATTGTATTGTAGTGATCGTATGATAAAATAAAGATTAATGTGTATATAATCGGTTATCGTGAACCATGAAATTATGATTAAATTAATTACCAGGATTTCAAAAGTCATATTTGTGAGTTTTATTTAATTAAATTTAAAATTAGAACCAACATCTCCATTGGTCATCTAATAATAATATTTACACTGTAATTAATTAAAATATAAACAAAGTGAAATAAGTTAAAATAAAATAATATGCTTTTTGTTACATATGTACGTGATTATAAAACAAAAAGCTTATTTTACTATAAAAAATTAACTTTTTGATAATTGATATACATAATTACAAATATTTTTACTATTATATGAAAAATATTACGCATCACAGCAAGTTGTACGCGGCACACTGTCCATATGCCGACCTTTATATGGTCGTGTCGCATATTTTAATGAAATGACAATACGACTTAATATTTCTGAAAGTGATTAATGAAGGTTAACCATAACCATAACGCCGTGGTGTGATTGAATATTATTTGTTTTGACATTTATGGGTCACTAGTATCTTATAGACTACCAAATACTAATACTAGATCTATTCATATTAATATACTATTACATGTTGTGAGATTTGCATCTCGTATCAATCGAATACTTAAGCTTATTCGCGACTACGCTTTTGCATTAAAATTTTAACACTACGCCTGAGGAATACACTAAATATAGCTCGTGATTCCACGCTTCAAACATATTACAATGTAAAATTACAAATTTTCATTACCTACAGTGAGTTTATCATATTACTATCACATGAAACAAAATATTTACTAACCCTAACAAGAACTTTCTGGAAAATATATCATAACCAAACCAAATGAACCTGAGATGTTGCACGTTTTGTGCTAACCATTGTATAAAGGTTGTTTTATTTCATGGCAATGCATGCATCCGCAATCTAGTGAATTATGCACAAAGGATATAGAGGCCTGAGTCAACAACACACTTACGTCTCACGTTCCCGCTCCGTTAGCGTTCGGGTGCAGACGATGTTGCAAGCAAGTGTCAATTTCGTTGCTAAGATACACAATAGTTACG
The DNA here is from genome assembly GCA_947579605.1 of Athripsodes cinereus. Lineage (NCBI taxonomy): Eukaryota > Metazoa > Arthropoda > Insecta > Trichoptera > Leptoceridae > Athripsodes > Athripsodes cinereus. The sequence goes on from OX388311.1 coordinate 20,600,941, forward strand.
AAAATTAACACTTTGGCGCACCATCGTCTGCACCCGAACGCTAGCGGAGCGGGAACGTGACGCGATAGTGTGCACTGTACAAATCGCTGATAAGTCGGATAAGTATTAGTAAGTAACATTAGATGCTTTATATATTAAATATCTTTCTTTACTAATTCATGTTTCAACCTACACACAGTATTTTGTGTCCGCATTATTTTCACTACGCTGCAAAATTAATTAGGTTACGTCGATGTTCTAATGAAAACAATTAGCACTATCGAAAATGTTGTTTTCATAATCAAATCAATATGCAGTATCGCCTCCGTCAAAATCACAAACAGAACTCAATATTTGTTTCAATAAAGAAGTTATATGTCTTAAATTTCTAGAAGAATCATCATCATCATCATCGCCCTCAACGCTCCTCTCGGGAGCACAGGGCAGAAACCAGCCTCCTCCATTCAGAGCGTCTCTGTGCCAATTGCGTCACCTCTTCCCACGACATTCCTTGCGCTCTGATATCGTTGTCATAGGAACGGTGTATTGTGAAAGAGGGACGCCCGGGCCTACGGAACCCCTGCGGACGGAAGAACAGTGCTCTTTTTGGCCAACTATCATTGGGCATTCTCAAAACATGTCCCAGCCAGGAACATCGTCTCTCTTGTATTACGGAGATTACAGGTCTCTGCTGGGTGCGCCGGCGCACTGTATTCTAGAAGAATACAGGAACTTAATCTGGAACTCATGTTAATAGAGCTCACATACCTCGGATTTTGCTAAGAGTGTATTATCCCGTGGAGTACCCGGTAAAGAATTGGTCTCCCACTCTTCTCCGTAAGTTTTCGAGTGTCCTGTAAAAGGCAGGTGTTCGAAAAAATTAAGACATTTACATCTTAAATACAGCGATGAGGTTTGCCACCCATCCTGAATGTCTTGATTTTATATTGGCACGGAGAGGACAGCTTGCATGTTTCTTACATGCAGCTGGTCTGCTGGCTACCCCACTTGTGGGATATGCCGTGATGGTATAATAAAAAAAAAATAGTATTATAAAATTAAATCCCCAGTATAGTACATAGTATTGTATTCTAAAGGGATAGTTAGACAGTAAGAAGAATTCGATCTTCCCACTTGAAAAACTAAAATACAATTATCAGGCTATTAACAGCTTAGATAACATTATATAAAGACCAGTATTATAAATGTTATAATTATATATATATTTACATAATCCGTAAAAGATGTAAGTAATTATAATCAATTAGATAAATTAGCAATATAGTAAAAATTGGGCGTATTTAATGTTAAAAACAACTAACGCTAACGGTACATAAACTCAATATCTAACACTGCGATATGTAAATTACTACGCCCACATCACAGTGAAAGTAAAATAATATGTGTATCAACTAGTAGACAAAATTCAATGGAAATTACTCTTATCCTTTTTCATAAAACTAATATGAGTGTAATATAAAAAATGTAAATTACGAAAGTAACATTCTGGCAGGTGAAAGCATTGTTAGAAAATATAATATGCTAATATTTTAATATTACATAGATACTCGTATTGGACACAACAGTCGTGTTGTAGGAAAAGTTGGAGTATAAAATTTTCATTCAAAGATTTCAGGTGCAAATTTAACTGTACAAAAATAGGTATTCAATACTGAAATAGGTTATACCTAACTCTCAATTTCAAAAATACCTGATTTTGAAAAGAATTCGAAGAATGTGTTAAGCCAAAGAGCTTTCAAAGAAGGTGAGTATTTTGGATTTTTCAAATGATGGGTATTATCAATTCACACAATACGTTTACTTAGATTCTACATGAAGGGTTTCCGTCACGAAGGGATTCAGTATTTCCTATATAATATTATAATAGGACACTTCCGCTGACCGGAAGAAAGGCGACTTATCAATTTGCTGGATCAGTGGATACTACTTTAACACGTATTCAACTTACTGATGTATATACCTATCTACTATTCTGGGTGTGGACTGAAACACACCCGTTCATCGGAAGGTTACAAAAAAAAACATGGCTTTCCGCACTAAGTAGATAAGCTAATAATACTCCTGAGTACTGACCATGAAATAGGCCAATTTATCACCATTACTGTTCAACAGATAAAAACTTTTGTAAGCCTACAAAATAAATTACATGCGATATACATATTAACATCTGATACATTATCCAAAAACACTGTATTAGATCCCTTTGTTCAACTTTATAATTTTGAAGGGAAATATTCAAATGGGTGACCGAATAAACAAATGATCGACTAAAAGAGATCGAAAAAAAACTAATATTGAGTCACAAAAAACGTCACCTAAACAGTTATATTATCGAATAAACTGTATTATTATTATTATTTGTCGCTCACATTTAGTCGCCCAGTTAGTAATTATTTTTACAACCTATAGTTAGAATTTTCTGTTTCTCGTTTAAATATTTTTCCATTTTAAAATATCAGAGAATGTTGTAATAAGCGTCTTAAGGAAATAAGCTTATCTCGTTCCGAATAATTTTCCTATAAGATAAGTTAATGCATTAGCGTATTATAAAAGCAAAAGGTTTCTTCACAGCTACTCAATCGAAAAACAAATCGTAAGTAATTTTATATTTCTCTTTAATAAAACATTATATTTAAAAATGTACTAGAAAATATGAGATTCACTTCAATCAAAATGGGAAAAAAACACAATAATGATAAAACAGTTGGATCTTTTATGGGAATTTGTCGACTTCCTCCAAAAAAAACTTAAAATAAAAAGCTGTCATGGGAACCTATTGTTTTATGCATCAGCGATTTTTTATTCATTTACGAATAGTGAATCATTTACCTGGAGATTTTTACGTATTTTTATTCTATTATGCATTTCATTAGGTATCGAATGAAACGTCTTTCTACTTCTTAGGTATGCTTTTTACTAAATAATTAGATAAATTTCATTTATTTCACGCAACATTGAGAATGACTTTGCTTAACGTCTTTCATTGATAAATTTGCAACAATAGTAATTACTGTTAAATTAATAATTCAATTCATAGCAAAAACCTCATCATGAATCGAGATTGAAAAGACTTCACTGAAGGGCGTTATATTTAATAGCACATGATTGACATGATTGAAAATACATAACTTGTTTCATGTACCAAGTAATAGCAACCGCAAGAGAAATAATAGGTAGCTAGGTACTTTATTCAATAAGAATAATGTTTGGACAATATAACTAAGTATAACACACACTAATGAGTATCACTTACTGTGTACCTGAATTACCAGAGATTCAAGATCACTGTCTCAGAGTTTATTGGTTCTAGAATTCCAGCGCTCAAATTATCAATGCAATAATTGTACAGATTTTACGATTTTACACGTAATCTGTTGTCCATTATCTGTTACTTTAATAGTATGTAATGTCTGTCATTAGTAATTATCATTTCTTATAGACAAGTTCAAGTGTTATGTTTCGTTCCAACTACTGCAACCTTGGATTACATTCTTTGAAGCCTCAAGATGACAATATTACGATACCTACTATAATTATATTGACACGCGATTTGGAAATTAACTCCACAGAAGGCTTTTTATTTTAATGTGCCAATATATAAAACTAAATGAACATATTGATGTTACAAGAACAAGCATATAAGTGATAGATACTATTGGAGATTGTATACAAGAAAAATTAGTCCTTACCATTTGTAATTTATATATTAGTAAATCAAATGTGAAACAGTGGTGGAATTAGTTTTTTTTATAGCGGCCTCTCTTGATGAATTGGTACAGTGATTATATTTTCGTAATGAATTAAACCAATTCGGGTGTAGGTATAATGTAAAAGATTTGGTAAACATCTGAGAATTAAGGAAAATACCCGAGATGTTTCGATTGTAGGACCTTTTAAGAATATCGTAATTTATACGGTGTTGGTTCGCGATGCAGTAGTTATGTTTGCATTTATATAAAAAGCATGCCATTGACGTATACATGTAGAGCTTTTTTTGCATGTATAAAAAGCACGCCATTGGTATACAAACCACTTATACCTATAATACAGTTCATAAAATACAATATCTTGTATGTATTTAAGAATGACATTATAAAATTATTACTACTATCATTTAAAGGTTGGATAAATAAATAAAAACAATCTGCCTATACAAACATAAATCAATGAATGGTAATAAAAGTATAATTTAAGGTATCATCAAGCACGATTGATGATCACTAAAAAGTATAATTATAACACATATATTTCAATATTTATAACTGCTCAGTTATTTTAAAATTACGTGCGTTAATTCCCAATTTATTTCAACCTTGATCGCTTAAAAATAATATAATATACCAAGAATTACTATCAATACCTTCATAATTATGATTTTTTTTAAATGTAATGGGAAATTGAAATAGGCAAGCGGGGGCATTATTTGTAATGATTAAAAATCGATCGTATGACCAAAGGGTATGAAATAATAATAATATTAATATGCATATTATAGCATAAAATTCGTTGATATCAATATTGGTATATCTTTGTAGCAGTATGTAATGAAATGCTGTTTATATACTGTTCATGCCAGAGGCAATGTTAATATTATCTTAAAACAACACTTCTTGCGTCATATAGAAAGAAAAAAATCTGACCGTACCCACTTCTAAGAGAACATTAAAAAATCTAATAATTCGTTGCGTCATTATTGAACTATGTCAAATGTACAGCATAATAACAATTCATGTAATAAAGATGTATGTACGTTTATTTATATATCCTTTTAGGCAGCTTTTATAAGGCGATGAGAAAATTAATGCTTTGTATGAATATTTTTATTCTTCAAACATATTCCTGGTTAATGAAAATAAACATCTTAATTACTATCAAATGTAGTTTGATAGTAATTCAAATAAACATCAAAAGTATCCGGAAATTTGGCATAATCGCCGTTTTCGTGATATCTACAAGTGAAAGCTTTTTATTACTTAGTATTCTTTTACAAATAGAGGATATTTACGGTTGTACGTACATATGTCAAAAAAAGATATTTGTGTGACGTTATATACTTTTACGATAATTCATATTTTGTCACTTAGAAGTATTCGACCATGTAACAAGAAAGTGTTTTTGATATTCGCACTATCTTTTTTAATTCGATATTAATAAATTATAATATCCTGAATATAGTCGGGTATAAAGTTGGTGCAGAATACTTTATATTCCAGATCTAGTTGTGTGACAATGATTGAGAATAATAATAATAATAAATTATTGATTGATATAAACTAGTTTTCATGTTGATTATTGCTGATATCGTTTCACAATAGTAAGCATACCTTGTATTGTCTCAACGTAAAACAAAAACACGCATAACTTTATCCTCCTTATTGAAGTATGTACCTATTATTTATGACTTGGAATAAAAAATAGATAAAAAATGACACAAATAAAGATACTTGAAACATAAACATGTCGATTGAAATTTGCATTACATGTATTGACATAAGTATTTAAAAATAATGGAAACAAGTATATGACATTACAAATAACTATTGATATAAAAAAATATTAATCACTATTCATGAACTAAATAAAGACATTAGTTACAAGTAATTAAAAAATCTGGATGATCCTGTTTCACAATAGACTGTTCATATTATGAGGACGATATCAGACCATAAGATGTTGTTTCCTTCTGAATCCCTCTGATTAATAAGTTTCTTCACCACGTACTAACAAATAGTGAGAGGAGAATTTGAGGTGGATGAGTGAATGTATGCCAGATGCATTGGTCAAATGGGAAGAAAAATACACGAGGTCGTAGGAGCATCACAGAGCCTTCAAAGGACTCTCTGTTTAATCTTACTAATCATAAAATTCACTTGGAAGTTTTTTTTTGTAACTTGGGTGTTTAAATAAAATCATCGTAAACTAGAAAACGATTTCGCTAAAAGAAAGTTGCAATTATTATCAACAAATTATTTACAAATAATAAGAATATAGAAAAGTGTTTATGGGACTATAAATACTTGTATGGAAGTAACATAACAATATTGAAGTACCGAAGAGGAAGATGTTTCTCTATATTTTATATACATTAAATAAATATGTCATTTAGGTTAATATAATTCGAGTTTTACTTGTAAGTGACAAAGAAAATTATCACATTAATACGCATTAGTGTTTCTGCACGACTATAAATACTTTATGTACAAAGTTTTGTATTTAGCTTATAAATATTAGATAAGTAGTTCCTATGGACGTGAATTTTTCCAAGTTTTATATTGTTCAACATAATATAGTGTACTTAATAGTTTTTTGTAAAATCATCGTGTTTTAAACTATGAGATGGATCAGGCGTGAAAAACTATTAAACGAATAAAATGTATACAATTTTCCTACATTTTATTAAATTTCGAATGCACATAGTAGTAATATGATAATTTCAATGAACCACCAAGATATTCCGATTACAAAATTATGCTATTTAATTTCCTATTTGCGTACAAATATTTTGAAAAAAATATAAACCTTCTGTACTGTGCATTAATTATATGTAATCTGTGTTTTTAACGTTCCTCTCTGAAGCATAAAGTGAAATCGAATCTCCTCCTTTTGCTCCTGATTCTGCTCCAATAATTTATGAATTCTCTTCCTCCCAATATTCTAAACGCTCTAATATCATTGTCATAGAAACAGTAAATTATAAAAGAATGTGTCCCTTCTAATCAACGAAATCAAAGAGAAACCGAAATATTTTGTAGCGTATTGGAAAATGCAAAATGTATATCGTCCTATTCCATAACTCAAGAAATCGAAAATATCGAAAATTTTGATTTAATTGGTAATACACACAACCAACGTCACTCTAATTCCACAAACAAATAACTGTAAAAAGTGCACAATTTCTTAAAAAAATTATCTATTTTTAGTTCCACAGTTAGTTTCCACAGTTAGTGAATTAGTGAATAATATTTGTGACAATTAATAATACCTTCAATTGCAACTCACATAAAATTCTCGCATTTTAGTCAAATTTGTGACAATCACAAGTGTTTTCAAAATTTTATAGTTATAGTTAGTTAATAGTTAGTAGTTAAATAAAAATAATAGGCGCCCTTGAGACGGTCTAGGGACTGTTAAACGGCATCAAAATAAAATCATCCATAATCATCATCATCATCATCCACAACTTAATATTTCGAATTGTGTAACTATTGTGACAACGGATGTCTTTAACAATGCGATTATTATCATAAAGTATATTTTACTTTATGCTGTGTTTTTAAAGCATGATATAATAAACCTAACATACATAAATAAACCAAAATTGCAAAAAAAGGCGATTTCTCGAACATAAGACATTTTTATTTGCTGAGTTATGGAACTTGACAGTCGATATTATGATTCCATTATTTAGATCAGTATGAAATTTGATTAATCATGTTGTGGGTGAGCAAATATTTGTGTTTTAATTTTATGCGCTAGATCAATAGTTGTTTATGACTGAATTATAAAAAGCTTAACGGTAATGTTATTATAATATCCACATACATATTATTATTGGTATTTATTTATATGCCTTACAATTATGTATTATATATAATACGAGGTAGTATTGTTGTCACATGTGTAGTGACAAATGTAAAATATTTGATATGAGATAATATGTAAAGAACAATGTATGTAGGTAAGAGTATAACATGGTTGTATACATATTATGGACTATTGGAAGTGTCATACATATAATGTCATCATGGTGGTTGATAACACCTAACACCTTCTTTCACAAGAACTGTTATAATGTCTACAAAATACAACAGAAAATATTTGTGAAAAATAATAGCTATAAGGAATATTTTATATTCATGTAAAATTTTATTTAATGGAAATAATGGAAAAAGCGACAGTTCATAGACATCATTCAAAAAGTAAATTCAATATTTCCCGAAAATTATATTTATTAACAAATTATTTTTTCCATTCATAAACTCATCTTTTTCTGTCGCTCTTTGATGGAAACACTGTTTATCTATTCAGTTGTAAAAGGCATTAGCCGTTTATTAGATAAATAAATAAATAAATAAATAAATAAATAAATAAATAAATAAATAAATAAATAAATAAATAAATAAATAAATAAATAAATAAATAAATAAATAAATAAATAAATAAATAAATAAATAAATAAATAAATAAATAAATAAATAAATAAATAAATAAATAAATAAATAAATAAATAAATAAATAAATAAATAAATAAATAAATAAATAAATAAATAAATAAATAAATAAATAAATAAATAAATAAATAAATAAATAAATAAATAAATAAATAAATAAATAAATAAATAAAATTGGAAATGCAGTGACCCTCTTACATAAGACCAAGAATTTAATGGTCTGATATCATTGCGTTATATGAATAATGTATATTATTTGGAGTTTTTTGGGTAGTTGGTAGCTTTTGTTAATAAAACCCACATTCTAAATAAAAATCCATTAGATCATTGGGAAGGTTACAAAAGTAGTCACATGGCTTTGAATAGTTACTGTGATCAGCATAGATAACAAGTATTTTTGTTTTTGAGTCATAACTATATCACGTTGTATCGTATATAACATAGGGGCGTCAACCTAGCAGTTATCAGGGATACACGAAACGGGTAGGGTAATTAAATTCTATATTGCGGAAAGGCGTCATATACATATATTATGTATTACTCCTACAATACTAAACTGCGTGCCATCAAATTCATTTAGTAAAACCGCAGTTATTCATTGTATACGAACAAGGCGGCATAAGAATGATATGACATATTCAATTTGCATCAGATTTATTACGGGAGTGATGCTTGTTCTGTTATATTCCCCTTGTGGTTATCCAAAATTGTATAAACAAGTCAAAACTTAGGTATCTATCAACATTTCTACTTAATGAATTAAGTGCCTTGATATTAAATACACTGCGAAGTTTAATTTAATATTACAGAAAGAGAATCACTCAATCAATAAGGATATATAATCTAAATAAATAATTTAGTATTCTATGTGTGAATGTAAGTAGCTACCACGACGGTGCAATAAACATTTTGAAACCGTTGATCAGGGCGTGAAGATAAAGGTAAAATAAAGATGGAACTATCAAATATGACAGTGCTAAAATACGTGAAAACGTGTAGAATTCCAAATAAGTTTTCAGATGGGAATACTAAGAGGTGTCGGAGACAGCACACAGCGAAGAACAGCTCGGCAATAAAATACGTAGAACATGTAGCGTGTGAAAGAAAAATTAAAGTGAAGTCCCATGGATGTTATTTATTTCTGTGCAGATCGTGCTAGAACAGAAATTGCAGCAATAAATTTCATATATTACTGAGACTAGTTGTGTACCTAGTACCTAGTAGTAGATATGATGAAAAAGCTGATCAAAACTTGTTTATAAGATATAACCATAGACTTTAATACTATATACCTAGACAGAGTACCTCGGTAACTTTTCATAGCGGTGAAGTGAGGCAAACAAAGATTGTCTCTTTCGCACAGTTGGTTGGCAAGAACTATGGCAATTTGTATGAGAAATGTGGAGTATGCTGTGAAATTTTCGCATTTATTTAACTAAAATAGACGTAACAGTTGAAAAATTAAAATGAATCGTTTAAGAAAACAATTGAGATGTCTAGTTATATAAAAAATACCAACATGGTTTTTGTTTTTGTTTATTTTTCCAATGTTTATGAGGTGATTCTTACATTTTGATATGTTTGGCTCATGTACTCAAACTACCAAAATAAAACCCCCAGAGTAGAATGTTATTTTACTTTATTTAATAACACAATAATACGTCTTTACAGGACAATAAGAGTTTGGAGCTTCTATTTTCGAGTGTCCTGTAAAAGGCAGGTGTTCGAAAAAATTAAGACATTGTACATCTTAAATTCAGCGATGAGGTTTGCCACCCAACCTGAATGTCTTGATTTTATATTGGCACGAAGAGGGCAGCTTGCATGTTTCTTACATGCAGCTGGTCCACTGGTTACCCCACTTGTGGGATATGCCGTGATGGTATAGTAATAGTAGTAGCTTCTATTTGAGCCAATATCTCAAATATATGTACATATTAACTTTTATGTCACATAGAGGATGATCTCTGAATTCATTACACAGTAGATCCACTGGCTATCTTTTTCATAGGAGATAAATAGATGAAAATATATACAGAGAATAAATTCTCGATCTTTACCACAGGTGAACTAGAATTGGTTTGATTAACATTTTTAGTCATTCAACGGAGATGAAATTTAGATCCAACCCTGGCTCCTGGGTCACCTCTTGCTTTCAAAAATATAGAAAACAATATTAAAGATGTTTGTGGAGTAAATTTGGTTCGTGAAATAATTAAAGAAAGAAATAATTGTAATAAATAAACTTTATTGAAATTATTTTTAATGTACGAATAGTTTTTATATACCTAGTAGGTACATACCAAATTAAAGATTTTTTTATTTATTCATTCATTCGGATAACAAAACATTTGTAAATACTTGTGAACAGAAATAATATACAAAATCATAAAACGAAAACAATTTTATCAGCACTTTGCAATCATTGTTAGTGTTCGACCAAAAATGGGGTTTTGATTGAAGCCGATTGTTCAATTCTAAATCTACCTTCGGCCGGATGTATAAAGTGAATCCTTATATTATATCTGTTAAAATATACTAAAATAAATTTAGAGTCCGATAAAAATTTCATTGATTAGCAAAAAAAAGTATATCAATAAAATAACTATTACTAACTTAATATTAAAACTATAAACTACTGTATACAGTCAATACAATTTTAAAACCACACCAAACTTAAAATAAAAAGAAAAACCGGACTATAATTAATACCAAACACTAAACAAATCCTTAGTATTATAAAAACATTCATTCAAAAGTTTAAAATATGGTATAAACGAGGATTTTATAACGAAACACGAGGAACCGTCAAGCAAACGTACCGTAGAAACCAATGTTTTGCCAACCAACTAACGAAAAGTGCCGTGCAATTCGACACACTTTTGAGGGTTAGTACGCCGTCTAGGTATATAGTATAAAAGTCTATGGATATAACACATCGACCGTCGCACCAAGTCGAGCTCCTTGGGACTTCTTTATAATAATAGTACACTATTATAGCTAGGTACCTATATCTCTTATTTGCTGGTACTCCCAACTTGTAATATTGTGTTATTATTTTAAGTTGTTATGTTGGTGGTGGTATTCGAGTTATTGAAAGTACAAGTGGAAGAACCGGCAAATCTTGTACTGGATACTCTGAGACAACTTGCAAAAACAAGAAACAACACTCATAAGATGAGAAATAAGTGAGATTGTAAAAAAACACAAAACATTGGCAACAATTTTCAAATTACTTTGTAATTTTGATAACAACACTTTTATATAATACCTGTAGGATAATCGATCAATGAAAAAGCAAACCAAAAAAAATAATAAGTGATAAAGATTCCACAGTACAGATAATTCCTATAGATTAATTTCAGGTTTTTTGATTATTAATTCCTCTCTCGTATTTTGTGACATGTTTTTTTTTTTATATTTATTTTTTTAATGAGGAAGATTTAAATATATTTCATTTCAGAGGTCAATAATGGTATGTGTTTCTTAGCATACGGAGTATTAATTATGCAGCGATAACTAATGTTTATATCGTTTTAAATTTTAATATCAGTAGTAGGTAACTATTAAGTGTAAAATGCTTGTAATATAATAGTATCCCACAAAAATATATTGCCTTAACAAGATTATTTATTCTCCTACTACATTTATTAATAAAGTATTCAAATGCAAAATAACTTAACGTGGATCAAAGATTTAGGCAATCAATCACTTACCGATATGAGTTAAATATCACGAATTATTTATTCGATTGGTGGTTGATTGTTTGCCTAAATAAAAACTAATAAACTATAAAGAAAGAAAGAAAAATATAAAACAAAATTTAAATAAATGTAATTGATATTATACTTTAATTATACACAGTTAACTTTTAACTTAGATTTATTCAAATCTCGAGCGCTTTCGTCAATGTTGATATATTGACATTTTCAAGAGAACAAAATGTCAATATATATTATCAACGATGATGAAAGCGCTCGAGATTTGAATAAATCGACGTTAAAAGTTAACTGTGTTGTATTTAAAGCATAATATCATCGTAATGAATTTTCACTCTGTGAATGTACAAACCTTAGAGTTAATAAATGTAATTATTATTTCTGAGTGCGTGGAAGTACGTCCTTTGAAGGACAATGTGCTAATTTCAATGGAGGGAGATACTTATAATAAAAGAACAGCAAAAAAGAAACTTTAAATCAACAATCATAAATTATGGGAAGTAAACATGGATTTTAAGATATATTGGAAGCGACCTTGTATGCATTAAACATTACATATTCAGTGGGTTTTGTACTTCAGTTATTGTAAAATACAAATCGTATGTATCTCTTATTTAACATCGAAAGAAGAGATGGAATCGTGTCTCTACATCAAGCTCACACTCGCAAAATGGAGACGAGACCAAATATATTTTGAAGAGGTGGACATCAAGTCGATGGTGATCAAAGGGCATATTTCCAACCTTCCAACCTCAACTTGAGGTCATGGAACCATGGATTTCTGGCGATGGATTCTTTGATGATCCAGTGTACCGGTCCCCTTAAACATATCTTTGTTATATCGGTATTAGTGACTAATATTCGTATTCGCATTCGCATATTTCAAAGTATTCGCATTCGTATTCGCAAAAAATATGCGAATGTTTTGCGAATATTATTTTGGTAAAAAAGTATCGGTAATTCGGTAAAAGTACCGGATGCTAACCCGGTACATTGTAGAAAAAGGTACTGCAAGAAAATATTCCTTAAGAAAGCCGAGGAGTTTTGAAATATTTTAAATTCCTATACCATTTTGAAAATTCGGTGACGGGGGGGTAGAAATTTTAATGTTTGAGCAATATTGTAGAAATTTAAGCAATTCAATATTCGCTATTCGCTATTCGCTATTCGCTATCTATACAAATATTCGCATTCGCGAATATCCAAAATCACACATTCGTTACATCACTAATCGGTAGGTATATTATTTACATATTAACGCAACGAATACAATGACAAATAAATTAGATCATATGTATTTGCACAAACAGGTTGTTATCTTATTGGATAAAAGCTAAAATCAATATCGGCACCAGGTAATACAATGCAAATATTTACTTGAGACCTCGTCTGCCTATAAATATACAATAACTATTACCATTTATCGATAGATAGCTCAAATATTGAATGGATTATTCAATATTCGTGTTTCCTAATCTATGTATGTCAATTTTAAGCCACAAGATATGTATTGTAATACAGCTGATATGAATGGGTGAGTTATACATAAGATAAAAAAGGAATTTAATAATTGAAAAAAAATATGTATTGGTTGAAAGAAATAAATCTAAGGATAACCATGATCATGCACATATTATATAATGCAAGACCTAATAGAAACAAAAAACAAAGGTTTTTAAAGGAAAAAATAACTATAAATATACGATCTCAAAATCAAAACAATACTGACGCCGGCGTTTGTATCGTTATTATATCAAAGTCGAGTATCCTTTTTATGTTGAGTAGAACCTTCCTTTAACAAGGTGAAGTAAAGTAATACGTAGGCGCTAAGATAGACGATTAAAGGATCAAAGAGGTAACGGCCTGTTATCACACCTACATCATTGTATCAAGACTATAATTTGAAGGGAAATATCGTGACTTCATATTGAATATAACCTTTTTATAAAACAATTAGACATTCCAAAAGCTAAGTACTTTAAGAAGTTTTATTAAAAAGGATTTGTTTCGGTTCCTTAGATTAACAAGTATGTTCTTATTTTTTTTAATTATGAGAAATTTTATCAAAGTTAATGGGTGTGGGTGTTATATTAAAAACACCCCAATCCTCCCGCCTAACACATTCTTTTACACGTCTTTGTATTATGTTAGGTAATTTATTCAATATGTTGATATGTCGAGATTGTTCTCAACTCGAATGAGGGTGTCCCTCAAGGGATTATTTTGAGCCCATTATTGTAAAACGCAGAAATACGATGAACTATCATTCATCGTGCACCTAAATTATACGAGTAAAACAAAACAAAACAATCTAAAAAAACCTAAATGAAACTGGATAATTTAGTAAACATAGAAGTACAGTATTTAAACGTCTTGGATTCTAGATACCTTTAGGTGTTACCTAATAAAATAATATGAAATACAGGATGTGACGTTGGATGTTTATAGTCCTTAATCATATGCCTTAAAATATTATGTGGTATGCGAAATCGTGTTTGTGGTCAATCAGGAGCTTAGTTGAATAAATTTTATATGGCTGCTTAATTGGGGGCCAATGTGCAAATTTTGTTGTATCTAATGGCTGCAAAAAAGTATATGTAGCTACCAATAAACCCATAAAAAGTATTGGATATTAAAGATCATTATCATCGCTAAAAAAGCAACTTCTGGAATATTTTTTGTACAGATATTGTAGTTTAGGTGTGTGTGGGTCAAATTTCTATTCAAAAATTGTTGACTTGTTGTACACATGGCCAACTTGGTAAGGTTTCCACAAAATGTACAAGTATGTACTTTGCAACAAAGAGGAATTTTGTTTACAGAAAAAATAATCGCTCAAAATCAAGAAAACATTTATCTTCGGCTGTGATATCTTATGAGGTATGTAATAATGATAAAGCAATAAATACACACGATGATAACCAAAATAACTTGAATTTGAATACTTCGAAAAGTAAATTGATTCATGATTCAATAAAAATACGGATTTGAAGAATCACACAGCGTCATTCCACGATTTAAATACAAGAATGCGGGTGTACCAACCTACCTTCATCCTTTTAGTTTTTTTACACTCGGTATGTTATATTCAAAATAAGATAGCATTTATGTGGATGTAAATACACATATCTACCAAATATTTATAGTATAAGATATAGTATTATGGAATGTAATGAAGAAGGCATGCGGTTTTAGTGTTGAATCTTACCCGTATATCGACGTATTTAATGTTTATTTTAATTGCATAAAACGTATTTGTTATTTCAATATAATTATATTGTTAGTAAAAACAATACAACACAAGATTTTAAATAGATATAGAGATAAATTTTGTTATTTTTTCTTTTCAAAAAATAGAAATAATACAGTTTTGTACAAGTTTGTTTTGTTTCAACAAATTCGTGATTGACATCTAGAAGCATCAATGACTCAGATATTTTAAGATTTTTGTAGTATTCTTGCATCTTCAATTATTGATAAAACAATTGCTGTCACTTTATTGCGTTGAATATTTTTACTTTTTTTTTATTTATCATTCATTCATTCACAGTATTACTACATTTTCCACCAATGAGGTAGCCAGTGGACAAACGAACTGCACATAATAAGCATACATAATATCCTCTGCGTGCGAACAAAAAATAAGACGTTCAAGATGGGTGGCATGCCTCATTGCTGAATTGTAGATGATAATTGTTTTATAGGTAAGGTTTTACGAACACCAGTCACTGAAGACAATCCTTGACATCATTGCTTAATATGGCCGTTAATAGATACGTTTAATTTTATTATCTAGGAAATCACTCAAAGGATTCCATAATTTCTAATAAATTGATTGCTCGTTAAAAGCGGTAAAAACCATTATATTTTATCGTCCCTCTCCTAACTAAGAGTCATTATCAGCAAAGGTAAAATAATAGACATCATACAATACAAAACAACGAATGAAAACAATATTCGATTTCAATACTAACAACATTAAGTTATGTGTTCTTCTCTAATACCATATTAATAAGCCATCAGAGACCATCAGTTCGTGGGAATCAATTTAAACTTATCTCTCGTTTTAAACATACCGCAGTACATTACAATGAAGATTATTCAAATTTATACCCAACGCATGATCCTTTGCAGTGTATGTATGTATTTACATATCAATAGATCAATATCATCAACAGGCAATGATTTATTATGTAGTCAGATATTTTTACTCTGGTACTCCGCTGAGAAGATTAATTTTGTTTTAATTCAATAATTGTATTAATGATGTTGCGTTTTTTTTATATCCTAGTCGGGGAACCGGGGTAAATTATCCCAAAATAGGTAAAAAATAAATTTTTGGGGGTAATGAGAAATTTTTACTTTTTCCTCTTTTTCGTATCGTAGATGATCGATCTGTTAATTTGGAAGTTATTGCCTCTTATGATGCTTAAAACCAGCTGTCTTTCCATCTTTTTGACGCTCTTCCTCGGGGCCGTGAACCGACTGGTGTTTCTTTTGCAGCTATATGTACGATTCTGTTTTCAGCCATCCGATCTATTTAGTCTCTCCAAAATCGTCTCCCTTTCCTACTACATCTTACGATGTATCTAATTTTTCTTATTTGCTATATGAATGTGTTTTTTTTTACAAATTATTATTTTAATTACAAATTACATCTTCTTTCCAAAATAAGGGGGTAAATTCGACTTACTCAAAAATATTTTGAGCTAGGTTATTGCTAAATAAGTTCACCGACCGCTGTCCTAGTTGGATCAACTGAATATTTAAGTTTATCTATTCACCCATCTATATACACTAAAAAAACATTTTTAGAAAATGGAGTAGTCAGTGAATATTTTATAATTATTAACATATTTATTCACCCTTTGACACTAAATTCATCATAGCTTTATAAATAACACAGTAATAATTTTTATGTGTGGGAATAAATACCACTTAAAAAGATATCTAAAATTTTAATACTTTAAGCGTGAAAAATTATGATTACCTATCTGCCTTCTACATGTTCCGGTTTTTCACGGGGTAAGAGCCTGCCTAAATTAATAATATCATTGCGTTTTTGCTGACAACACTATCATTTATTTTCTAAGTGTGTATCTAAAAACTGAGATGAAAAATTGTGGTATCTCACAGCATGAAATTTCCTATGATTATTTCTATGACTCAGCATTAAAACCGTGTTATATTTATTATTCTCAAATATTTTCAAAGACAGTCCTCTAAATCGGTGATTACATAAAATAGGAATGACTTAATAATCAGTCAGAAGGTTTGTATGAAGTAGACTCATATGATATAAATATTTAGAGATGTCGTGATAGTGGAGAGAGAGAGAGAGAGGTAATGAATAGATACATACGCATTTTTTAAATTTGGTGCACATTTCTTTCCATGAATTATTTAATACAGGTAGAAATCTGCATTTGTATTAATCTGGTTAGTGTTATATATTTACTGATATGAGAAGACTGTGTTACTAATAAGCGTATGACCTAGACATGACTAGTTTGCGTCGGAAGTTGGCTTACCTACCAGATAATATGGAGTCAATGGATAGAAATTATAATCTTTAAGCAGATAATATAGTAGTGCTCATTTATCATATAATGTTCTAACGAGAAACATATTGTAGCGATATTTTTATATCACTATAGAAAAATGATTTTGTTCGTTGGCAAGACAGAAATTGATAACGCGACGCCGCGCATGCGTGGTGGGAGGATTTCTCAATATTGGCGGTCGAAAGCAGGAATGCTTCCTCTTTTGTATTCGACATTCCAAATTGGCAGATCGCAAAATGCGATAGTGAATATTAAGGTTTAAAAAAAAAACCTTACCATTTAAAATGGTTGATTAATATATAAATTAGTTGTAGAAATGTGTTCTATTTGTCGATTGACAGTTTAATCATATTTAATTATTAAAATCAGTGGTAATTCAGGCCGTCATCAAAAATATGGTGAGTCTAAATTGTTACAATTATATTTTCGATGAGAGAAATTTCGTTGTTTAATAAAATAAACCGAAACATAGTTTGATAAATACTAATTACGTTGTCCTTTAATGTTTAAGGATGTACGGCTCTCAGTACCGGAATGAATTTCTCAGTTATTCAGGATACGCCTCAGTACTATGTCGTAGTACCAGAATGAATTTCTCAATTATTCAGGATATATCTTGTGACCAAAATAAATTCTTCAGTTAACAAGAGAATAAATCTTTTTCAATTATCAAGATGATGACTTCCTCTTATACCAGAATAAACCTTATGTACCTATCAGGAAGGAACCTTCAATTTCGGGAAACGGGAAGTGAAGTGGAACTCGAAGGAAGATAACTTGATCAGGTTGTTCTCATTCATTCATAATTATATATAAATATTTTGTTCTAAAGTTAATGTAAATTGTATAATCAAACAGAGTTTGATAACTTTATGATATATGTAGGTCGTTTCTGAAAAGAAAGGGTAGGAGTTAAGGATGATGTGCCACAATCATTATTTAATTTTAAACTTTTAATCTAAGGGTTAGTTAGATTGCCACATAGCAAATGATTAACAAGGTTTTAATCTTTTACTATTTTACTGTCGAGAAAGTTTATATAAAATGTATGTAAATTCATCGACCATACCAAAGGTGTCACCGAATACTGGAGGTTTGGAATAAATTGAAAAGAAAATAATGAAATAGCAATTTTATTTTGTTTCTGAATCTTTCCTTCTTATTGGGGATTGTTGGAAGGCACCGTTGATTTAATGGCAATATGCATTGTTGAATTTATAGAGAGAAAAGTCTTGAAGTCTTTGTGATGAAATCTGGGTTAACCCATTCGACCCTGAGCATTTATCGTATAGTCAATTGTACTTTCCAATACTCTTTGCTTATTTTTTGAAATCTCTACCGACTGAGCTAAAAATTATTTTTTTGAGATTGTGATAATTGATTATTTTACCTTGTACCATGAGGGGTACAAGGTAAAAGAGCGCATGAGAGCGCAAGAATAAAAAGTATATGCAAAAGTCCGTCGCATATTCATGGCGCCCAAAGTGTCAGCCGACCTTTATAGAATTTAAAGACGAATTAAATTTTGGTGGCAGAAGGGTCACATATTCATGTCACCCAAAGTGTCAGCCAACCTTTATATAATTTAAGTTGAATTGAATTTTGGTGGCAGAGGGGTCGCATATTCATGTTGCCCAAAGTGTCAGCCAACCTTTATATAATTTAAGTTGAATTGAATTTTGGTGGCAGAGGGGTCACGTATTCATGTCACCCAAAATGTCAGCCAACCTTTGTAGAATGTAAAGACGCGCTGAACCCAAAAATTTTGTTACTTAGACTCAAGATTTTTTATTAATAGTATAATTTGGTATCTTAAATGCAAAAGAGCATTCATTAATAGTTATAAGTAGAATAAGTTTTGTTTTAGAAAAAAAAAAGAGTTTTAAAAATTTTAATTTATGTGGCAAAATTAATATTTGAATTTTGGTGGCAGAAGGGTTAAATTGCATTTCGATTTTAATTTTACAAATTATATTTGGTTATCAGTATAAAAAAATTGTAACATAATGTTTAAAAAGATATTGTAGGTAAATTAAAATGAATGAAAAGTTTTGAATATGTAACAAAACATTTTTTTTCAGAGTCGCGGTAGTTAAATATATTTATTGAATATGTAACATAATAAAAAAAAAGAATATTTATGGGTAGACTGAATATTTTATTATTATTTTAATTTGTTGAGTTAATATTATTTAGCACGCTTTGAGATGATTGATTGAAGAAGGGAATTTAGTCAAAAAAATATAAGTTAATTTTTAAATTGTTTGAAAATATTTTAGAATAATTTTGTTCGTGAAATACCTAATTTGAAAAATGGTAGATAAAATTTATCTATTTATCAGTTTATTTGGTTGATTTTATTTTGAGTTTGTATAAAATTGAATGGTATTACCATAGTCAATAAAATAAAATTTTGTTAAAAAAGTAAAAGAAGTGTGAAAAATAATTTTTGAATTTGATATTTAATATGTTTTAAAAAAAATATGTTCTAGCTCAAATTGCTGATTGGAAATGTGTGATAAGATATGGAAAGACGAAACCCAACATCATGTCAAAATACAGAAAGCTGATTACGAGTTTTAATTTTATTCAAAAAGGAGTATACCTATTAACTTATTAAACAACCTTCTGGTGAGTTTGTTATTATATTTTAAATTGAAAATTTATTTGATTGATTGCCTTGTCTGAATTCTTCTCATACTTCTGGTACGGCTATTGCAACTCACAACTAAGGAATACGTTGAACGAAGTAGATTTAATTTTAAATTTGAAAAAAATAAATAAAGAAAATAATATATTTTGAGCATTGTCCGATTCTGAAATAAATATGTATGATTAGAATTTTATACGAAAATAATATTATTATTATTCTGATGCTATTCCGTACATACTGTGATAGGAATGTACTCTTCTCTCCAACGCATAATAATTGTTAATAACTTTAGTTAGAAAGAGACGGAAGATTGTAAAGCGGACGGAAGATACAAAGGTTTGGATTTCAATGTTTTAATATCGAATGATAATATTTATATATAGGGTAAACTATACTATTATGGACGTAGTAGATTGTTGATATTTTTACATAATCAATTTAATACGATAAAGTCGTTTCAAATAATTCTAATATGGATATATTAAATTAATGTGGAGATTGAAACTTTAACATTAATGATATTAGTTTATATAGATATGGGGATATTTAAGAGTAATTTTGAATAACGAAAACTTTAATTCTTAATGTATTATTTCTTTTAGAATGTTTTTTTGTAAAGTTTTGAATTGTAGATTGGCATATTTTAGTGAAATAGATAGATAATTTAGAAATTCAAAATGGCGGATAAGGAATTAAATAAAGGAGAAATACAAGAAAATGTAGATAGGGAAGTTACTGGTTCGTCTAATGATAATAAAGAAGAGAAGATGGAAGAAAGCAAAGTGGAAAGTAAACCGTCATCGAGTAATTCATTTATAAATGTAAAATCGTATATCAGGAAGTTAAATAATAACAGAAAAACAATTAAGAAAACGAATAGTAGTAAATCTCTTGTGAAAACAAATGCAGAACCAGTAGAAAAATTTATTGATCCTAGAAAGTTCAATATAACATACAGTGGTGCAGAAAGCCCAATTGAATTTATCCAAAGATTGAAAGAATTAGCTAAAGTATATAACGTAAATAATGGAACATTATTGCGATATTTACCCATTTTATTAACTGATAAAGCATTAACATGGTTCAGAACTATAGGTATAGAGAATGATTGGGATGTTTTTGAATTGAAATTTTTAAAACGTTTTGAAGGAACAAACACACAACGCACACTGAGAATTAATTTGATGACAGCCAAGCAAAGAAACGGTGAGAGTGCTTCAGATTACATAATCGATTTACTCAATAAAAATAACTACCTAAGTCCACCAATAGATGAGGAAGAATTGCTAGATATTGCAGTTCACGGCTTGAATGCGGAATATGCAAGTATTGTGACATCATCAAGAGTTGACGATATGGAAGATTTGGTGACGATCTGTACCAGGTTCGAGACGTTGACAATGAATAACGAACTGAAGAAATCTAATTATAAGACAAAATTATTTGAATTAAAGAAGGACGAAGCAGTGTCTGGGACGTTGACAGATAAAGACAACGACACAGGGTTTAGAGCTTGTTGCAGTAGAACTTGCAGATCTTCAAACAACGAAAATGAGGAGAGACAACAAACACGGAATGGCCGTGACAGTAATCAAAGGTACCAACATGAAGATGGTAACAAGAATGGTAGCAAGGGAGTATTTGATCGACAAGGGTCAAATAGGAAGGATATAATTTGTAGATTTTGTAACAAACCCGGACATGTATATATAAATTGTTTTGCAAGACTAAGGCAAAACAGGGATGTGAATCCCAATAACAAATTTTATAACGTAAAAACGGAAATGCAACGACAAGACGAAAGAAAGGGAGAAAATTAGAAGACGAAGACGTCTGAAAATTGAAATATAATGTAAATAAAAAAAAAAAAAAAAAACTGTAAAAATTTTAGTTAGGTATTATAGGATATAGCTATTTAAGTTTAATGAAATGGGGAAAAGGAGATGAATTTGATAAAAAAAATTTACGTAGTAAATAGTACGTAGAATTACGAAAGAGTAGGGTTGGATAAAATTAAAAAGAAAAAAATCGCTTCGCAAAATCATTTGGATTCTTCGATAATATGAACTCTACGCGAGTACATAATACAGAAAGGGTCAGATAAAAAGGTGAGGTAAGAATATGATTCTCCGTAAGATGGGTCATGTGTTATAATGTCATTATTGGGATGTGTAATGATTTGTATTGAAAGTTTGTAGTATGCATAAAGGCATAATCTCTGATACGAGTGTGTCAAGCTATACGCGGTGTATACATTTATAAACTAGGGATACGAGTTAGCAAGACGTATATAGAAGTATGCGTAGTGCTTATATGATATGGTAGTGAATTGGATTCATGCTCAAGGGATGAGTATTGGGTCATGGTTTATGAATTTCAATAAGAGAAGTTTGTAATCTAAGAGGAGAGTTGATCATTCCGTCTTGTCAAAACGTTTTGTGGGTCTAATTATGAATCAAATGAAAGTAGTAGGTATGTAGGCGGTGAAAGGGGAAAAGGATAGACGAAGGATGAAAGTGAATGATTGTAATAGAATGAAAGTAAGGATTTGCAACGTTGATAAATGATAGGTTTGTAGTACTCAATAGTCTCGCGATTTAAAGTCAAATAATAAAAGGGGAATTTGAAAATGAAATATGTCGAGAAGGTCAAATGTTGATGTTCGTTATATCTCTTTTGTGAGTATATTGACTATGTAATTTTCAATATGAAAGTGGAAATATTAAAAAAAAAAAAATATAGAGATAGGTAATGTGAGAAAATGTAGATAATGGAGTTATAGTATACATAATTTAAATCGGGGATACGGTGGTAAAGAAGAGAATCCTTAATTATCTCCATGAAAACGAGTAATTACGAAATAATTGTGTATACGATTGTTAAATTCATTTAACAAAGTAGAGAAACTTATATTATGAAATGGGGTCGTTGATTAGAAATTTTCGAAAGAAAATATATTAGTAAAGTACGTAATTTTACGGATAAAAGGGAAATAAAAAAAGAAAGGGATTGAGAACCTTTGGTTGTAGTTGCATGTGCTTATCTGAGGAGAGATGGGAGAATAAGACATGGCAGGAAAATGGAATTGATGATAAATTGATATTTTCATACATGAAAATAGAAAGGAAAATGACATGATGTTGAAGTGAGTCAATTCAAAAGGTTGAATCAAATATTTTTAATGTTATATAAAATATAAATGCATAATATACAGACAGATTTTAATGTATTTGAATGTTGAATAAAAAAAAAAGAAGGCACAAAATGTATATAATTTAGATATAAGAAATTTTAATATAAGTTTTTGTGTAGCTAAGGAAAATGTGGCAAATCATATGAAATTGTAGTAGAAGATATTTGAATATTGTGGCACAAAACAATTTAAAATAAATGGTAGTAGATCTGAAAAGACATGTAGTAAATGTAACAAAATGGAAATGTATTTAATATATAAGTGTAATATATAATGCAAAGATAAGATGAGACCTGCACTGGTTTAGAAATTATTTTTTATCATTAAGTACTTATTATTTACGGGTATTTTTGTTCATTTTGGAAGTCGTTTGACCCGAATATTCGGAAACGAATGTAAATTAAAGTTTTAAAATTTAAACGAAACCAAGATTGGCGCCTATGGAATTACAGTTTTTCTTTAAAAGAAAAGGCTGGGCCCAGTGCAGTGCTTAGATTAATCTTTAAAAAAAAAAAGGGTAGAATAAGTATAGGGTTGATGAGAACATAGAACGAGAATAACCTGATAAAAAAAAAAATAGCTTCACTATTTTTTTTTGGTGGGCGTGGGTGGTAATATGTAGCGATATTTTTATATCACTATAGAAAAATGATTTTGTTCGTTGGCAAGACAGAAATTGATAACGCGACGCCGCGCATGCGTGGTGGGAGGATTTCTCAATATTGGCGGTCGAAAGCAGGAATGCTTCCTCTTTTGTATTCGACATTCCAAATTGGCAGATCGCAAAATGCGATAGTGAATATTAAGGTTTAAAAAAAAAACCTTACCATTTAAAATGGTTGATTAATATATAAATTAGTTGTAGAAATGTGTTCTATTTGTCGATTGACAGTTTAATCATATTTAATTATTAAAATCAGTGGTAATTCAGGCCGTCATCAAAAATATGGTGAGTCTAAATTGTTACAATTATATTTTCGATGAGAGAAATTTCGTTGTTTAATAAAATAAACCGAAACATAGTTTGATAAATACTAATTACGTTGTCCTTTAATGTTTAAGGATGTACGGCTCTCAGTACCGGAATGAATTTCTCAGTTATTCAGGATACGCCTCAGTACTATGTCGTAGTACCAGAATGAATTTCTCAATTATTCAGGATATATCTTGTGACCAAAATAAATTCTTCAGTTAACAAGAGAATAAATCTTTTTCAATTATCAAGATGATGACTTCCTCTTATACCAGAATAAACCTTATGTACCTATCAGGAAGGAACCTTCAATTTCGGGAAACGGGAAGTGAAGTGGAACTCGAAGGAAGATAACTTGATCAGGTTGTTCTCATTCATTCATAATTATATATAAATATTTTGTTCTAAAGTTAATGTAAATTGTATAATCAAACAGAGTTTGATAACTTTATGATATATGTAGGTCGTTTCTGAAAAGAAAGGGTAGGAGTTAAGGATGATGTGCCACAATCATTATTTAATTTTAAACTTTTAATCTAAGGGTTAGTTAGATTGCCACATAGCAAATGATTAACAAGGTTTTAATCTTTTACTATTTTACTGTCGAGAAAGTTTATATAAAATGTATGTAAATTCATCGACCATACCAAAGGTGTCACCGAATACTGGAGGTTTGGAATAAATTGAAAAGAAAATAATGAAATAGCAATTTTATTTTGTTTCTGAATCTTTCCTTCTTATTGGGGATTGTTGGAAGGCACCGTTGATTTAATGGCAATATGCATTGTTGAATTTATAGAGAGAAAAGTCTTGAAGTCTTTGTGATGAAATCTGGGTTAACCCATTCGACCCTGAGCATTTATCGTATAGTCAATTGTACTTTCCAATACTCTTTGCTTATTTTTTGAAATCTCTACCGACTGAGCTAAAAATTATTTTTTTGAGATTGTGATAATTGATTATTTTACCTTGTACCATGAGGGGTACAAGGTAAAAGAGCGCATGAGAGCGCAAGAATAAAAAGTATATGCAAAAGTCCGTCGCAATATATAGTAGCAAGTAGGTAGGCAATAACTCAATCTTAAACTAGTACATAAATAAACGTACTTAAATATTATAACAAATACTTATTTCAAGGCATTGTGCAAAACTGTTTCTGTATGTAAACTAATTAAATTTAATATTAATGATCGACTATTATAGCCACTTCAAAAAGACAAGCAGTACCTAACTAAAAAGTATACGAACTCTCACCTATGATGCGGGTTGCAGG
Source organism: Athripsodes cinereus (assembly GCA_947579605.1). NCBI lineage: Eukaryota > Metazoa > Arthropoda > Insecta > Trichoptera > Leptoceridae > Athripsodes > Athripsodes cinereus. The sequence continues at coordinate 20,626,487 of OX388311.1, forward strand.
ATAATATTTTTCTTACATATCTCAAATATTGCAGTTTTTTGGTGATATCTTATGTGACATTTGATATGTCTGACATCTGTTATGGGAATGGACATATCAAATCAACGTGTATTTTCATTTTACTATAATCATAATTTTATGGACATATCAAATCACCGTGTATTTTCATTTTACTATAATTATAATTTTATTTTATTAAATTTATACGCAAAAAATATTCAAAACATGCCGCCAATTTTTAATAAAATATTTAATCATTTTCTATTAAATTATCGCCACTGAAATTGTGAATTAGACTGGGTAGTCGGTACATTGCTAATTTTATTAAACATAAATGAGGATGGAAAATGTTGCCATCAGCAAAATATAAAAGTTCTTCAATTTAATTATTCGCTTCGTTCGCCATTTTTAACGGCTAATTAGATACCTATTGTAATATTTTTCGAAAATTGGAAGCAATTATTCTAAAGATACTAATGAAAAACTGAGAAATTGTCTTCACAGTAGGTATTTGGTAAGAATGTAGGTACAACTATCTAAGATTAACCAGAATACGCTTTTCATTTCATTTTACTACATTATTTTTTTCTCAGTAGGTACAAAAATTCTTCATGATTTTTAAATAATTTTAGTAATAAACGAGGATTAAATTAGCAATAAAAAACCAGCGATCGAATGCTCAAAACTCGTAGATTTTTTATGTTATCGATTGTTTACAACACACCTTAATAGATTCACTTGTAATAATAAGTTTAATGAATCCTTTATGAGTTTCAAGATAATATGAAAACATTTTATTAAAATCATTTCACCTTTTAATAATAAAAATCTACTAATTAATTAAGTACTTCTTGAACGTTAAACACATCTGAGTTTAACAAATATTATGTGGGTTCAAATATTTAACTATCATTTGCCAATTTAACTGGCAACAAAAGAGTTAATCGCAATAATATTTATTGCAATATTGACAAAGATTGACGTATAGATTTATACAACCAAAACATCAATTAATCAACTGCATGTCCAACCTGGGATATCAACTCAATGATACTGTATAGGTAATAGGAGTTATCGTAGGCGAACCCTCAGTAAACATACAACGGGGAAACAATTCTCTGTATTATGTCAGACACACTCTACGTTATGTACCATAAATTATTACATGAACAATTAGAACTAAGAATAATAATTATGTAAGCACGGTATGATAAACAAGTACAATGTACATATATGGTGTTCCATATCACACTATATAAAAATGAAATAACGAATATGGTTCAGTACATAAAAAGGTTCTGTTGAATTTTTTATTCCTAACAGATGTTTGTAACAAAGCCCTAAATAAGTTAAAAGTTTATATAATAGTACCTACTTCTCGACATTTTATATAATACAAAAAACATCATTCTAAGGTTCTTCTTATTGATATTGAAGAATATTTCCCAAGGATAATACTATCCGTTAAATTCGCTCTAGTAAAATGAAAACCCTTTCGTTTCATTTCCTTCTTACAATAAATTTGTTGAAAAGTAATATAGATCATTTCCTAAGCCACTGATGAAATATGACACCCACGCACTTGAGCTATTGCGTGGGTATTAAATTATAAGTTTATATTCCTACGTCATACCTGATTTCTTGTTATTGAAACATGAAACGATTCGTAGATTCATTCAGCTTTTCCTTACTGAATTATTAAACAGCCCTCTCTTCATTTTCATTAAAATCTGATGAACCTGAGTTAAATCATTCGTAAATAATGAAGCGTCATTATTGTATTAGAACAATATTATTCACTCTTTATGTTAAATATACATAGTTTAAGGGTAGCGAAACAGAAATATCTATAAATTTCTAATAGGTACTTAAATTAAAATGATTTAAATCTGGTCCCATAGCTCAAAAAAAAAACACTGTAAGTAAAGAGTGGAGATCAAAGAAGATCAAGAAAATCATACTGAGGCCTCAAAAGTTACGGGCTGATGACACTTTCAAAATAATTGGAAATAGTGGGTTCGTGTAACTAGCGGCCGAAAGCATGTAAGTGTCATAAAAATGACTATATCTAGTAATTGAGAAATGAGAGCAAACACTTTATTAGAAATCTGTTTTATTTTGCGGAATTAAATCAATTTTTCTGATAATATTAATTACTTGAATTGAATTATAAGTCCAAGCACGGGATTGTACTCAAATTAATTACAATAATGACTAGGCACTGTGAAGATAAAAAATGGATGAATTAAGATTTATTTGAAATAATGGTTCATTAATTTTACAAATAGTATTCCAGTTAGTAAAACAAAGACGATAAATTCAATAAATTCTCACTCAGTTCTTTGCACTGAACGAATGAATATTAAATCATGATCGTAATTTTTTGATAAAATTGTAGTAATGTCTGAAGTTCCTTGTGAATTTAAAGTACTTCAAGTCCAAGTAATAATAAAGAAATATAATAGTAACACAGAGAAAACAAGAAATAGATAGAAAGGTTTACACAGAGAACACTTATTCAAACATTTTTATTACAAAAAAAACTCGGAGAAGTAATCCCTTGAGTGTAATCTAATAATACAAGTATCGTGGTTTATTTAATTAAGCAACATTATTAGATGTTTATATAAAAACCAGAAGCGCTCGGCTCCTCTATATATGGTTAAATAAATAAATAATAATAATAATAATAGAAATAATGAATGTATTGACTAGATTTAGAAAAGATACAAGTTAGTATTACTTAGAGAGTTAGTATAGTAGTAGCCGCTATTGTAGCAGCCGTATTGTTTGTTATGCAGTCGGGAGACAAGACTTCCATTTAAGATAACCAGAGAATTACTGGATAAGGAGATGCAACACATGTGTACTTAGTACCTACTAATAAATAGTACCTACTAAATATGTAACATAATATTGTGGGTTGTGCTGTACTTTTTAAAACTAAACGACCAAACCGTATACCAGCAATGAATCCAATTTCTATTTACACCAGTATTATGGTATATTATTCCGATTTCAATTGTAACCGGATTACATCGTTTTGTCTATTTTGTACCAAAACAAAATAATAATATCAATTAAAAAATGTGTTTAAAATTATGAAATACTCTAAAGCAGTGAGTCGATTTTTATGATTTGTTTTTACAAAATTAAAACGAAGTGGTAGAAGAACTCATAACTGAAAAACGGTTTAAAGTTGACACAAGTCGCATGATATACATAAACGGATATTTTGATTTAGACGAATTAACAGTCAATTTTTATTGGCGATGAAAACGAATCTCACTTTGTAGTCGAAGCTTAACCGATCTCGTATATACATAATTCCGGTCGTTCACAACCAGTTTCAAACACAGGCTATCACTGTAGGTATTCTATAAAAAAATGCATTAGTTAGTACGAGTTGGTATTTGTGCCTTATGCAGCGGTGAAATTACATTTTTATATGGATCATACTTTTGTATCAATGTGCGTGTGTTTATAATACTTATTTGATAAATATCTTAGTTTTTTAATGGGTAGATCAGAGGTTCAAAATCCCAATATCAATTATAAACTTATCTGTCTTAACAACTAAGCGCATTGCATATTGTAAGACTAATAATACATTATTTATTTACTTTAGTTGGACTTATATAGGATGAATGCCTCTGTATAGTGGTTTTACCAATGTATATAAAATAAGCAAGAAAAATATGCTATAATGATGCATTGATAGGGTGGCAATGAGAATAAAAACGAAGTGTGCATCGCGACGACTTTTAATCTTATCTAGTTATGAAAATAATAATAAAAAAATCGCATAAACTAGTTAATAAATGAATAAAATTTTAACATAATAAACGTATAACTATTGATTAGAAAAACATGTTTATAATTAAATTATTTTGATGTAACATAAAGCAGATTATGTATATTAATATCAATGTAACAAAAGATTTTATGAATTGATTACAATGAAGGACATCTTCTATTCTGAATAATTTGTTTGTTTAAAAGACATCGAATATGTTAAGTTTTTTTTTTATTGTTATTACTTTTATAATAAAATTATAATAACAATAGGTGTATGTGAATGCCTCTAAAGCTTGATAAAGTTTTTAATTAATTATTTAATCACTTATTGAGATAAACGAGACAAAAATTCTATATTTTTCATATAGTAGGTAAGTCATATTTTTTAGAAAGTCTAAACATATTTCTAAGGGTAACATGGTTAGAGAAAACATGACTCGACAATTTTCATACAATGGAATTAATTTTATTATAGATTAATTATGAATTTTCAACTATGATAGATTTATATGTCACCACATCTGAACACTTGTTAAAAAATACTCATTCACTGAGGTATAATAAACTTGTTTTTGAATCCATATTACTGCAGACTGTATACATTTGGGACTGTATGTGATTTAAGGACATAATCAATCTCAATTATAAAGTAGGTATATCTACTGTGAAAGATAACCTTGTAATTAAGACGGGAAGTTCTTTAGACAATGTCTGATTGACAATGATGGCTCATATAAGTGATAATAAATATGATTCTTTTACAATCACTCTGTATCCATATAAGGAATGCATAAAATATGTAGAAGATACTTAGATAGATAAGTAACTTTATGGATTACAATAATATTATTCATATCTCATTGTTCTCAGGTCTTTACTCTTCTCAATTACTTCACTTGAAAACTGCACCCCTCTAAATTACAAAAAGGGATGAATAAGTTTTATATAATCTAATTAATTTCATCAGAGATCTCAATTGTAGAACCATGTTCAATTAATGTAAAATTATGCAAAATCCAATCAGCAGAAGTGACAAAGGCATCCCAACGACTACGAATTGGCTAGACTGGTTTAAGTGATCACTTCTGGTGTCCATGGACAACGTTCACCAATTCCGCCATGTCACCATAACAACCTAGAGCCAATTTTTAGCCGTTGGACACTCACTTCTTTCGAATAGATTTTGCACAATATTACATTGTGTTAACAATCGCGATGTCTGATTGACTGACAATAAAGTTCAAAGCGTAAGACTAAGGCTACTGTTAATATTGCGAAGGTAATGTTATTTAATATAGATGTATAAAAATACATACATCTTTTTGCTATCTAATCCTGAGTAGACTGATAAATAATTTAAAATAGCGCAAAGGTCATACAGCTGCATTACTGTAACTAGCGGCGTTTAGACAAGATATAAAAGAAGTCAATTAATACTTTCAACGCCGACAAGAATTATTATTCCAACACATAATATTTCACTTTAAATTCATGTTGTTGTAAACCCGTTACATCTCACAAATACTTGAAAGTCGTGAGTGTTGATGCAACTTCAATTCACACAACCATTCTTCCTTTTAATGAGAATCTTCGTAGACAACATATTACCCGTGAAAAATTCACACATGAGGCGAGGCAAAGTGCTGAGAATGTTATCAAAGACCGCTTTCAGATCAGAAATCTAATACGCATAGAAAAACAGATTGCTAATTACTGACGGTGACAAACGCAAAAACGGAATAAATTTATAAGCGTTGAAGGCAATTTAAAACCAAGGAGAACGGAACATAAAATTTGTCAATTAAATTGAGTTGGATATAGTAAAAATAGAGACTTAATTAGCCCATTAAGGATAAATTTGAAATAGGTTTATAAATGGGAGAGGTCCACTCTACATCCAGTTCTGCTGGGGTGACTGAGAAAAAGACGAACATACCTAGATACCAAGGAAATTTGTTAGTGTTTTAAAGTTAGAAATCATGGAACAACAAACAATAAAACACCAAACTAAAAGTAAAATTAAACGATACTGAATGTAAAAATTAAAGTGCATGCGTTTGATAGTGATACTGAATTTCAATTGTAGATAAGTTAACAATACTATTTGATATGAGACAATAAAATATAAGATATAATGATAACTATAAAATTCTTCAAACAAAGAATTTTATATCTCTATCATTCCTTGAAGGATATTTTACACACAGCATTATTCACGCACATTCCAATTCCACTGCAAATTTTGATATTTCATAAAACGTCAAAGATTTGATTACACAGACACTTTATGTGTTAAGTGAGACAAACTTTGTTCTAAATTGATATAAAAAATGTTCTAGATTATCTTCCAGTATCTAATATTTAATTCTTCGCAATCATAAAACAGTTATAACGGAAATAAATTGGACATCATAAAAACAAATATAAGGTAAGTACACATGAAGTAGTGTAAGATTACCTTACTTATTTGGGAGGAGCAAGTGCCCTAGAAAATGTCTCTTAAACGCTTGTAGATGAGCATCTAAGTATTTTAACACTTAATTTAATGGCTAAACACAAATATATTATGATCTACTTGTATTTAATGTAGAGTATTGCGGTTGATTTATTTCTTATAGTAAATATTAATATACAAAGTACGTTTTATGCATTAAATGTTTAATCACATGCATTTTTCATTACTTTAAATAGACGTAAAAAACACGACACGCTTATTGTGATGATGAGGTTTGCTGTAAAGAGAAGAGACCTAATTTTCTATGTAAGGCAAATACAGTATTATGCAGCTGGAAATTAGTGTGAGAAAAAAAATATGACAGCAAATACATAATGTCCAAGTAAGGAAATTAACCTGTTTTCAAAACAAACAGATTTTGAGTATCTTACTGACGATAAGCGATTTTTAAAAAAAACTTCATTTTTTTAATAAAAGATATATCTGGGTTTTGTTATAGACCCAAATACAACCTTATACACCTTTCACAGTAAGCTACTAAAAGCTTGTGTCGTGAAAGGGGAGTTTGCCGGCACCTGGTATCGAACCACGGATCCCTTGTTTACGAGGCGGAGACTCTACCTCCAGGCTACCGACGAACGATGAGCATAGCTACCAATTCTTTTTTCTATACTCTAAGGAAAACATACCAAAATACAGTTATCTCACACTTGTGGTGAATCTGGCATTGCATATCCGTTCGAGGAAGATACCATGATAGCAGAAATAAGAACATGAAAGTTTTCTATACAGATCTACTAATACTACTATCATACCATCAAAGCATTTACTACAAACGGAGTAGCCAGCGTACAGACCGTACGTAATATATATTATCATACGTGACCATTTCATTTATTATCTCGTGCATGTTAAGTTATCCATTGTTCGTATTAAAATTAACCGCATCACTTTTCGACTTGTCATTCATAATTATAATATTGTTATACGAGTATATTATTATCTATTTATTTCGTAGTAAACAAAAACTGGGAAGTGAGTAGATAGTAAATAAGTAAATAAATTCTAACGGTCTATGTGGCGACACGACAGATTAGTGACAAATGTTATGTATTGAATACCGAGTGACAAGTGATGTATAATTAATTATCTGTCAAATTAACTAATTGGTTACATAGTTAACCCGCAAATACTTTCTTAAAGTGTTATTGATTGATAATATAAAACTATAAAAATTTCATAAAAATATAATATGAAAGATTCATAGTTTTGTGTAAAATAGATAACTGGTTTAAGGCTTTAACAGAAAAAGCATAAATGTTGTGTTTTATTGTAAAGGTGAAATCGGTATCGAAAGTCAATATAGTTAATTTCAAAATTGAAATATTGCTGGTTTAATTCAGATACTATTATTACAAATTAATATTAAATTTAAATATTACAAAATAGAATCTGGATTTAATATTTAGTACAAAGCCATATTAAACCTATATCTTCATAATAGTGAATAAAAGTATATTTAATAATAAATATAAGTACGGTAAAATAAACGATAAAAAGTATCCACAAACTCTTTCAAAGTCCGTGTCACGTATACAAAATTAAGGATTTCGTCTAAATCTTTATTCAGACCCAAAGGGCTGTTTACGTAAGAAGGTACTTTTGCGATGTGAAGGCCCATCCTTTCTTCCCGTTTTTGGGGCCTTTTTGGTGGGCGTCGTCCTTCAGGTTAAAAGATCATTCCAAACGAACAATTCAGACCATGTTCTTTGAATTTTGTATAAAATATAGAGACGTGTTTCAGCATACTGATGTCTGGTAGAGATGTTGCCAGAACAGAGAAATTGAAAGAAGGTCCCGCCCTCTTTTCCCTTGCATTACATGTAGGTAGTAATTCTTTCCATAAAAAAAAATACTATTTTTTCGGAATGAAAAACTTTCCCTACATCAGTCGTTATGGGTTAACTAAATAGTAAAATGACTTATTGTCTGAGGCACATAATTATTTAGTCAATTTGTCTCGTCTGATAAACGCATCAATGCGGAAATATCTTAATATTTTTCCGTCATTGTCTTTGTATAAAACAATAGTAAGTAAATTTTAATAAAACTGCATGCAAATGAAGACATCACAATATGTTTTCTTTATAAAAGAATACCTGATTGAAAAATGCCTATTGTGTAGGTAGGTATACAAGCAGGCGTATTTCAATACGCAAGAACATCAAATACAATTTATGTAAATAAGTTAGGTATACCTACTATATTATTTCCTCACACCGTATCCCAAGTGCGGTAGGCAGAGAGAGAACGGAACGCTATATAAGTCTATCCTTACACACTTCTTTCACTTATTTTACATTCATGCAATTTCTCATACACGAACGCCAATTTTTCTTACTCAACACACGGCCATCCTTGAAATTTTGATTCACGTGTACCACACTCACACCCTTTCTTTAAAATATATAGGTACACTCTCTTTGTCATCCTTTCTTTATCCATTCGCTCCACATGTCCAAAACATTGCAAATTATTATAAATTATGTAAGTAAATAAGTTTAGCAAAGAAATATTTTTTATGAAGACAATGTTAGAAAATTTAACAGAGCTATTGACAGACATCCGATTAAAAATTTATTTGAACTATTCCTCATCAAGAAAATTCACACTATTGAGATTAAGGTAAGTACCTACCTATAAACAATCTAAAAAAATCTACACTGAATAATAATATTGCAGGTCAATGCAGACAGATATTTCTTCATATTATTATTATTAATATTTTAGCCGTGGAGCAGCCGGCAAAGAATTGTTCTCCCACTCTTTTCCGTAAGTTTTCGAGTGTCCTGTAAAAGGCAGGTGTTCGAAAAAATAAAGACATTTTACATCTTAAATTCAGCGATGTGATTTGCCACCCTTCCTGAATGTCTTAATTTTGTTGACACGGAGAGGACAGCTTGCATGTTTATTACATGCAGCTGATCTGCTGGCTACCCTACATGTGGGATATGTCGTGATGGTATAGAGAGAGAGAGATATATTTACTTTTTGAATTTTACAAAAAAAACATTGGGAAATAATATTGTAACGCTAAACAATGATTGTATGTTCCTTATTGTGTAAGTAGGTACTTGGGTGATATTACTCATATTATGCAGATATTAAATAATTATGTTTACTTAACATTATGTACACAAGCAGGTACATATATAATATATACATATTATGTTTATTGTGACAGTATGTAAAGATTATCCAACCTTCAATGAAGTTATTTGCAATAGAATTAAGTATTTAGTGTACACGGTGAGGTATTCATTTGATGATCTGCTGCCGGATTCCAACATAATAATTATAAATCATACCAATAAAACTTATGTCCGTTCGTAAAACTGTATATCATCATTATCGCCCTTCAAAAACCAACCTCCTCGATTTAAAGCGTCTCTGCCCCAATCGCGTCACCTCTTTTCACGACATTTCTAGTGCTCTGATGTCGTTGTCATTGGAACGATGTAATGTGAAAGAGTTATGTCCGCGCCGTCGGAACCCTTGTGAAGGAAAGGTGCTCTTTTTGGCAAACCAAGACTATCGTCTGTCATGTATTATGTGGTGTTCTCACTTTGGCGAATATCGCCAGGGCACCAAAATATCGCCAGCCATTTGAACCGTGTGAACAAAATGACAGCTAGTCTGAAACGATAAAAACCAGTAGAAACGATATCGTCTCGAGTTGAACACCTTCCAACTTTTTCGGCCGATTGAAAGATTTGCGCATGCGCAGATGTGCGCGTTGTTCGTATCTATGGTAAAAACTTTATAACCTATAAATTTTTAAAAAAAGGCCTCTACTATAACATTTTCGACTAAAAATAAACACTTCGCGATCTCCATCTCGACGTCCGCCATTTTGAAAACAGTGTCAAAATCAAAGCGCATCTGACAGATCGTTTCTATATCGGTGGACTGTGTGAACAGGTGTGACGATCAATGGATGTCCGGCGAATTTTGTTTTTTCGCCTGGCGATATTCGCCAAATGTGAACACCCCATAACAGAGACAGCAGATCTTTCCTGAGTTCGCTGGCGCACAGTATCCTTTGTGACATGCTCATACAACCTGAAATGTACCTGCACTAATTCCAAAACTGTACATATTTTCTTTTATATCCGCTTTTACTACCCAAAATGACTAGATAATGCTTCCTATAAGAACTCCCATATATTGAGTTTATTTCGAGAACTAAGATTCTTATACATATCTAGGTATTTCATATATTAACGAAGTACAGGTGGGTCTAATAAAAATCCAATAGACCGACATTGAACGGATGTTTTTCTTATAGGAATCTGGTAAGTCGGTTTTAAAGTAAATATTATATTATATTTTTATAATCGAGGTGGAAAAATGGTAATGCATGTGAAAATAATATGTCTATAAATTAATGATAAATTAAATACTGTTGAAATACTTTGTGAAAGCACTACAATTTAAAATTAACATATCACATCAGACCATGAAAGAACTGTCAAAAATATTTATATCAAGTGTCGACTTTCAGCTTTTGATTCGTTTTTATTTCACTATTTTTGAAGTCGGTATCGAAGCTAGTTTATACAATTTTGCAAAAGAAAAATAAACAATACAATTATCACTAAATATTTCATACAAAATTATAATAAAAGTATGTAATTTGTTACCACTTTCATAACACACGCGAATGTACGTGCGAGTCAACTACTATGAAATGAAACAATACCTACATAAAAAAAAAATGTAATATAAATAAAGAAAGAAGATTTAACTTACCTTTGTATATAAATAATTGCACCACTTTGCAGTATGTGGAACGATTCTATCCAAAGATCAAATGTGTATGTAATATATATTATATAAAATAGAAGTCAACTGCAATTTGCAGATATTATTGTACTTATATGAGTACTTCTGGTATGTATGGTCCTATATTGTTTGTTGTCTGCGACCCGCATGCCATAGAGTTACACAATCTGAAACAATGCGAAAGCAGTTTATCATTAGCCTTTTAGGTATAATATTATTACGGGTATAAGATATATTATCATGTCACATAGATATATTGTATAACGGATCTTATTAGTAAGTATTATTACTATTTCGCTATTAGATTATATTTGGATAGTGTACGAGCACAATGATCCTATACATAAAGACACAAAATTAAATAAAAAGTGTATATCCATCTATGTTCTGTACCATCACGACGAAACCCTTAAGGGATGTAGCTATCGAGTCACCGTATGCAATAAATATACAGGCCATCTTCTAAGTGCCATTTAAATACCAAATTCAGATACTTCACCACTCACATGAATCGATTATATTATTATGAATATCTTATAAGTTTTACAAATATCTTTTTTTACAAGACTCTTAAAAACTTAGTGTGTGAAAATAGTGTGATATCTATGCACATAAGGATAGTTTGTTTTAGCATGTCCATAGGCACATATTAAAAAAGTACTAAGATTCAATAGAGATGCTATGGTTTAGATAAATGGTTGGTAAAACTATGTGTTATAAGATTGAGGAATGAGGATATTAGAACAATGAATGGATGCAAGAGCAGTATTGTGAATATATGATCACGTGGATCAAATTATCAAGGACGGTCGTGCGTTGAGTGAGAGAAATCTAAGATATTGTATGAATGTAGAAGAAGCAAAAGGAGTAGGTATATAAGGATAGATCTATATTATAGCGTTCAGTCTTCTCAGCCTACCGCACTTAGGATACGGCTTAAGAGTAAAATTTTGTGTAATAAAATATTAGAGCATCTAAATCTAACCAATACAATACATAATCTACAAATCTACACGATTGTTTTAACTCAAAACCCATAAAAATTTAACTCATTACGATTTATCAATAAATAACTGCGTATTCCAAAAAACGAATTATTATCCGAATTTAAGATTGGTATTAGTAATTCTCTGAGATTCACATGTTTTGCCATGAAACTAATAAATAAAGAAAGAAGAAAAGAAATAAGTTAGGTAGTTTGAAACATTGTTCCTTAATACCATCAAGTTATGGTACGACACCATAGTTCGTAAAATACATATGAATTATTATATAAGTACCATATATTACATAGAGTCACAACACGTGTCTGTGATATATCACCATGAGCCAATGTCAAAGTTCAAATAGCCTTCTTTGAAACGATGAAATATTCCTTTGGGGATAAGATTTACGACTTCATAGTCTACGTATTACAAATGTATGCGTTGAAAAAAAAATGTAGGTAAATCTTATTTTACATAATATTACAATATTCTACTTTTTACAAGTTAACTTCTGTGGCTGTAATGAAAACACTTTTGAAAAGGTCACACGTGAATTATCAATAAGGGCTTAAAGTGAACACTTCAGTCAGCATGTTTTTTTATAAGTAATCCTTTTTTGAAATAAAATAGTTCAATACACATAATATAGAACAAAACTACAACACCTACTAGACAATCACGGCATATCTCGCAAGTGGGATAGCCAGCAGACTAGCTGCATGTTATAAACATGCAAGATGTCCTCTCCGTGTCATTTTTTTTAAAGATAATCAGGATGGGCGACAAACTTCATCGCTGAACTTAAGAAGTAATTTCTTTCTCTCTCTCTCTCATTCAATTTAATTATTAACGATGAGACACGCCACTCATCCTACTTTAATTATTAATGATGTTTTTAAATGTCTAGTTTGTGATGATTTTCTAATACCAGCCTTTTATTATTATGTAAATGTTTAAACTAAATAAGGGATTGCCACATAATTAGCTCATTAAAATAATATCATATTTTATACAGACACATTTTATGTTAAAAAACAGTTTAAAAACATGTTTCTATAACACCAGCTGTAACATAAACATGACAGTAAAAATGTGTGAACATCATGAATGTGATTAAAATGATTCTAAAGATTTCTTCCAATCTTACAGTTACTTAATCAATACTTATTAATTCACAAAAATACGAGTCCCTATTATTATATTTACAATGTTGAATACATGTCAAACTAGAAAAACAACTTCAAAAACGACAGCCACAGCCATTATGTTGCGCATAGTCAAACATTCTTGTACAATAATTTACAATTTTATATCTACAAGTTATTATTTGTCGTCTTTGATTTTATGGGATTATTTTATCAATGTGTAAATAAAATAATATGCTGATGTATACCTAACGTTATTCAATTGTCTATGTACATAATAAAAAATACAATAGTAGATGTAGAAACATATATTATGTTCAGAATATTCACTTGTTTTTCTTATTTGTTTAACTGTATTTGAAGTTTGAATTGAACACCACTCAACGCGCAGATGACAAAACCAATTAGATATCTTGGTCGAAAAACCAACAGTGCAACATTGTGCAAAATCCAATCGGAAGAAGTGAGTGATTACTTGAACCAACCTTGAGCCAATTCCTAAATGTTGAGACGCCTTCTCACGATTTTCTTCTTCCGATTAAATTACTTTGTGTAAACATGCATGGTTCCCAATTTAGATGTCTGATTAGTTTGGAATCAGATAGGTAAATGAACTTACCAAAGACATTTTTAGGTTTACAATTATTTTATCTTTACTTTCTTCCCATATGAATGTGTAATTTATTTTAATTTTTCGATATATGTATTTTAATTCCTATGTGAGAAGCTAAATTAACAATGTCATTATCACGTCTTGAATATGTTTTTAGCGAGTCGTTTTTTTTTAATTAAAATAAATTATTGAAGAGCCAAATGAGATTAAATTCAAGTCCATAGCTCAATGAAAATAAAACAGCAAAAAACTATTTACAATAAGATATCTTCGGAATGCTATTTGTCTAATAGACTAAACCAGTTAAATTTGACAGTCTATAAAAATTTAATTCCAGCGATTGTTTTATTAATTTAATAAATTATTTATACACCGTTGTATCAACTGTTAGCTTGCACTGATAATTATAAATTTTCAAGTTGTAAAAAGAAATTAGTATAATGTATCTCATATAGCACCAGTAGGTAGACATTCGAGTTGCATGACACTGATTTGTGATATATTATCGCAGATAGCAGGATACCTGCTGTGTTGCAGGCCACTAGTGGCCGGTTTCAATAACCTATCTATCCGTGACTGTCGATTGAAATGTATGATTTAAAATATAGAACACTATAGATTTCAATCGACAGTAGCGGATAGATAGATTATTGAAACCGGCCATAGGTCGATACGAAATATTGTTATTACATATTTATCATGTCATTGTATGTTGCATACATGCTGTAAATTTCTTAGACATCTTATGTAATAGTATATAATGAAATTTATACTGATTTGTGACATCCCATATATGGAAAACGTTAATGTTTATTGAGTTGATCGGTTTACAAAATAGTGAAATTGTGTTTTAAGAACAATATGTTGACAAGGCAATGATTGTAAAAAGTTCATATAAGCACCTATTATATCACGCGAAATTATTAATTATTGGGTTCAATTTACACATTTATCTAATTCGTCCTCTGAAGTATGGATTATTTTACGTTTAGTTTACGAAATGTCACACATAACTAAGAAATTTAATCAACTGTATGTCCTTTAAAAATTACTATGCAAATATCACAATTAATCGTGTCAATTAATAAGTAATGATACAATTTGTTTTATTTACGTAACACAAATAATTTATTAATTATTCATAATAATAATTCATACGCATAACAATATTACAAGTTGGCCAAACAATAATGCTTATTATAATTACTTACCTACTACATAATATATTATATTCCAATATCACAAGTAGGTCGATGCCATAATATCGAAATAATGTTGTAATCTGCGTTTGATTAATTGATATCATTGATATTATGTGTGATCCAAATTATATTATATACATTCTTGGTATATCTTAAAACGAAATATCTATTTCATTTAGCATACAGGAAAAATAGTCGAGCAGAGAAAACCACGGTTCATTTATCTATGTATGCAGGGAATTAAAACGTGGTATCTATAACATTGACCTTTATTGAATGCAATATCTGGAAGTTTTAAAATTTGAATAGTATTTATAAGGATTTTTACTGCGTCCTTGCGGCTATGTATGTAAGTATGGCAAAATATTCAAATGCAATTTTTTACTTTTATTTTATATTTATTTTGTAAAAAGAAAACGCTGAAGATATTAAGCCCAAAAAAAATTGAAATTTTTAACCATTCACTTATATGTACCTACTCTACATTTGATTGTTGAACCATGTTGATTTCCTCAGAACTGATTGACAAAGAATGTCAAGTACAAGATTTAGTGTCCAATTTCTTATATTGATCTGCTATAACCGTGAATTTCGTGACGTGGTTAGATGGAAGAAATCACTATATAGTGATAATCTCGCCACTGCACATCATCACATTTTTTCCTGTGTATATTGCTTTATTTTATTTGTTATATGAATGATGATGTGCAAGAAGAATAAAATAAATAAATAAATAAATAAATTTCAATCCAGAAAATCTTAGTCAATCAACCTCACACGATTACCTAGTAATTGTAATAACTATGTAAATCATAAAAAATATTCATGAAGTACAAAATGTATATTTACATTACACATATCGTCATTCCATTCGTAATAAATGGTTCAGTAAATTTTGGCCTACTGACTTTCATAATGGGATCGGTTTTAACGACAAAACCGTTACTGAATAAAAAAAAATAATACAAGATCACTCTCCCACAGGTGTGTATATTAGAAATGATTGGCTACTGGTTGTTAAAAAGATATCTAAGCTACAGTTTCATATAACACGATATGGTGTACCATTATAAGATATTATATTATTCCCATAGGCAATCATTTTCATCACTATTATTATTATTATTAAAAAACGCTGTTACTTAACCGTAACCAAAACTCGATCGTTTACCGTTTCTGGCACTAAAAACTTTAATGCAATAATAGTATTATTAATATTATGAATGACCATGTAATGAGTAGTTAGTACAGTACGTACGTATGGTAAATAATTGCGTACATTGTAATAAAACGTTTTTAATATAAAAAGAATCACAAAACTAAGTAATATTATGTTATTAGATATTTTCCACTTGTTGGCTTTTTAACAATATGTTTCTACTATTAAAGACAGTTTGTGTGGTTTAAGAAAGTAACAGTTGAATGAATTTATTACTTTTTAAATGGTCGGTAAAACATGAAAATGTGATACGTAAAATAATAAAAATATTTCCACACATTCATTGATTTCCAAATTTTACATTACAGTAAGAAGTCATAAACAGCTTTCATTTTTCTCTTAACAATATTTTCAATTGTAATTCATTATAAAATAAAACCACTATCATGTAATATTATTCATCAAAATATTGCATTCTCAATTATAAATCCAACGAGTATACATATATGTGAACATACCTATAATTAAAATTGAGCAAATAACATCATTTACATCAAAAAGAAAACATTAAACTATCAACTTGACCTAGGGCCGAATTTTAAAAAAAGACAATTGAAACACAGCACAAGTATCAATTGTTTTTAGTAAGTACAGTAATAAATAAGATTTTTCATCATTATCGCGTAAATGAACTATGAGAAAGGAACCAAAACAACCAACTATATTAGACAAATCATCAGTAACACAATTAAAATATATACTGATAAATTAATCTCATGGCTTGTACTTATACTCGATACTTAGTTGTATATTACTTATTCTGTATTCACAAATGTGTATCATATATTATTAAGTACGTCATCTAAAGAGTCTTCTAATGTGCATTATGTTATATTGTATGAATCATCATCATTAGTCAGTCGAATATGGGCATAGTAAAATATAGTTCTTCCAAATAGATGATAACAATTTTATTAAGATTTTTCTCACGATGTTCGAGACTGTGTATTACCAAAAATATATAATATGCAAATATAAATATCTCCGCAGAATATTAATAAGCCGAATTGAGAATATTATAAATACAGAAAATTAATTATGTTGTCAAGAAAATGTACAATAATCCTAAAATCTCCAAGCATTTAAAGCCAATTTACGACATTAAAACTGCTAAACTTTGCATAAAAAATTATTATAATATAATTTTTATGTTGTTGACATTCGATTTTCTTCAGCCAACCTGATCGTGAAAAGTATTATAAATTTTTATTTATATAGATATAAGTTCCATAAATATTGTTCCTAGGTAAAGAAGAAAATTCTAAATAAGCATTTTACGGTTATAGTTATCTTCCAGTTCACCATCACAGTTATAATATCAAATAATGTAATAAATATACTTGTCCCCTGGAGTCTTTGGGGCAAAGAATAGGTTCTTTTTTCTGTAAGTATTTGGGTATTCTGAAAGACATTTAACATAACAAGTAATACCTAAATGATAATATAATAAATAGGAATATATGCAATCAATCTGCTGGCTATTCCATTTGTGGAAAATGCCGTGATAAGTAAACGAATGCATATATGAAAAAATATATTAATTTGCAAATTATTTACTTTTATATTTTTTCATACTAAAAAGATGGTGATATTATAGTTCATAAAACCCTTTTATTATATGCCATGAATTTTTAGATTGTTTGTGGTAATACGTAGAACTTTAATTATAACCAGGAAAATAAATACTCGCTGCATTATAGAATAAGATCCATCCACTTCAGTATAACAAGTATCAAAAGTCAAGAGTTGATATTTCATCACGGTTTCAGGTTGAGAGTGGATGATTACGCAGAAAATAATTAGTGAAAAATCCAGACTTTTCATGATGTTGACACTTTAAAAATTGATACCAGGCAAGTACCTATATAGTATGTGTACAATTTCCTTGACACTTGGTGCTTATCACGATACAAATATTCATTTTACTAATAACTTTTAATGAGATAATTAATACTTTTCACCATTAAAATTTACAAATATTTGCATAACTAATTAATTTTATTGTAATTGTGGTGAAATCTAATAATTTCAATAAAATTAACTTGCTGACCTTTACGGATTATGCTTGTTTATTTATTGAATATTTTTAAAGGTGGAATAAGAAAACCTTACTCAAATTAACGATAATGCTTTTAATACTTTTTCACCGCTGAATATTAACTGTTAAATAATTATCTTGATGTGAAGATTCAAAACAAATTACGTTTAATGAAGTAGTAGATAATTATATCTATTGTAACTTTCACTTTCATTGAAAGGAATTGATTCCATACTATTTTTTATTAAATTGTAAAAAACCCTTGAATTTAATTCTTCCTCTATTTATTTCCTTTGATTTTCCTCCGTCGAACACTGGACGGAAACTCTGCTACAATATGGACTTCCAGATAGAGACAATTCTTTATAAAAAAATATCTTCCCATGGAGAGTATTGTGAACAAAATAAACAGTATTTTTGGCTAACTATTATTGAACATTTGTAACGCAAAAACTGCAGATCTTCAATAACTTTATTTTTAAATTTTATAACTTATTCGAAATATTTTGTTGCGTTTTTTAAACCCGCATTGTAAATTAATACTTAACAAAGACAACCAACCGTGAAACCGTGCAGCAAAAAACTTATAACACTTATTACAATTTATTTAACAAATCGATTATTAGATGTTTCCAAGGTGTCATTGAAAACAACAGACTGGAAACAATAATTCGACAAAAACTTTTGAAGAGATCTTAATAAATGTTGTTTTCGTATTCTGGATGCGCGGAAAAAAGAAACACTAATTTTAAAGATCTTTACCTACATTATTTGCTAATATTATTAGAATACAGTTAAGTCGTTTGCACCGTGAAATTTGGTAATAGGTATAAAAGTTACTTGGACTATCTTCTTAGGAAAAATAAATTATAGGTAGGTATTAGACATCTAAAATATCTGATAACGTCTCCCAATTCCAATAATTTATTAACTCCTAATTTTCTCCTAATTAACTCCCAATCTTTAACTCCTAATATTTTTTATGTTTTTATCATATGGAAGTATATTTTGTAGACGGATATTCAGAATGGTCTGGAATTTTTTAGGCAAAAAAATGAGTATAGATTTACATACATTCGCACTTAATGTTTTTTTCGGAAGTTCGAGGGGGAAACCAGAGCAATTCTGCCTTAATAACAATAGCATACAAATCTTCATCAACATAATACAATAAGCCTAATAATAAGTAATTTAATATTCTTGATCAAAGCCTGATAAATGTACATAAATATACATGTTATGTAGATTGATCAGGAAATAATAATATTTTGTCCACAGCTCTATCAACGTGAGTAAGTTTGCTTATAAATCGTGAATCATTCCTAATAAAAAATAATATATCATAAGTTAATAACAAGATACATTAAATCATATTAAATTATTATTTATCATGTTGAACATTATGAATGATTTCCATAAATGGAGATACCAGCGAATAATGTGCACGTGAATTTACAGGGCAGATTTAAGCACGCCTTTTAACGACACATTCATAATATTATGATTATTTTAATGATAATGTGAAGATTATAAAACTGTATGGAATGTAATATTATTCCTAATTTATTGAACTTTCTCTTAAAATAGGAAAATATGAATATAATATTAACTTTGAAGGTTAATAAAAAAATAGAAAGTCGTTATTGAAATGTTATTGGATGCCTATAGGGAAAACCTATCTTGTATATTCGCATACAAGATAAATAAATTCAAAACAGGTAGAAAATGTGTCTATATTTAATAATTTATCTTTAAACATTTGTGTTCTTATATATATGTAGTTGGTTTCAATTGATATCTACTTAAATTACCTACTGTTGAAATTGCTACAAAATAACAATACAGTGCGATCACTGTCAATCGAATCACAATTCAACGTAAATAATGTGCATCTGGTAGAGATGCGTGGTATTATATAACCAATCCGGTATTCGGACATGATTAAATATATGGTCAACCATTAAATATATGGCCAGATACCAGACACCTCCTTAAATAGGTACCTACCAAGAAATAACACACAATTTTATACTAATAAAATTTTATGATATGAAGCACACTGAACTTATTTGATCATGGAACACCTTCCTTTGACAGGTCACTCAAAAAGTTACAGAGAAGAGTGTGAGTCATTTCTCTTGCCGTGGACTCCACTAAACAATAAGGATAAAACCCATTGAGAAGCTAGCGAACGAATATCCGGTTTAGGGTCTCGCCGTTAACTCGTAATCCGGTCAAACGGTTATTTCTTTCAACTCTCAAGGGTGTGGATGTAGGAGGAAATAACAGCTATCACGTAGCAGTTAATAATAATAGCAGTGACAAGGAAGCGAAATAGTCGTCACAAAGATAATATTATAATAATAATTATAAGTTATTATTATTATTCGAAATACTCGTTACCGTTGAAAGTTCCAACTGTTGTTATTCTGTAATAGCAGTAGATAAAATGCTATTATTAGACACTAGATTATGAGTTTGAAAACGCTAAAATATACATGCAAATATGCAAGAAAAATATACAAAACAATGCGCATATAGAAAGTATAAAATTACACCATATTTCCGCGTTTTATTTAGTTAAACTCCGGATTAGTTGGAAGACATCGCATTTTAGCGATAAACTCGCCTTCTGTACATTGAATTGTATAACTGATATTTAAATGACACTGTTTTATTTTGTAATATTGTAATCAATGTACAATAAAGAATAAAATAAATAAATAAATAAAATTCAGTAGAAATTTAAGATGCCGATTAATCCAATGATAGTTGAATGTCGAAAAGGACGCGATGGCGAGACACTAGATTCGATATTCTTTTGAGGTGTCAAAAAAGTTTCAAAGCAATTTTCATTACAATATTTTAAAAACCTATGTGAAAAAAATTATGTAACCATAATGTGAAAAAAAATTATAAAATTACCCATAGAATAATTACTTAATACATATAGATTTGCATATAATCTATAATATCTAGCTACAATAAAATTATTTATCACTAGTAAATAAATAAATACATGGGCTGCTTACTTCTATGATCCAATTATACCTAATACGAGTACAATGATAATGTATGTAAATAATATGTATATTATGTATATGTACATACTGATATTGACTCTTGAACGAGTTTCAAAACCGGTAGTGACTCGATTTTTAACATTCTTCAATATAATCGACAGTAAATTTCAATGCTATAATTACTGTAAAATATTTGAAATAGTTTGGTATCAAATAATGATTATATTGATTACTTAATTAACTCCAAAACTGTAAATGTATAACTTGCCAATACAAAAGAAAATAGGAAGGAAGTAATAGAAAAGGAAGACCTTCTGCATGAAATTAGAAGAATCACCGGTGGATTCAGCCCACATGGGTCAAGATTCATCAACACCGGGCCATACGAAAAGTTAAATAAAGTAAGTACCTACTGGTGGATTGATCCAATACGCCCAGGACAGAGATGCCTATAGAAACATTTGGGAGGCCTGTTTAGCAATGGATAGGAATGGTTGTACAAGTAGGTATGCGTAAATTAAGCATGAAATTTTTCCTAATGTTGACTGTAAATATAATAAGTCTTAAAATCTTCAAAACAAATGCCTGCTGTGGTTGCATTATCAGTAGGATAAACACCTATACATTGTTAATGATTCAGCGAACATTGTTTTGATGATCTTGAAATTATTAGTCAAAAAGCTAATCTTAATGACATAGGTATAGCTTTTTCTCCATGAAATTTATTTGATTATTGAAGACACATAATATTTTATTAGTTTTCTCAAGGTAACAAAACGAATATTGAATTTTCTAAGATGCAATTGTTCATCTCGTGTCAATGCCAATATGTAATATATGATTTTATTGAAAAGACTTCTTCATCAAAAATGCAATGTTTCAGTCATTGAACCTGAATGCAATGGAATGATACTTTTATAACATTCATAACTAATAATTACTATGAGCCAAATTGTAAAAAAATTGTAATCAAATTATCGTAAAACGTAATGAATGACATCAAAGATGCAACATCGTTATATCAAAATATAAATAGGTATATGATCATTTTGTTATAATTTCCTAGTACATAAACATAACCTGTTTTAGTTTAATTCCGCATACATACTCATAAATAAGCGAATAAAATAATATTAGATAAGTACTTTATTTTGAAAGAGGTTCCTCAAGACAAGTATGTAAAATTATTATCATTCCGTACGGCCTTTTGAAAGGTCAGTGGTGTAAAAAGGAAGAAAAATAACATTGCGTCATTGTGACAATGTTTTGACAATATCCGTAATTTGATTTACAAAAATAATATATTTCTATTTGAATTGTACATAATACATGTATTTATTTGTCATATTAGTATTAGCCATGAAAATGTGAAGTGATTTCTATTGTGCACAACTCTCAACAATTCATAATATCTATCATATACCCACTTACATAAAATAAATATTTAAAAAAAATCCTCGTTCCGTATTGGGCATTCCTACACTGTAATAGGAATATAGACATGAACGAGGTGAGTTATTCCAGAGTTATGAGGATTTGATGGAGTGAGACGAAAAAATAAAGAAATGTATGGATTATGATGAAATAGGATAGATTTATAGATGCAAAGTAGATGAGGTGTCTCCTATAGAATGGATACCGAAAATCATGCTCGAGGTGTAGGAGATGGAATGTCTTCTAAAATAGCATCTTTTAAAATAAAAAAAGTTTGAATTTTACAATGAGTAAATTATCTTTTTCTATTAATAAATTATTTAGAAGGCCAAAACAATAAATACGAAAAATACCTAATTAAAAGAAATATAATGATATAATGAAAACAAAGATCTTCAAAAGTCATACAGATTGTATGTAAATGAATGTCATTAATGATCGACTTCAATACAATATGTGGTTAAGGTGAATGGAATCGATAGGTAATATTCTTTTTGTTTGATAAACTTTCATTACCAATTCAATTAACTTTGGAAGGCTCGTTAACCTAGTTCATTAACAAACATCGTCATCAGCGTTATGTAGTTAATTATATATACATACTCCATGTCATACAAAATGTACTTATCTTTACTTTATTGTATTATTTTTCCTAGTTTTATTAAAACGATTTTGTTATCGCAAATACGAGTACATTTATTAAATGATGGAGGTAAATTATTGTTTCCTATTTCTGTATAGAATATAGATATTAACTTCCCATGGCCGAACTGCTCTTGTAAAATTTTAGCTTCCAAAACAAAGATTCTCCATCTTATGCAGTGGATTGCTAGTCGCCTATACCATTTTAATAAAATAAAATACTACTTTGTTATAATTATTTTCAGTCTATCTAGAAAAAAAGAAGTTGTTTCCTTGGAAAACAATAATAAGTGTCCACCTGAAGAAAAGATGTCTTAGAATATATTATTACAAAATTTTGGCTTAGAATAATAATATGTAGAAATTTCACTGTCTTTGTAAATGTTAATGTGTATCTTCTAATAAGTAGATATTAAAAAAAATATGTGCTACTCAACTAAATTAATATTCATTTCCAGTGAATATATGTAACACCTCAAACATGTGTATAGTACCGCTATAACATTATGTTCCCATGTTATTTGACTCTTTTTGTTAATGACCATACATAACAACACAATTGCATATTATCAACCTGTGGTATTTTAAATTAGTAAGCAAGTAATTGATACATGAGTTAATTAATATTTTGATGCACATGTCTTATTGCACGAAGTCAATATTAATAAAGCGTGCCACAGCTAGGAGTAGAATGTGTAGAAGTACCTAAATAAATATATTATGGAGAATTCATTACATTAACCATAAGTTTATGAGTGTCCTGAAAGAGGCGAGTATTTGTAAGACATCATATTTAAAACATTAAATATCTTCAATCCGGCGATGAAGGATTCTACCCATCCTACCGAATGTTTTAATTTTTATTTCATGGAAAGAATAATCCACATGTTCATTACATGCACCTAATTCATTAGTTACCTCCTTTGTGAGAGATGCCGTAATCGTATAGACATGTAGATCGAAAGCATTACAATTAGAATCAAATTGTTCATAAATCAATAGCCTGACATAAATTTACACATTTGATCCTAAAAACTATCTTTCATCGAATCATACCTACATTTTTATAAAATTATTGAAATGTTTAAATATGAATAGATGGAATTTAAGTACGTATAAATAATAATTACAGAGGACTAGAGAATAGAATTTATGATTTTACCGTTAGGTTATCACAGTGAGTACTGTACTCGTATAATAGTTTAGTACACATGAAATAGATCAGGTTTGTTGGTCATATGGAGGTTGGTCCGGTCATAACATGATACCGAAACCATTGTATAACCATGTACTAACATAAGCGAGCACTTAAGTACTAACTGTAGCATAAAGCCTTAATACAGAGGATGTTTGAAAAACTAATAAACTCAATATAATATGGCACTGCCTTATTCGTCCTCCACCGATTCTTAGATATCAAGCTAGAAAAATAAATACCTTTCAAGCATAAGAATTTTATGCTATTATATTAATATGACTGCTTTTCATAGGGTTACTAACTGTCTAATATTATTTTTGTATAAGTGCTATTAGAAAAAATGCAACTATTTAATTATTATGTATCCATCACAAATGTATTTCAATATACTTATCAGAGATTCGGGTTCAATAATGACTACAGTGCACTTTCTTTTACTCCTGTTTCTTGCGTTTTGTGAAATGTTTTATTGGTTGAGTTGACATTTATTTTATAAAACTCCATACTTATTTATGGAAATAAACAAACAGTTTTCAGTTTGACAATGACTTTGTTAGTAAAACTCAAAACAGTTTATTTCCTTAACAATTGAAATGTTTAATTTTTTAACCGCAGAAATTAGGAGCACTCTGTGTAAAGACAGTGTTAAGTAATGCGATCCTGAATTTCCTCAAGCAGCTAATATTTAATACACAGTAGATAATATAATAATGTGTGGATGTTTATAAGTAAAACAATATATATTAAAACATACAAAATGCACTAAACAATATGTACAGTGTGAAACTAGACATTGTGAAACTCGAGAATGCATTCAATATCGCAACACTTACGCAGTATAGTTTAGTTAGACGGAATGAAATTCCAATGAAAATAATGTTCCACAATAATAAAATAATAGTACGACACGCGAAGGTTATTAGATATTATGTGTGTATTGTATATATACAATTTGTGAAAAAATATTGGCGTATATTTATCAAAACATGACGATAAATGATAGTTAATTAATATTGTATCAAATCGTTTATAATTTCCTTTACGCTTTATTGAATGCTAGTGTTACTCTCTAAGGTCACTATACTATAGCAAATTTACTAGTAGTTTGTAAGTAACTACGGCACGTTATCGAGAGTACAAATTAAACAATTCAGTAAAGATTCTGTAAACCAAAACACATTTAGAATTTAAGTTTTACATCACTATTAGTTACATAAATTCGTTCATTCGCCTTCCATCGTTTCGAAAACAACCCTCTTCCACTCATATTAAATCAAACAAGAGTAAACAAGGATCGATCAAACAATCAGGAATTTGGTGGGTGAAAATATTCAACGTTTTTCAAATTCGGGCAAACATCATTGGATATAGGTACTCAAAAAGTGATCCAGTCAAAGTCATTGTCTTCTCCTTGTCATTGTAGAAACGATATTTGGCTTGTTGTCTTATGCACGAATAAAAAGCAGTCATCAAATCCAAATTAAAAGTAATTTCTTAATATATTGTTCAATAACATTATCACTCGTAAGTACAGCGTTAACGACGAAATTTAATGAGATAGACTTAGAAATCTTATAATAAATTGATGAATTAATTTACAGAAAACTGTGAAAATAACTCGAACGATGTTGTTTTAAACAATGTGTCCATATATCAAAATGATTTCGCGTTTCTCATAAAGTAAAATTGAACATATTAAAGTCCGTGGTGGTCTTAATAAAGTCTCTGTACAATAATAATTCTTATCTTATCTCATTATTTGTATTACGACTATAATTTTCACACTTTACTGTGAGAAATAACGAATCAAATTATTGTAAAACCTTTCATTACATCAATTATTCAGATTTATACGATATAATACCTATTCATATATACCTACAATAATACTACAGTACTAAGTATTACATTTTCACATCATTCAGTGATAGATATTTATGAACACATTTTAACAATTCAAAACCAATGATGTTATACACTTTAGATGTAGTTAATAGTTTATTTTTTTATTTGAAATTCATTGTTTGCCCATTTTTTATTACAACTTTTGTTTATTATTGATAAATAATCCACTGACTACCCCATATGTGGCAAATGATTCAATAATCTATTGTAGATTGACACTTTTCTTCTTAGTTTTAAATTATTTTTTTTATGAAAAAACTAAATACTTTAGGTGGGATCTACATCTTATTTATTAGGAACATGTTTCACAATATTAAAATTATCCATACAGATTGTTCAAAAATGTTAATCCTTCCGCAACGGACATGGATTAAATAGCAAAAATTCCTTTAAATTTTACTTTACAAAATACCTACTAAAAATTACATCAGTCAGTAATTACATATTATGTACAACACCGTATATTTTATGATTGTATAGAATATGTTATACCAAGAACATTTAGAGAACCGGCATAGGTTATAAATGATAATAAATGCGAAACATATTCATTACACTATGATATTTTTCTTAGAAATTCTTATAGATGAAACATTACACTACGTATATTTTTAAATATCTGCAAGCAAATATTCCTAAATTGGTAATAAATTATACAGTTCGATCGATCGATGAGTGAAATACTTGGAAATGGAAAATTTGCAATAATATGAACCAATCAGAGTTATAATCCGACGATGAATAACAATAATATTCATAGTTTTCAATTAACCTTACACTTTTAAGTTTATTTAGTCATGTTCTCTATAATGTTCAAGATTCTCGACAAGATTTAAGGCAATATTTTTTGAGAATATTTTTTAAATACCTATACAGAACAGAGTGCAAACTACGATAAATAATGTGATGTAATGTAATTAAAAACACGTCATGGGATTTACTATTGACCGGGTATAGGTGTGTAATTGCGTTCATTCACTCATACCAGCATGTCATTTCTCTCAAGTGGGGTAATCAGCAAAGCATTTGCATTTAAAAGAAATGTGCAAGTCGTCCTTATGTGGCAATAAAATTCAAGATGTTCGAGATGGAGGTCATACTTCATCGCTGAATCAGAGATGTAATTACAAAATAAATGAAAATGGACACATAATGTAAGCAGCGGCATTATTTTAATTTATTATTTATTAATCATCAACAGCACACTACAGACAATATGTATACCTACATAAAAACAAACAATGCAGGCAAAGAATTTATCAAAATATCGCCCTATTTACAAGTATAACTACAAACTTAAACAGTTCAGAATAAAATTAGGGTTGTCACATTCAAATAAAATATAATATCACATATTAAGTGAACCCTTTTATTTACTTTTTAGTCGCATAGAAACTCGCATTATAGACTCTTATTTACTGAAAACAACATAGCTACAAAATTGTCAGCCATAGAGGTATAAATATCATTATACATCAATTTTGATTTAAGATGTTATATATATAATTCATCTCTTTATAGTTTAGGTATACGAGTAGGTATATCTATCTGCGGATACGCACTCATATAAAAATTACTGCAACTTCCTTATTTTTTACTATTGCCTTGTTAAACGGGAAATTAACGAACAATTATTATCTCGTTATCTAAACAAATTATCGTTAAAATTACACGCGGCGATAATTGTGAATGTCAGGAAATTGCTTGTGAAGAAAATTTCTCAGTATTGAATACATTTTAGTACTTGCTCTCTACAATTTCTTTTCAATGTTTATAAGTAGAATCTATACAATAACTCAAAACATAAAGATGACAGAAAGTTGTTAATATTAGAGATCAATGTGATGGCAAAATAATCATAATTTCTTTAAAAAAAAATTCATCATATTATTTACATAGGAATATGATAATATCCATTGATAGATAGTTAGCCAAAGATAAGACTGTTCTTTCGTGCATAAGTTTTCTTTCGATCTGGATGTTCCTCTTTTATAATACATTATTCCTATGAATACGAAATCAGAGGCAGATTCCTGCCATGTGCACCGTCGTTCGTTGCACATGGCGCATGGCGTCGTTGACCAATAAGCTTTTTCACAATTAAAATGATCTCTTTTTCTTTTGTGTAATAGCTATAATAATATTACTATTACTACTATACCGTCACGGCATATCTCACAAGTGAGGTAGCCAGCAGACCAGCTGCATGTAATAAACATATTGTATAATAATAAAAATAACATAATTAATTAGATAAAAAGCTTTTGATAATATAATTCCGAATAAAGTTTTAAATATCTAGGATTCATCTACAATAAAAATAAATAATAGTAATCAATTTCCAACAGAGATTAAATAATAAAAAATACGATGATTTCTCCGACCCTTTTCACATAAAATAATAATATATCTTGGGATTTTATTTTTATCTAAATGCGCCTATTTATGAAGGTAGTAAATTTTAATCACGTGAGATGTGTATTTTTTATGTGTGCTTAAGGATAGAAAAAATAAGACATTATGTCTATCACAAATGTGGAAACAGGCCGCAGTGCTTGAGGCGGTGGAGGTGAGTTGATAAAAGAGTTATAAATTTCATTTAAGTAAATAGAAACGAAAGTAGTACAAGTCATAATAGATCATAATATTTCTTTACTGCACTTTACGTTGTAGAATTCCATAGTTGATTATCCATAACAAAAGTTTATATTCAATTATGTTGAATTGTTGTGAAAAAATCTTATGAAAATGATATGTACCGAATAGACATTTTTTTATTGCTATTGTGTGCATCGCACTGTAGCTAACATTGAAGACTCGTGGATACTCGAAGCTATCCTATGGATAAATTTAGGTTGATGCGGCAAAAAAATAACCATCACATTATCACTTTAATTTATAGATAGCCAATTAGAACTTTTATTTATATAGATAATATATATATATTGATGTTTCAGGCATTAGAAGAAAATATTGAAAAAGTATTTCGCATGCACTAAAAGATTTTTATTCATGATTTATCTGTTATACATGCATTCTTCGACATATCGTATATTAGTTACTGCTTGCTATCATCTCTCTACTACTGGATATGGACCTTTTCAACATTTTTATAGTACAGTATTTTCAATCTCGATCAATACGAACAACATAATAATTACTCTGACTTGACTCTATTCTGTTCTAGACCTTTAGTTTTATGTGAGAAGTGTTGTCTGACCAGAACAATTTGAATCAGAATTACTGTAGATTCTTCACGCCGGGAGGTCGACCTACGCCCAACCGGGCAGCGAACCCGAAATAATACCGACATAATTCTAATGATTCGACATAATGATGATGAAAAAAATATAATATACAAGTAACATCAGAGAATTTCTAGCATTAGGGCCCGACTGGTTGAATTATCAAATTAAATAAGTATATAAAATAGTAATGGAAAATGAAATAGAAAATTGGATTCTACATGCGATGAAATATAACTTAAATAATTTTATGATTACTTTTTCATAAACTAGAAATAAAATAACAGAATAAAATAGAGAAAGATGCCGTGATCTTATAGATAGAAAAAATAATAAAATAGTTCTAATATTGATGGAGAATAATATGATCCCGGTTCGGTAAAGTTTAAACCATATGTTAATACACTGAGAGCACTCTCTTTTTACTCAAAAGGTTAAACGTCAGTATGCATATGACAACGACAATACAAAATAAACTGAAATAAATTTAATAATTCTTTTGTTTGTCGATATCGATTCCTAAAGTAACGCAAATCAGCAATTTATCGAACTTCTAGTGAGTAAGCAAATAAAGTATCCTGAACCCCATAATCACCTCGTTTTATTTCCTAAGGCTAAAGATAATATTATAATTATAACCATATATTATATGTATACATTTAATGTTGTTAAATAAATATTTCAAATAGCGACCTAGAAAATAAATTATGTTAATTTTTTAACAACATGTTATTTCGTAATACGTTTCTTTACAATGTACTAAATCGGACATTCTAGTTTGAATTGTGCGATGTTTGGAACATTGTTTATGGTATTTTGTCAATTTTGTAGATGATTCATTATTAGATAACTATGTAATTTAATTAAATGTATAACATCACCATTGGAGCATTATGGATAAGAAAAATAATATTATACAGCAAAAATATTTAACGTTTAGGTATGCCACCCACCGTCAGCGTCATATTTTTTTTTATTGTCACGGAGAAGATTAACTTTATGTTGATGTGAAATTCCGTAATGGTAAGAGTAGATAAAAATATTATGCCATTATTCATAAATATTTAATGAAAATATTTTCAAAATTTCTTAGTTAACTAACTGGAGAAGGTTTAAAAAGTAGTTGCAGATATTATGCTTTCATTCAGCGACCTCTATAATAATACTCTTTGCGATAAACTCGCCCTCTGAATATTGATTGTATCTAACTTGAATGGCTGTTTTTATTCATCATTGAAATCGTACGTAGTCACCCAGTCACTTATATTCTGGCTAAGTAGCTATTTTTTTTTAGATAAAAAACCTATTTAAGTTTTATTGACGAGAATACATTCGAAGCAATCGAAAGTGAGTGATTACGTTTGTAAAAAAACAGCTTCTAATAATCAAACGCGATTAATAAAAAATATATGAAATTTGGTAATAACCTACTTATTTCAGCAAATAACATAAAAAGATGTAGACAAGATTATTGTAAAAATAAAAAAAAAAGTAAAATTGTTTTAATAACCAAGTTCAATTTGTCTCATCGAAGAAAATCAATCGAATGACATCAACAAACGCGAATAAGAAGTCGAGACATTCAGATCATCGAGGAAAATGAATGACCATGAAACAACACAAAACAATCGGTTTTACAACAATGTGAAATGTTCCTTGTTATCTTCGAATAATGTTCTATGATGTAAGTACAAATTAAGGTATTTGTGCTATTGCAAAATCATCATATTTTGTAAAACATGATATTTAAATTACACAGAAGATACTTTTCTGTGTATGTAATATTGTGTCCATTTCATCACTACGATAATGACTTCTATTATACTGTAGTATGAATTCACATATTTGTAGGATTGTATCGTCAACAATTATAGGTGCAATTATTATTATAGACATTAATTTTTATTTCACTTTAAAAATAGCATACTTTTACTTTAAAAGGGACATACAAAACGTAAGAACACTTCTAATATCACTTCATAGAGAAATACACACAAAATCTCATTTTATCGGTAGTTTTTACTTTTCTCTACAGTATTGATTGAGTCTAGTCCACGCTTATTTTGTAATCCATATTAATTTATGGAAATAAACAAATTGTTTTGAGTTTTACTGTATTTATTAATAGGTGTAGTAACCTGGTTTCGACTTACAAAGTCATTGTCAAACATGAAAAACACAATTTATTATGGCGAGCATTTATCAAAGATTTAAGTAGTATGCGAGGTTGGAATACTTACGTATATAGCTCGTATGTGAAATACTCATAGTCATAAGACACACTTCTCTGTTTGAAGAATTATCCAATGAGTACATAATACTGGCACCTATATTCTGCCAGAAAGGATACGAATATCTTACTAAAACAACAGGAATAAAGGTCTGCCTGTGTGAAAGTGTGCCTTATTTTTGGCTCATGATTGGCTCAATGATAATGAACATACTAGTGAAAATTATTTTACATTATATAATACATATTTCTCCATAAAGATATTCTAATATTATTTGTATTTAATTCCTAACATTATGTCCATTATAATGGTACAAAGAGTGTTGTTTAGCGTGTGTCTGGCGTCGAGAATTATCTTTATTAGACATTCTTATGGATGTTTATGAAACAGTTTCTACACAAAATAGGCGATAATCGTTGAAATATTCCAAAACAAATTCACTTGATCCTAGAGTAAATAGTTTGCATTGATTATTCAATGCTGTTTAGGAAATTCATGTGATGTGAAATAAACTATTCTTTATTGTGTAAATGTGGATTGTTCATTTTGTTATATTTGTACTCGTAAAATTACGTACCACTTCTACAAAATTCGGATTAAGTATCTACCACATTGGCAAAATAAATACAAACGATCAAATAAGGATAATATAAATTGCTTTTGTTCTTTTTTATCAAGACGATCTGTATTATTGTGCATGATTTAATATAAAAAAATATATACGAAAAAAATAATAAAGCTATTCACAAAGAATTAATGAAAGGAGAGTTCTTTTATTAAAACAAGGGCAGTCGTTCAAAATAAAGACTTAAACAAAATACAGGAAGCCGTCTCGATAAACGAGCATTAAAAATGAATTAAAAAGCGGCTTCGACGGGTTTTTAAAAACAATCGTACCATAGGCCTTAGTCCACCATGACGAGAGTCTAATAATTGAGGATCACGAAAATTCAATCTCATATTAACTGTGATAAGGCACACATCGTTAGAGGTAATAATGATACATAACATATATAATTATGTACTGTATAGTCATTAATATAGTAACCAAACACTAGGTATTCGGTGCAGTTAGAAAAATAAAGTGCCCATCGAAACAAAAAGACCAGAACCTGGATGGACAACTTTCGAAACCATTGGGAAGATTATATTATTTTATCAACAAATTATTTTTATATTTGGAAGGGTTTTCAAAATGTCTGGATCTCTGGAAAAAAACCAGGTACCCATTTACAATTTTATTTTAATCCAGCTAGTGTCTTTTTATAGTTTTTTTTTTTTACATTTACAATGAGGTGCATGAGAAAAAACAATTTTGGGTATAGTATGCGAAAATGGACATAATAGAAATTAAGTCTCTTAAAAAGGATGGGATTAAACAAAATTTGACTGTAAGCCAACAGCTTCCATTTGTTAAATAATTATGAGCTTATAAAGAAGCATTAACGAATAAAGGAAAGACAATATTTTAAATTAAATAATAAACATAAATAATGATGCACCAGTCAAAACAAAGTTTATTGTCAAAACCGCACAATTAGGACCATTACCTAGACAGAATAAAATTATCAATGTACCGGAATTTATTTAGGCCTACAAAAACCTTTTCTCCAACCTTCGAATTCCTTCTATTCATCGGACTTACCAGCTACACAATGGCCAATAAACAAATTTAGTTTTTGTATAAAAACTCCTTTGAAATGTTGAATTGTATTTTTTTTCCTTAGCAAGGTTTGACGACGGCACGTCTGTGAGTATATTCGATTATTGAACTGAGAATTCGGGACAATAGAGTCCTGGTACCTTTATCACAGGTATTCTTTGAATTCATCGGACTTTTATAATGAAATGACGCAAGTATTGTAGGAATACTAAAAGATAGAGATTCGATTTAGAAAATACCTACACACTGGCATGAAATACATTCATTGAACAAAAAAAAAAACGAATGAAATTGAGTGCGTATTGGCAATACAAGCTATACGAGAAGAATTTGGATCTAACATTGAACTACATTTATTATTATTTCACCAAAGTGTGAGTGAGATAAGTTAGGTTAGGTTAGCTTTACATGCTCTTTGATGTAGGTACACATTTAATCTGAACTGAAAATGTTATGTAGCTAGAAAATGTTGTGTTAATATTTTAACCATTATCGTAATGATATTATATTGTTTTACTGGAGCGATGACTGAGGAAACGTAATTTTAATTAAGTAATTATATTACGCTTATCAAATAATGTATACAAAGTTATCAGAATATTAAATCAAGTACACAATAAAAATACGACAATCTGTAAGTGGTTCAAGATCACGCAAAGGAAACTGTTAGATATTGTGAGGATCTTGTATCTTCTGATGAAGCAGCTGATAGTCCGTACGTGGCTAGTTGGCTAGTTATGTTACCTTGACGAAGGCACTCAGCTATGAAGCACGGATCGGCCGAGATCGCTTTAAATTTGAATCCCATTTACAAATTTGTAATAATTCAGATTATGCAGAACACATACCTACATACACTATAATCACACCGTGTACTTTTTTCTCATTCCTTACTTTTTAGCAACATATTGCATGGCAGGAGTAAATGCTTTATTGCCTCAAAAAGAGACAACGATTTCAGTCACTTGGATTGGATAAATTGAAACGAGCGTTTCGTTCTGCCATAAACACAAGAGAGACGTCTTTCGACTTCTTAGGCTATTATCAATCTAAAAAAAATATTTCAGACACCTTTGCTTGCTTGCTAGTTTGAATTTTACGTCAAAATAAAGGGATTATGACGTAATTTTAACATTACAGTACGAGACTCGAAAATACATCACTGTGATGTCATTTCAATTACTTTATTGACGTATAAAACTCGAACTTACTAATCAAATCATGTGTTTGTCTATAATGCCGAAAAAATACTCGACACTTGAATCTTGGAAACCGCCGACAATTTATTGCACCTATGTAAGTACATAGGTGTTACTTTATGTTTTAGTATTGAGTATATTCGGGTATATTGTGTATCTAGTCTATTGTTATTTATACAGTATTATAATTTGTAGGTATATATTTTTTTGTATTGCCATGTCACGGATGAATGTGCCGCGATGGCTCTAATGAAGATAAATAAAAATATAAAATATATTATTATCTACCGAAACCTGTGGTATTGTAATAGAACATTGGTACACACAACCAAGCGTAGTATTTACAATGTGTTCATACTATACCTACTGTATTATGTATTTCAATTGATGTATGTACAATAATGTACATATGTGTTCTATGCACAGGTGAGGAAACGTAGTCAATAAATAATCAATAATTTTGTACTATTTGTACATAAAATGAAGAGGAGATGATTCAATATTGGCATCTAGCAATTCGCACATAAATCTTAACCTTTGTTAATTTATGATGTAATTCTTACCAACTATATTCACGAAATAGTATGCAGTGATAATCGTATGAAAATCTGCAGTGTTAAAAATACTCACAGACCTATAGATATTGACCAATAAGTAGGAAAGTCATAGGGCCAACTGCATCTAATAAACATACAAGTCGTCATCTACGTGTGATAGAAAAAAAACATTCAGAATAATTAGGTGAAATTATGATTCGTCGTCATCAATGAGAGATTTTAATTATCTTCTTGGTCTTGAGAATAAACGGCTATTAAAGAGGTCTCGAAGAAGTGAGAAATATACGATTCCGTTTCCTAAAAAGAAAGTAATGCCCTCGTAAAGGAATTATTCCAAATTCCGAAACATTTGACACAGATGCAAATCACATAGTACAAGTGACACTATTAGAATAACAAAAAGATAATTTGATCAAAACAGATTTATGTGAATTGCATAGGTATGTACACACCTTACATACAATCAAAGATTTCTATAGAATAGATGACGCACCTTGATTGGTCTACTTAAATCTTCAACTAATTGCCAACCAATGACAGTGCGTATTGTATTTTATAAAATCCTTGTATAAAGACAATTTTATCAACTTCCAGTAGTTAAACATTAGCACTGCAAAGATTTATACAGTAGTATCTGAGAGATGACATTCTTGACTAGGTTATGTTTTGATTATATCTAACGCCAGTAAGCCAAAAAGTGGACAACTTCACGCTATCAGAGCGTTAGGAATGTAACTCAGTTGGCTCAGAATCGCTCTAAATAGAGTACACTTATTTCAATTTCCTGTATTCTTGAGAATGTACTAGAAGTTAACAAGAAGCATTACAATTAAATACATTATTCGAAGATTTACCAAAGACTTATTAGTAAAAAGGGTACAGTCTTTCTTCATCAATCAAGAGCAGATGGTAATTTACGAGAAATTATCAGTACCTAGTTCTCACATACGAGTAAATAATCTTGGATTCTCACGGTTGAAACTGATTTGAACACTTCAACCAAAAATGTCAACTCAGCAAAGTTGTCCAGTAATGAGTTACATACATTACATAGTTTCCTAATATGGATGCGTCATAATATGCCTGACGAAATGACGAAGAGCAGAATGCGTCAATATTTGCGAAACGTGTTAATTCTTCAGCGTTAATAATGTGTTAGAATAAGGTGGGTACGTTAATTTTATACTTAATTTATAAGTCCGTTGGGACTAACAAAAAATAAACATTTCGTTTTGTCGTTAAAATATTACTGTGCAAGCACGTTCCATATGATGTATGTATGGGTATCAAAGTTGTCATGGTGACAATATAAACATTACAAGCACACATGAAATGACAATAATGAATAAAATATTTGAGCATGTTCATAAATGTATTTGCACGGGTGTTTATATATCCCCTATGGATATCCTTACATAACAAGAAAGTATACCTACTTACCTATGAAATTCTCTGCACTAACTCTAATCCATATTTCTGGAATTATTAATTTCAGTTTTACAGAGACAATTCCACTCACTATGTTTTGTCAGAGTATTCTCTTTTCTAATAATTTAAGGCATCGTTTTCACACAGAAATTAGGAAAATATTTTTTTTCTTATTCTATAATATATAATTTTGATTTTTATAACCTGGACGAAGTTGAGTATAAAATCTACATAGTTTATTAATAAAATATTATTAGTAGGTACAAAGACATTACATGACATACGAGTACTAGGTGTGTGCATTGTTTGCCATATGGACATAGGGGGTTGCAAGATAATGTAGGTACCTACATACAAATTGTCAGTCTGTCGGGTAGGTGTCTTAGGTACATGTATAATAATGTTATTTATTTTATTACCCTCAGGTAATTATGATATTATTGAAGTAGGCACCTACCTGTAACTGCTGAGTAGTCACCTATGGTTAGGTACCTAACGTCCGTCAGGTGCATCTGAATTTATAATTATTATATTTTATTATGTTAGGTATAATATATTATTATGTAGGTAGGTAGACATAGATAGTAACCGTTTTTAATCCTTTAATGATAAAATAAACCTTTCTTATATCTTTTCTCCCTAATGTGGTGTTCTAACTTTGGCGAATATCGCCAGGCACCAAAATATCGCCAGCCATTTGAACCGTGTGAACAAAATGACAGCTAGTCTGAAACGATAAAAACCAGTAGAAACGATATCGTCTCGAGTTGACCACCTTCCAACATTTTCGGACGATTGAACGATTCGCGCATGCGCAGATGTGCGCGGCGTTCATATCTATGGTAAAAACTTTATAACCTATAAATTTTATAAATGTTTCCCGCTTCGTGACAGCTGTTATCTTTGTTGTTGGTTTGTGGCGTTTGTTTCCTTGATTAAAAGGCGCCTTATAACCTCTACTATAACATTTTCGACTAAAAATAAACACTTCGCGATCTCCATCTCGACGCCATTTTGAAAACAGTGTCAAAATCAAAACGCATCTGACAGATCATTTCTATATCGGTGGACTTGTGTGAACAGGTGTGACGATCAATGGGCGTACGGCGAATTTTGTTTTTTCGCCTGGCGTTATATTTTGAAATTCGGCTGGCGATATTCGCCAAATGTGAACACCCCATAACTTCTAGTCATTGTGGCGAATTTTTCTATGGGCAATAAGAATTTTATGATTATGTCTGGCTTTTCAATATTTTTAAATTTGGATGTCTACCAAACCATTATACCTATCTATTTGCTTTATGTTTAAGAGTATACATTATTATATTAATTATATTGTGTTCCGTGGGGCCCCCGGCAAAGAATTGAAATCCCTCTTTATTAAGCAAGTTTTCGAGTATCGTGTAAAAGGCAGTAACTCGTTCAGCAAAACCCAAATTCAACGATAGGTACTTTATATATTACATATATTATATAGTTATTGTCTATTTTGTGCTTGTTATAAATAAAGCATACTACTCTGTGGGCCCTGGATACAATAACTACAAGTTTGCTCTTGCCTTTGAGTCACAGGGTCCCGAGTTCGATTCCCGGCCAGGGGAGATTGAGGAATGACCTTTTTCAAGTTGTCGTGGGTCTGGGTGTTACATGTATATGTGTTTAGTGCATTGTATATATGTGTATCGTCGTGTTAGTACTCATAATACAAGCTTCAAACTCAATTTGGGACTAGCTCGATCTGTGTGAATTGTCTATGCATGTTATGTTATGTTTATACCTACGTACCTTAAATGTTATTATTAAAAAAATGACCTACTGTAGAAAAAATACATAAAGATTATTATTAATTATGTCTGAAAATATTTTTAAAAATCCTAGGAAATAAATAACACGAGAAAAACACGAGACTAAAAAGCAAATATTCGTAATGCTATCAGTTTTATCAAAACATCAATCTGTACAATATCTACCTAATAAAGCAACGTTATCAAAATAAACCGGCGACATGGGACGATATGAGAAATTATCAGTAATGAATACCTAATGATAAAACTATGTGTAATTAATCCCTATACATAAACAAGTATTCAAAACTCGAATGAACAAATCTATCTAAACGTACCACCACAAGTAATAAACATGCAAGTTGTCTTCCCGTGTCACTAAAATTAATAAATTATCTACACATGACTACTTTACTAGTGGAAAATGTTGTCGAGGTATGAATGAATGAATAAATAACTATGAAAGTAATTAATAATGAAATAAAAATTCTTACCCAATCAAATTGCAGTAGATATCAAATGAAATGTCAGGGTCAAGTCAGACAAAGGATCTTCGAAAAATAATATAATCCCAATAAAAAAGAATCAAAACATAACCACACTTAAAAAAAGTTCACACAACTCTTATGTACGAAAGTTTTTAAATATAACAGGTAAGTAAATGAATAGTAAATAACAATTTAAACACAGAAATTAACACAAAATAAATTCATAAAAATAAAAGTCACTTCAATTCAATTATTCTTAAAAATATAAATCAAAATTTTTATGTTCACGATGTTGATTTCTTGTATGTATTTGTTCTCAACTTAATATACACCCGCACGTACACTATCAATATCGCAACTGAGTTGAGCGAGTCTGCCTGTCGGACAAGTCTCGCAGAGGTTGTATTAGTTCACGATGGTTGTATTTTGTACAATTCAATTCGAATAGAAATTGTTTAGTTTGGTTTGGAATTGTAAATTATTGTAGGTATATACAGTATGAAGATCGGCTCAACCAAACCTGTAGAATTTTTCTATGTGCGCTCAGGTAGGAGGGTCATAGAACTTGCGCGGTATTTTTGAATCCTTGTACTTACTTATTACAATATATTTATTTATGTATGAAGTTTTACAATACAAGAACCTCTTTTACACATCATTGCTACTGAATTTAATTTTGTGGTGAGAAAAAATATCAGATAGGTACCTACCTACTTACGCGATTATATCATCGAGTTGCTAAAAATAAAAACGATGAAGATAATAATAATAATAAATTATTGCAAACATCGAGAATGATGGTTTGCTCAGTTTGCTGAAATAAAGACATGTGTAGGTATATAGCAACTTTAAGTGGCTATAATAAATAAATGAGTTCATATCGAAAGCACGCAAGTATTTAAAATATTAGTAGGTACTATACCACCACGGCATAGCCAGCTGCATGTAATAAACATATAGACAGTCCTCTCCTCGGTGCCAACAAAATTCAAGAAATTCAGGATGGGCGGTAAACCTCATCGCTGAATTCAAGATGAGAAAAGTTTTTAGTTTTTTGAACACCTGCCTTTTACAGGACACTCGAAACTTGCAGAAAAGCTATGGAGACCAATTCTTTCCCGGGTGCTCCACGGACAGACACACAAATCAAAATGAAGTTAAAACAATCTCTAGTAATAAATGTGGTTTACATTTTAAATAAAAACCTGTACAACCCATAAAGTAATAATAAATTATAATATTTGACTAAGAAATATTATTATTATGTTTCTGAATAAACTCAAACACATCCCCTATACAAAATTTTACATTTTAATTTGATATGTGATTGATTGGATATGAAGTGTACCTTTCCAATGGCTGTTAGGTGTATTAAAGAAAAAATCACTCGGAATCTTTTTCTATTAGACATGTTATAAAGAGATCTACACCCACATATGCATCATTAAAATAAAAAAAATAAGTAAGGGAGGAAAAATGTTGGAAGACAGTCGAAGATGGAGCGAGAAGTTCCAGATGAAAGCCGTTAGTGGAAGACAGAAATCAGTGGTGTGCGATAGAAATGGCTTTAAGCCAGCAGTGAAATAATTAAATTCTACACAATTAAAATGGGTGGGCTATTTTTAGAAAGAATCCCTATAAAATACTTATTATTTAAAAGTATTTATTTATTTATTTTATTCTTCTTGCACATCATCATTCATATAACAAATTAAATAAAGCAGTGTACACAAGAAAAAATGTGATGATGTGCAGTGGCGAGATTGTCACTATATAGTGATTTCTTCCATCTAACCACGATAGAACTGTGGGTTACAGCACTCACCGACATTGAGGGACATGACACTATAAAAAAGGAGGTTCTACATACATTTGTTGAAAGTAATTTTGGGTCAAAATGAAGATTAATTATAAACACAGCAAGTATTCAATAAAGAAAATTAATACGAAAAAACCGTGGGTGTATCCAATAGTTAAATTACGGACGTGGGCATGTTTGCAAATTTTATTTTACTTATTACATTTGGTAGAGAAACTTTTATGCACTTAATTGAACATTTTGTAAAAACGTAATACAGACGCCGATTAAAATTATCACTAAGTTATTAGGTACAATTTTCCGTTATATAAATTATTCTATTACCTACTACTACTAATATTACTATCCCATCACAGTATTTTCCGTAGTCAGCGGGCTAACTACATGTAATAAACATGGAAGTTGTCCTCTCCGTGCCATCTGCCATTTACGGGATTCTTATTCTTTTCCGAGGACTCCACGCAAACAGTCAACAAAATTATTAATATTTGAAGTTTTATTATGAGAGATTTGAGGTAATATTATGGTCGTGTTTAAAAATCCCAAACATGTTGAATTATATTTCATAACTATTATGTTTATGATATACTTACGAATATTAGAATAACATGTAATTAAAATGTAAGTACCTACCTAAATAATTGCTAACAATAAAATAATAATGATATGAATATAAATGGACAGTTAAATTTCACGTAAAATATTAACAATAAGTAATTAATACATATGTAGCTGTGTGTACTTATATGAATAAACACAAAATGCCTGGAAGATGTCATTTCATAGAAACATTTAGTTAACTGTTGTATTCTTATAAAAGGTCATAGTCTCAGCACGGGTTCCAGAGTTTAATTATCCAATGTATTATATGATTATTTGATTAAGGTAGTTGCTGAATCCCACTACAAAGCATTGTTTATCTGCAGACACCGTGTATAATGAGTGGACTGGAAAAAGGCATGAGGAAAGTTGATCTGGATGAAACATGACAGAGAAACCATCTTTAGAGCTACCTAAAATGGCACTGAAATAAAAAAAAACAAGTGTGCTTACTTCAGATATTGGCAGTGCCAAAATACAAGAAGTTGGGTGTTTTATTATTATATAAAAATGTGAGTAATCTAATAGTGTGTGATAAAATTCTGACAGATCGTGTGCGTAACAGTGATATACGAAAGGAATGTGGAATGAAAGTTGGTGTAATAACAAGGATGAATGTAAATTAGTTACGATGGTTTGGGCATATGGAAAGAATGAATGAATGACCAAGAAGATAATATTTGACTGAGAGGAATGCTGCTCAGAGACGTGGACGTCCGAGGAACAAATGGCAAGATCATTTAAATCAAATCCTACAAGACAGTCACGTGTTGAGCACATTGAACAGGAGAGCATGCATGTGGAATTGTATGACAGTGACTGAAGCGAAAGATGTATGCAAAGATAGAAAGAAGTGGCGCTCGATCTTTTCTGGCTACCCCGCGTGGGAAGCGGCGTGATGGTATGTATGTATGTATGTATGAGTAATCTAATCAATTCGAGCAAATACAGAAAGCTCAATAATTCTACTATTTATTTACTCACTTTGAATCTAAGCGGTTGACATTGGACAGTGTTTTATGTAACTAACATTTACTAAAAATAAATTGTTTCTGAAATCAATTTGTTACACAAAAACTATTCTACATTGGAATTTGTCGGCAGGTTAAGTCTAAAATTCTTCTTAGATAAATTCTATCAAAATGCTGCAAGTAATCATGTTTCGTATTATATCCATTTAAGCCTTAAGGGAAGGACGTATAAATTGAT
Source organism: Athripsodes cinereus (assembly GCA_947579605.1). Taxonomy (NCBI): domain Eukaryota; kingdom Metazoa; phylum Arthropoda; class Insecta; order Trichoptera; family Leptoceridae; genus Athripsodes; species Athripsodes cinereus. The sequence goes on from OX388311.1 coordinate 20,669,213, forward strand.
ATTAAATCGCTCGCACAGCAGATAAACGTATGTGGTGGCATTCTAGCGCGGTATGTTGGAATGTTGTATGTAGTAGGTAATTAAATATAATATGGTAGGCATCAAGCAGTGAAGCGCCTAGGTGGAATTCGTCAAAGGCTTCCGGGCATGATTACTCCAATATCCGAGAATCTACCAACACCAACCATAATATTATATTATTATATATCAGCTTTCTAAGATACCTACTGTAGCAGCCTCTATCTCATGTGCCTGCAGTCTGCACACAGGCGGCTGCTTGCCTATTAAACACGTTTAAAATGCAAGCATACCTATACCTCAATGGATACAATGTTAAACAAAATATACCTATCTTAGTAGAAATGTACCCGCATTTTACATTCTTTGCAGTCACATAAATGTAATTACAAAAACCGTAATTCTTACAATTGGCACTCTAAGGAGTAGCTATTAGATGCGCATTTTTTCCTTTGTTATAAGTAAATTCTTTTTCGCTTGCTGTTAGGATATCTAGGAACGTATATATACATATATTTATCTCAAATTAATATTTAAAAAACATTTTGTTCATTTATAATTTTTTTATGATTATTAAAAATGAATGTCGCGAAGACGAAAGTAATGGTGTTTGAAAGAGAGAGTGAAAGAACGGTATGTGAAATAAAGGTTGACGTTGAATGTTTAGAGCAAGTGAATGAGTATGTCTATTTGGGAAGTCTGTTTGCGAGGGATGGAAGATTTGATAAGGACATTGAAAGAAGAAAAGTCGCCAGTGCTAGAGTGAATGGTGCACTTCGACTCATTGTTAGCAATAGCAGTGTGTCGAACATGGCAAAAATGCTAGTGCACAATACCATTCTGGTACCGACACTTATGTATGCAAGCGAAACTTGGACGTAGTTGAAAAAGGATGAGAGTGGAATAAATGCTGTGGAGATGCGTTCACTGAGAAGAATGGTTGGTAAAACGTTGCGAGATAGAGTGAAGAATGAGGATATCAGGAGAATGAGCGGATGTGTGAAGAGTGTTGTGGACAGAATGCGTGTAAACAAGTTGAGATGGTTTGGACATGTTGAGCGAATGCAAGATGAAAGGATGACGAAGAGGATGTATTTATCTGAAAGAAGGGGTGTGAGGAAGCGCGGACGTCCAAGAACCACGTGGCTTGATCACGTGGACCAAATTCTTAAGGACGGACGCGTGCTGAGTAAGAGAAATCGGCGTGCATGTATGAGAAACTGGATGAATGTAGAGGAAGCGAAAGAAGTATGTAAGGATAGATCTATATGGCGTTCCGTTCTCTCTGCCTACCCCTCCTGGGACATGGCGTGAGGGTATAGTATAGTATAGTATAATTTTTTTATTATTATTATTTATTCTTTCATTTATACAACAGTATTTAAAATAGTCACAAAAACCTACCTAACTGGGCAAGAACCCGTACCAAGGTAGACTGAACCAGTTTTCACCTTGTTTTGTCTCAGCTTTGTCTCAAATTTTAATGAATAAATAAATAAAAAATATTGTATTCTTAGTGTTTCATTCTATGGTCGGTTGGTGTAAACTTTATCACATTCGTAGAGGTATTTTAAAGGAATCAAATTAAATGAAATTATTATTAGGTATAGACAAAATTTAGACAAAAAACTAACCACAGAAAATAATTAATTAAAGGATGACAATTAGTCAATTTGTGTGGGAGGACGTTCTTAAAGGACAAAACTGTCCATGCAGTAGCGTAGGTAGATGTGTTCAGTTCATTGATATCCAATGGTAGAAATGTTTTGAGGAATATGATAGAGAAGACTCATAAACAAAGCTTTATTATCAATAATAATAATAACTAGACATTTTTGTGGAATAAATTCACTTCAAGGGTTGGCCGTAGAATCGGTCTCTCACTCTTTTTCGCAAGTTTTTTAATCTCCTGTAAAAAGCAGATGTTACAAAAACAAAGACTTTTACATCTTAAATTCAGCGGTGAGGTTTGAGAGTACAGCTTGCATGTTATTGGATGCGGCTGGTCTGCTGGCTACCCACTTGTGGGATATGTCGTGATGGTATTGTAGTTTTTTCTTCTACTACTTCTATCACAGAGTAATGAATGTGGTATTAATTACATAGGTACCTTAATCTTCATAATTCGGTATATATATTATATGTTAATCTTAAGAATGTAAGAACCTCAAAATTTCAAATGAATGTCCTATAAAACATAAAACCTAAAATGTAAATTACTCATAACAAATGCGCAAGAAGCTCATTACTGATAGCAGCTAATAAAGCGAGTAAACTTTTACTACCGAGTTTTCACAATTTCACTCATCGCCATAGATTATCTACATAACTATACTACTTATATATTACTTAAAACATCAGCTTTATTTTAATAGCAATTTAATTTTCATAATCACTTTCATTGGAGATTAAAATTACCATAAGTTGTTAACTTGACCTTAGCCCAATAGTCACACCAATCTATTGAAGAATCTATTGTTCATCGGTGTTATGTGAATTCACACGAGAAAGTGATTCATATTGTTCATGGAAATACACTACATACGTACTTACTTTGTAATTTATTGCCTATCTACATATAAATACATATTATTTATATATTATCAACTGATTAAATCATTTTCCCATCATTATATATTATGCTATTCATACGTGGGTACCTATGTAAATCACTATTGATCTTTTATTATTTTTGGTCCATAATTTCGTACTGGTAAAGTACTGGTAAATGGTTTATATTATACCTATGTGAGATTATTTTATAGAGAAAATTGCTC